>CM056589.1:3141023-3483523 GCA_029721435.1 Gymnothorax reevesii | reverse complement strand
CTGGGAACTGCCGTAACACACTTCTGCAGTCAGGGAACAGGTGGTGTGTTAGCTTCTGTGTGTGAGCTCCCACAGTCCTGAGCTGATACTGAGTGTTATGGCTATTTTTTTTTTTTTTTTAAATTTCGGCATTATTGTAAACATTTCATGACAATTTCAACACGACACAACATGTATCATGACCGAAAGGGAGAAGCGAAATCGCTTATCAGAGTCCCGCCCCCAGCTTCCAGAAAAAACAGTTTGGTGATGGTTAAAATATCGTAAGGATTATAAATCACAGCAGAGTTAATGTCCATGTACGCTACGTTTTAACGTCAGAAAGTAAGATCATGAAATTTTATGAATATCATAAGAATTAGAATTGCTAATTAAGTGAGTGTTCATGTAACTTAGATTCAAATGCCACTCTTGATCCAAAGCGACATTATCCTGAAAACCCCATTCTTGATCATTCGATCTGTTCCAGCTAATTTGGAGTAGATGAGAGGAAGGACATCCTCAGTCCAGGACTGTCAAACACAGTGAACGACACTTTCCCCATGAATCCATGACGTAACCGGCCGGGAATGTCCCATCCGGGCATGTCGGGCATGTGAGTCGCCTTTCGGACAGTTAGTCTGAAGCGTCCAGTGACAGGATACAATTAACAAAATACAATTAACAAGATTGAACATGTTTATAGTTACTCAGATATGCACATTTCAACAAATATTTGAAGACCTTCAGCTCTCCAGCCATCCTTATATTATCATCAAGTACATTCCATGCCCTGACTCCAGCCACAGATAGCGAATGCTCCCTACGAGTTGTTCTGACCTTGCTTGATTGTAATAACATCCTACTTCTGGTGTGCTGCATACAGTCATGCTGAAGAAACAGGTTTTGTACATTTTTGGGCAAGCAATTTTTTATATCCCAAGTAGACGAGTTGCAAGGAGTTGAATTTTACTATATCCTGTAATTTAAGAAGCTTTGCCTTAATAAACAAATCATTTGTATGAGTTCCATACGGAACGCAATAAATAATTCTAAGGGCCTTTTTTTGAAGTTTAAATAAAGGTTCTATTGTATTTTTGTAAGTGTGACCCCATTCTTCAGCGCAGCAATGTAAGTGGGGTGCAATGAGGGCTGAATAGATTATTTTAAGAGATTTGAGGTTTAATAATTTCTGCATTTTCCAAAGAATACATACACTTTTAGCTAACTTTCTTTGAACTAAATTTACATGCGGTTTCCAGCTTAAGAGATTATCTATCATAACTCCCAATACTTTATATACGTTTACTCTTTCAATGCTGATACCATTAACTTTTAAGTCTATGTCGTCCTTTAGGCCTTTTTTCCCAAATATCATAAATTTGGTCTTTGTAAGATTTAATGATGGTTTATTTACATTAAACCACGTGTGAAGTTTAGACATTTCATTATTAGCCAATTTGACTAATTGGTTGAGATCAGCACCAGAGCAAAAAATAGTCGTGTCGTCAGCAAATAAAATTAATCTTAGAATATCTGATACCTTAACAATGTCATTTATGTAGATTATGAAGAGCTTAGGACCTATGACCGAGCCCTGAGGAATTCCACAGGTAATGTCCAGGCAATTTGATTTATTATTGCCCATCTGAACAAATTGCGTTCTATTTGTTAAATATTTTTTAATCCATTTTAACGCGGTCCCTCTTATTCCATATTTATACAGTTTTTCAATCAATATATTGTGATTTATAGTGTCAAATGCCTTCTTCAGGTCAATAAATATACCTATAGAATATAGCTTTGATTCTAGTGAATCTTTGTTCATCTCAATAAGTTCTGTTAGGGCTAGTGCTGCCGAATGCTTTTTCCTGAACCCATATTGACTATCACATAGAAGTTTGTGTTTATCAACGTAATTGTCCAATCTATCATTGAAGAGTTTTTCTAAGATTTTTGAGCATTGAGGTAAAATCGAGACAGGTCGATAATTTGAGAAATCATATTTATCCCCACTTTTGTAGAGAGGGATAACCTTAACAGACGATAACAGACGTTTTAGCTGTACAATTATTCAGAATTGATCTAATTTCGGATTCAGTAACAGGAGTTAATGTCAATGTGTCTTGTACTTCCTCATCCTTATCAAGGTAGTCCCATCTTAGGTGTGAGGGTTCGATGCCCTTTGCTAGTTCTGGCCCAACATTCACAAAGTAATTATTAAAATGTTCCACAACTAGATCCATGTTCTCTACCTGTTTACCATGAATGTTAAAGAAGGCAGGGTACTCCCTCTTCGGAGCCCTCCCAGAAACATTCTTTACTATATTCCAAAGATTTCTGGTGTAATGTTTATTTCCTACTAAAAGCTTTTCATAATACTCTTTTTAATTTTAATTTTATTTCTGTAAGTTTTATATCTTACTTCCGCTTTCTGAGTCCTTTCTCTCAGAAACTGCTTGTATAGAGTATTTTTTTTCTTACAGGTATTGGCCAGTGCTTTTGAAACCCAAGGTCTTCTCTCTTTGTTTTTCTTCAGATTATTGGTTGTTTTGACTAAGCAGTGGGTATCATACAGAGAATTTACAGTCAACAGGAAAGCCTCATACGCTCTATACGGGTCGTTTTCTGCGAATACATTATCCCATTTTTGATTTAACAGATCTATTTCCAGATCCTTTAACCTTTTTTCACTTTTAATTCTGATTTCTGTGTATTTCCGGATTTCAGATCCGGCCTGATCTTTTATATCTACCTTGCAATCACAAATAGCAAAGACTGGCAGATGATCAGTAATGTCATTTATCATGATGCCACAAAATATATCAGAATCCAGTACATTAGTATAGATATTATCTATCAAAGTGGCACTATGCCTAGTAATCCTGCTTGGTTTTGTAATTAATGGTTGCATACCCATGGCATACGTGGTGTTAATATACTCCTCTATTACAGAGCTGTTATTTGGATTTATCAAGTCAACATTAAAGTCCCCACACATGAAAACATTTTTATGGCTTATAGTAACTATGTAACCTGTGTGACAGGTTAGCAGTCCTTGGCTGTCATACTGAGCAGTAACAGAACAGAAATAACATTTGCTTTGCGGATGTGATACTATAATACTTGTTATGATGGGCGTGTTTGTCCCCTGACTGTTCTAGAAGCATTTTAAGCACATATGGGTGGTCAGTCTGCGAACACTGCATTCAGGAAAATTGTGACACGGCCTCTTTTATCAACATAACTCGCAGGTCTATGGGAATCAAATATCTGCACTAAGAGATGAGAGGGAATTTACTGTGAAAATACCAACTCAGTGTGAAGAAATAAGCAAAAATGCTTTGAACTGTGCAAATGTTTGCTAAGCTGCAATAATAAACCTTGCTAGCAATCAGAAAATGCTCTAAATATCAAAGGTGTCCTTCTTTGAACCTGGTGAACTTATTTGTAACATTCTCTGACATGTGAAAACATGCACTAAAACTATTGTTGGATCAAAACATTAAAAATCCCAGAAATAAAACTGGCAGTTTAACTGTTTCCAATCCCAAAATAAGAAGTCAAACTACGAAAGAAGATGACCAGGAAACGCGCTGAAAAAGTGTGGAACTGTTGGTTATTGTACAAATATGTTGTGATCCTGCATTCTCCGCCTTGCCATGTCCCATGTTTTCTGCCTATGCTCATGTTTCAAGTTCTGTGCCTGTTCTTGTGCCATGTTTGACTGATCTATGTGTTTCTTGACCTCTGCTTATGTTTGACCATTCTTTGATTATGTATTGTGTTTTTGTATTCAGTTTCTCATGTTTTATTATTTTCCAGATTTTAGTTTATTGATAGTTTACCATGCCATGTTTCATTTCCATGCTTTGCACTTTGTCTCCCCTGTCTTGTCATGTGTGTATCTTTGCTCACGGTCCCTCGTCTTGTGTGCCACTCATTCGGGTGATTTATTGGTTTCTGGGTTTCAATCTTCTTTTCATTATCTCGTGTTCTTCCTTCCTCTTACTTTTACTATTTTACTAACACATACTGACAGTTTGTTATTTTAGATAATTACTAACCAACACTAACCTAGTATATTTTGACTAACTTACTAACGAGCACTCGGGATTGTATAGCTGCACTTACTAATTGACTAACGATCTCTCAGCAATCAGCCTATTCTAGTCTCCGCCTCTTGTCTCTCCCTAATTATCTCTGCTGCGATTTCTGTGGGTCTCCACAAACTGCTTTGTGCTTTCATTTCTCTGAATCTATGCACATTTAGTACTCCGTGACTGGAGCTGTTTGCCTGTCTATAGGTTTGTCTTGTGATCCCTGTCTGCATTTTGGCTTCGGCCAAATTCATGTAATTAGTTTGTTCCCAATGTGTCACTCCATGATTATCATCCCCATTGATTGCACCTGTGTTCCCTTATCATGTGGTTACCCAGAAATGTTTATTAGATGTCGGTTTGTAGCACTTCCTTTGTTAGATCGTTACTTCCTTGCCACCTTTGCCACGCTTCTCTCGCCTTGTATCATTGTGATTATGTCTCCCCCTTCCTGGGGGGGGGGACGTACTGTTTTTGCCTGAAAAACCGATTCTCTCCAAATTTGATATAGTGTCTCTCCATAACATGTAGATGTGCCTTTTCAGGGTTTGAACTGCTTTTGAATTTTATTTTTTCTGTTTCCATTGCAACAGTTTGGACTTAGGCATATTGAAGGGTGGGACTCGTTTCCGGACCATAACTCTAAAATGTGAAATGGGGGAGGGGGGGGACATCTGTTTTTAAGTGTAAAACCCATTCTAGTTATCTTTCTGACTGGACCATCCTAGACTTCGAGCTTTGCCTTCTCCCTGTACTTTGCCACATTCTTGTTCATTGATCCATTTTTCTCTGACTACAATTTTTTGTGATTGGTGCCCTGTTCACGGTTCTGGATTTCGCCCCCTGGATTTTGGATTGTGGACTTTGTACTGTCGCCTGCTCTGTTGGGGGGATTCCTTCTTCAGAAATAAAGCCTCCTTTTTGTATTTTACTGGTGTTTGCACTTGGTTCATTCCGTAAAACCTCACAAAATATCTATGCAAAAATCATCTAAATTAATCCGATTCTGTTCACAACTGTATCCATTCTTGGTGTGAACATATCAATTTACTGGTGATTTGCAATTTAATGTGCAAGATTATTTATATAATTGCAAATTATTCTGTATAAAGCCATGACTCTTCAATACGGGCAAACTCTGTCATTCCTGCAGTCTTCTTGGGGGTTCGCCCTGGAGGGGTGGGTATGAGGGGGCCATTACAGACATGGTGTATCATACCTTAAACTGTGTGAATTTCTGTTCAATCAAAAACATTTCATTAAATAGAAAGACCGGAGCGCTTCAAACGTTTGAACAAGTCAGGTCAGAGGCTTGCACAGATTGATCCGTGACCCTAATTTATCTCAAAATAAATTTTGAATCAGACGTGATCCATCAATACAATACCTACAACCTGTCTGTCTGGCTTCAGTTATGAATACACAAATGCACATTTCATTTGAAATATGCTTATTATTGGTTACAGTTTGGCTGAGAAACAAAGCAGCCTTAAAAGGGCGTCACTTTTAATCAGCACCAAAGTGAGAGAGAACATTGTCGTTCCCATCTGTAATTTATCCAAATTTCTCCCATACATCTGACTTTTCCTTCATAGATGAGTGTCGACAATCTGATATTAACCAGCATTTATTTTGTATTTATGTTGTATGTTTGTAAATGGATGTGTGTTTTTAAAAACCCCAATTCCAACGAAGTTGGGACATTGTGTAAAATGTGAATAAAAACAGAATACAATGATTTGAAAATCTTTTTCGACCTATAATCAATTGAGTACACTACAAAGACAAGATATTTAATGTTCCAACTGATAAACTTTATTGGTTTTTTTTTTTTTTGGAAATATTCCCTCATTTTTAATTTGATGCCTGCAGCATGTTCCTACAAATCTGGCACAAGGGCATGTTTACCACCGAATTACATCACCTTTCCTTTTCACAACACTCCATAAGCATTTAGGAACTGAGGACACTAATTGTTGAAGCTTTGTATGTGGAATTCTTTCCCATTCTTTCTGATTTTGACTTCAGTTGCTCAACACTCCGGGGGCTCCGTTGTCGTATTTTGTAGGCAGGCCAGTCAATAATCTGTACTCTTTTACCACGAAGTCACGCTGTTGTAACACGTGTAGAATGTGGCTTGGCATTGTCTTGCTGAAATAAGCAGGAACGTCCCTGAAAAAGACGTCGCTTGGATGGCAGCATATGTTGCTCCAAAACCGGTATGTACCATTCAACATTAATGGAGCCTCCAGAGATGTGCAAGTTACCCTCGCCATGGGCACTAACACATCCCCATAACATCACAGATGCTGGCTTTTGAACTTTGCGCTAACAATCGGGATGGTCGTTTTCCTCTTTAGCCCGGAGGACACAATGTCCATGATTTCTGAAAACAATTTGAAATGTGGACTCGTCAGACCACAGCACACTTTTCAACTTTGTGTCAGTCCATCTCAGATGAGCTGGGGCCCAGAGAAACAGGCGGCCTTTCTGGGTATTGTTGATATATGGCTTTTGCTTTGCATGGTAGAGTCTTAACTTGTACTTGAAGGTGTAGCGACAAACTGTGAACTGACAATGGTGTTCCTGAGCCCACATGGTAATATCCTTTACAGAATGGTGTTAGTTTTTAATAGAGTGTCGCCTGAGAGACTGACGGCCACAGGCACTGAATGTTGGTTTTCGGCCTTGCCACTTACATGTAGAGATTTCTCTGAATCTTTTGATGATATTGACTGTAGATGATGAAATCCCTTAATTCCTTGCAATGTCACATTGAGAGACGTTGTTCTTAAACTGTTGGACTAGTTGCTCATGCAGTTGTTCACAAAGTATTGGACCTCACCCGATCCTTGCTTGTGAATGACTGAGCGTTTTGGCGATGCTCCTTTTATACCTAATTATGAAACTCACCTGTTCACCTGTGGAATATTCCAAATAGGTGTTTTTTGAGCATTCCTCAACTTTCGCAGTCTTTATTTGCCCCTGTCCCAGCTTTTTTGTATTGCTTGTGTGCAAGTGTGCGCACAAGTGTGTACTTGTCCATGGGTATGTGTTGAGCAGAAAAGGTGCGTATAAACTAGCCAATGAGCGATGTCGAGAGTCCCTCAGAGCCCAAGTCCTGCTTTTAATTGACCAGCTGGGTATGACAGCACTGTTTTTATATGTTTGTGTTGAAACGGGGGTCCTTATTGTGATCACACCATGTGGCCCATGAACTGCCTGTCCCTTTTATGAGCTCCAGAGTGCTCTCACACAGCAGACGCACTCGTTGAGGCAAAAGAATGAGTCACTAACTGTGATAGATGAATTTTCCTCAACATTCCTAGCTGAGAATTCCAGCTTAATGCATTTAAGATTTACGATGTATGTGTTTTGATATGTTTAGCAGGTCAACCAGCCCTTATTGTCTGCTAGTTGAGACGTAGGACACAAGCTTAACTCTATCAGCTAACCCAGCTTTATCCAGCTGGAAACCAGCTTTGACCAAAAACAAACTCGCCATGACCATCTGGAGCTGTTAAACTGAGAACTGTAGCCATCTTGGAATCCCAGCTGGTCTTTGCTAAAATTTTTGGTGGGTCGGGGTTGGGTAAAGAACTGACAGTATCAGAAACTGAAAAAGTACTCATGAACGCTGCTCATAGTCTCTGAAACACTTACACACAGCCTCATTTTGAGTATTCAGCACTCGAACACAATTGGACAGAAAGGATTTTGAGGTGTCATGTGGAAGCGCAGATGAGCGAGCTCGTTCCGTGATCAGCGCCCCCCCGCAGCACATTGAGGAGAAGTGGTGGTGAAACGCTCTCTCAGCACCTACTTTATTTTCTTCAAGAGACTCGTCTGCAGCCATCCCCAATACTCCAGCAACAGCCAATCAGCTCTGAATCGCCCCCGAAGGCCCGTTTCCTGGCGCTCGCCGATGGTGCTCTGAAGAGTCATTAGAACAACAATAAGGCCTCCGCGCCTGTCAGCACTGCTGCCCGAGACTCGGCGGCGCAGTAAAGTTACAAAGCGCCCTGAAGTGCTCGCTGTGAGCACCACGGGGACGGGACAGAGTTTTTATGAATTACTGGGCTGATATATTTCATATCCGACTGAGGCTGGCCCTGCTATGAACAGAAGATACGGTTCTAACCACCCATCTGTTCTGCCTCAGGTTACCTGAGTAACTGCTGATGAGGAAGGCGGGGGGGGGGTTTGTTTGCATGTGGTAAGTCTGGTCATGGATTGGTGTTGAGTGAAGGATTGTTCCGGAAGAGATAACTGTGGAGTTGTAGAGGCGAGTCCGTGAGCTGATGTTGAAGTTGTGAGCAGTGGCTGTGGGACACCTGGCTCCACAGGCATTAGCCTTTTAGCTGCTCGTATCGAGCTGAGCTGTCGAGGCCTCGCTCATTTAACCTCTGGAGTTCTTGAAACCGCTTTGGCCCTCAGTAGTTCTTCTTCAGGCATTCTGAACGAGGCGTCTTCCCCGCTCAGGGAGCGCACTCACTGAATATTTACCGCCTCTTTTTTTAACCCTTCCCCAGTGTCCGCTCCGCAGCTCGTTGGCTTTGCTTCTCCGATGCCTCACGGCCGTGTTGGGAGTTGTACGTTTATTCGCCTGGTTTATGAAAACGCATAAATGTTCAGGCAACCAGGAATCCGCAGGAGAGACGTGCAGTCATTAGCTCGGCACACTTTAATCGTATTTTAAAAGCTTTCCGCTCATGGAGCGTGAAAAAACGCTGTAACTTCTCTCGAAGTGACTGATGTTTGAGTAACACTATTGCAGTTAGAGTCTTGGGGCTGGTAAAAGTGTTATTTGATTGGAAATGAACACAAAATGAGAACCAAAGGATCATTTTGAATGACAAACAGTGGTGCTGCTCCCCTCCCTCCTTTCCCTGTGTATCACCGACAGCAGAGCCCCGAGTGCTGAATTCTCCGCGCTGTTCGCTCTGGCGGAAGTGAGAAGTAGAACAGGGGTAGAAAAGCCCAGTTTGTATGCATGTCTGCTTTTACAGGACAGGAATGGACAAATACTGTGGAGGAGAGTAAAATAAAAATCCTAAGAGCCAGTTTTAACAGCGCTGAGGGGGTCTGTGGCACAGCCTGTCTCTGAAGTGTCTGGGTTGATGCGACGCCTGCAATTTCTGTTAGTAAAATCGCTCAGAAGCAGAGAGACTTGAGACAGTTGAAGATGTTCGTGCTGGAATTATACTTTAGCGTCTTCGGCAGAAGTGATGTTTCAGGAAAAATGGCAGGCGTTAGTCAGTTTGTTTTGGCTGAGGAAAACACAAGTCTGTGCAGGTGTGTGTGAGGTTATGTCTGTTTTTGTGTGTGTTTGACCTTGGGTATGTGTGTGGATATGTATGTATTTGGGTCAATGATGTGACGTACAGATTTTTGTGTTCGAGCGCACTACTTTGGTTTAAAATTATTTTGAATGAATAATAATAAGCGTCATTTTATTCTGTAAAACCTGTCTAATTTGAACATATTTCCAGGTTTTCATAAAAATTATACATATTTTATGTTTAGCCATCTCAAACCCTCAAAATGTCAGGTGGCGCAACTATCCGAGCAAATTAACACTACGTGAAATGTATTTAAATATGTAATTTAAAATATTAATTAATATAATATTGATATGGAGGCATAGTTTTCTTTTGAAAACCTTTCAAATTAACAAAGTTTAATTGTTTAATTGTTCTTAAATTGTTTCGAAAACTAAAATACCCGCCCCCTACAATAGAGAATCCATATGTTACTTTTAATACCTGGCTCAACTACAAATAGTAATGTTTTAGGCAGAGTAAACACTCTCAGGTATACTTACTAAAAAATCACTTAGAAAAAAAAGAGGGTAGTGTGTTTTTTTTCCCAAGAAACCTTTGGTTGTGCCACCTGACATTTTTTGGCTGGTGAAATTGCAAATGCAGTCTTAAACTGTACTTAAACCCTGTAAATGTTGTACCACCATTGAGACTTGTTTAAACACTCTTCCTACTTCAAATAAATGTATTCTGTACATTCTTAAGGATTCATTTAAAAAAAAAAAACATTTTTAAAAGGCTTACTTCTCATTGACCCATTTGCATGTGTGAGTGTGTGTGTGCGTGCGTGTGTGTGTGTGTGTGTGTGTGTACCTGCCTGTGTGTGCATGTGTGTGCGTGTGCGTGTGTGTGTGTGTGTGAGTGTGTGTGTGCGTGTGTGTGTGTACGTGCGTGTGTGTGTGTGGGTGTGTATGTGCGTGTGTGTGTGTGAGTGTGTGCATGTGTGCGTGTGTGTGTGTGTGTGTGTGTGTGCGTGTGTGCGCATGTGTGCGCGTGTGTGTGTGCGCGTGTGTGTGTGTGGGTACGTGTGTGTGTGTCTGTGTGTGTGCGCGCGCGCGTGTGTGTGTGTGTGTGCGCGCGCTTGCATGAGTTTGTGAGAGGTGGGAAGAGAGAATGAAATGCCGTGTGTGAGGTTGTTAGACGTATGGATGAGGTGAATAAAGAAGGTCCTTGTGATTATCAAACACAGCAGCCCTAAGAGTGTCTCTGACACAGCGCTGGATAAGGTCACATGGAACAATGGTGCAGAGCTGCATGTGGTGTTGTTCTCAGTGTCATTTATCGGTGTTATAAAGTAAGAAAGGGACTTGCTGTGGGTAAGTGTGCTGCTGATAAAAATAGTGAATTTCGGGGACATAAACACAGAAGACATATCTGGTGATATCACAGCGTTACGCGATGTTCATTGATTTTATCTCACACAGTTCTTTTCTTCGCCGAACTGCAGTCTGCTCGGATGTTGACTCGGCACAATTGACGGTTGAGAGGCTCGTCTGAGTTTAATTTCCTCGCCCACTGACGGCCGGTGACAGATGGGCCTTTCAGGAAGTCAGCAGCTGTGCCGATGTGCTGTTTAACCTGTCAGCCGGCATCTATCACAGCCGGGGACATGCGGTATCATCGTCACGCCAATGATCTCGTCTTACTGCTCGCATTGCTTATCAATGCAATGAAATTAATGACCATTAATGAGTGAATCACCTCTCTGTACCACAGGTTTCAGAGGATTCTGCTGTGGCGGACGACCAGCCCGTGGATATTTCTTTTTGTCTCATCGCTTACTTGTAGAGGGATGCGCTGGGGTGGACAAAATATTGAAAGTACCCTTGACAAATGATCTCAACAATACATCACTTTGTAATGTTTCTAAACCTTAATTACAAAAGCATTTACAAAGGTTATTTTTTCCATGATTGATTTCTAATTACAATCATGTTTCAGTTCAGAAATGTGTAATTAGTTGCACTTTATTTGGAAAGTCTCCAGGGCGAGAGGAGGATACTAACAGAGAATCTCTCCCAAGTGGACAAATACATGGTGCTTGAGTTACTGGTCTCAACAGCCTAATTATTTAAGTTGATAAAGGGAATTGTGGGAATTACTTGGACACATCAGGTGACCACAGCTTGCATTCATTATAATGTCATCTGCTGATAAAGCTGCACTCATGTTAATACATCAAAAATCAGACTAGGATTCGTGGGTGGTACTGATGTGGGTTAAATAATAATAATAAAAATCCGGCACGATGAGATGCAGCTCCACTCTGGGCATAACTGTGGGTTTAGGGAGGAGCGAAGACTGGAGAAACAGACCACAAAAATCAACAGGTTAAGGGAACTGCTACCAGTATTACTGCTGTAATTAAAATCTTATTTCTGGTTCTTCACTGTACCTCACTCAATAAAACAGGGATGCCGCCCAAGAGGTAGGCCAGTGATCACAATGACTGATTCTCTCGTATCAGTCAAACTCGTATCACGATTGGCCATTTGGTAAAAAGGAACTTGCAATGCAAACAAAACATAAAAACAATTTCTTACTTTGTACTACTGAGGAATATAGGATTTCAGGTCTCAGTATTTATGGCACTAATCTCCTTGAGACTTTTGGGCCCATTTCTTTTTTTTTTTGGCAATGCTTGCCAAATTTGGCCAGATTGGTTCTGCTGAGCATTTGCCTGTCTGTGGCGTCTGATAGAAATATCCACCCCATTCAGTCGCAGGCCCATTCCTCATTCTTCCCTCTGGCATAACTGACTCCTCATTATTTAATGGCCCTGATGGGATTTGACTTCGAAGACCCAACACCCCTCCTCCAGTTTAACCATCAGACCCAACACCCCTCCTCCAGTTTAACCATCAGACCCAACACCCCTCCTCCAGTTTAACCATCAGACCCAACACCCCTCCTCCAGTTTAATCATTAGACCCAACACCCCTCCTCCAGTTTAACCATCAGACCCAACACCCCTCCTCCAGTTTAACCATCAGACCCAACACCCCTCCTCCATTTTAATCATTAGACCCAACACCCCTCCTCCAGTTTCACCATCAGACCCAACACCCCTCCTCCATTTTAATCAATAGACCCAACACCCCTCCTCCATTTTAATCATTAGACCCAACACCCCTCCTCCAGTTTCACCATCAGACCCAACACCCCACCTCCAGTTTAACCATCAGACCCAACACCCCTCCTCCAGTTTAACCATCAGACCCAACACCCCTCCTCCAGTTTAACCATCAGACCCAACACCCCTCCTCCAGTTTAACCATCAGACCCAACACCCCTCCTCCAGTTTAACCATCAGACCCAACACCCCTCCTCCAGTTTAACCATCAGACCCAACACCCCTCCTCCAGTTTAACCATCAGACCCAACACCCCTCCTCCAGTTTCACCATCAGACCCAACACTCCTCCTCCAGTTTAACCATCAGACCCAACACCCCTCCTCCAGTTTCACCATCAGACCCAACACCCCTCCTCCAGTTTAACCATCAGACCCAACACCCCTCCTCCAGTTTCACCATCAGACCCAACACCCCACCTCCAGTTTAACCATCAGACCCAACACCCCCCCTCCAGTTTAACCATCAGACCCAACCCCCCTCCTCCAGTTTCACCATCAGACCCAACACCCCACCTCCAGTTTAACCATCAGACCCAACACCCCTCCTCCAGTTTAACCATCAGACCCAACACCCCTCCTCCAGTTTAACCATCAGACCCAACACCCCTCCTCCAGTTTAACCATCAGACCCAACACCCCTCCTCCATTTTAATCATTAGACCCAACACCCCTCCTCCAGTTTAACCATCAAACATAACACCCCTCCTCCAGTTTAACCATCAGACCCAACACCCCTCCTCCAGTTTAACCATCAGACCCAACACCCCTCCTCCAGTTTAACCATCAGACCCAACACCCCTCCTCCAGTTTCACCATCAGACCCAACACCCCTCCTCCAGTTTAACCATCAGACCCCCCCTTTACCACATCAGCATGTGAAACTTGCATTGTGATCCTCCTAATATTTAATTCAAAATTTTTACATATGTAACAATATGATTGAAGGAAAATTATCATCACTTACGCGACATAAGCCGCCCATTTTCTCTTTGAAATAAAATTTTTGCTGCAATTATTGGATCCCCTTCATCCCTTGCGCAGCGTACCCTCACCTGAATAACAGCTCTGAGTCTTCTGAGGATGGCGGAGGCACGGCAGGGAGTCTGAGGCCGTTCCTCCATGCAGAATTTCTCTCAATCTTCTGATTTTTTGGTCCACATTTATAGACTCCTCTTCAGCTCAATCTACCGGTTTTTGATTTGATTTAGGTCAAAGGACCTAAATGGCAAATTCTTCATTCTGCGATTGTTTAACCATTTTCTTTGTAGATTTTTGATTAATCCTTTGGACCACTGTCCAGTTGGAAGATCCGAACTCGCTATCTGACAGAAGCTGTCAGGTTTTTATTTCCTAATTGCTGGTGTGTGATGAAATCCATGATGCCATGGATCCTATCAAGTTATTCTGGGCCTCTAGAAGATAAAAATCCAACAAAAAAAATTACTGATCCTTCACCATAAATGACAGAGGGGAAGTGGGTCTCTACGGAATTACCGTTCTTACGCCGAACCCATCTCTGGTGAATTATTTTTCCCAAAGCGCTGGAGACTGTCTGACCCTGAGACGTAACTGTGTGATTTCTTGGCATTTATCCTAGGTTTCTGTGTTTCTGTGCCAGCTGAGCGATCCTCCCTGCAGCGAGACCATGTGAAATAAGCTTTAAGTTTTAACATGAATATTTACCTTACACTCTGGTACTGTTACCCCAATGGTATCAATGGTATTTCCTACATTTCAGGCATTTTATTTTAATTATTCCCTCATATCTGAACCAGAAGGCAGGTTTTCCTGATCATGTAGTGAAGACAGAAATAAAATATGAATGGTAATGTACTTCAATAAATGTTTTATATAAAATTTTCCAATGATTAAAAAAAAAAATTTACAGGATAAAGAGTAACCACTTTTTTGCAGCCAATATTTCCCAAGGATGTCAATATGACTGGAGGGAAGTGTTTTACCAGCTCCTGAAATATTAACGCAATTCTGCAATCTACAAACCATCAGTTTCATATTCAGGCCAAAGGCAGAAAAATAAAGTTTTTAGCTGCGACCAAGCAGCTCTATGAACGCTTCTGTCTGTCTGTCCGTCCGTCTGTCCGTCTGTAACACCTTTTTGACCATGTTCATGACGTCGTATCATCATGAAATTTTCAGGAGTTATTCACCTTCACCAAAGTGATGTCCATGCAGAAGGTCGAGGTCTAAAGTCAAAGGTCAAGTTCACAGAGGTCACGACCTTGTTTGTGGGTTTTCGCGCTGTAACTCCAGTAAGAATTCATGGATTGCTATGAAATTTTGGAAACAGCTTCTAGGCATAGAGGAGGTGTTCCCTATTGTTTTTAAAGGTCATCTGTCAAATCCCAAGGTCACAAAGGCAAAAAAAGTGTCAATTTTGCCTGATTTGACGGTTTTCGCACCGTAACTCAAGTTTAATTCAATGAATAGCCATGAAATATTAGAACAAGCTTCTTGGTATAAAAGGAGGGGTTCCCTATTGATTTTCAAGGTCATCTGTGGAATCTCAAGGTCACAATGGTTAAAAAAGTGTCGATTTTGCCCCGATTTCACAGTTTTCACACCATAACTCCACATTAACTTGATGGATGGCTATTACATCTTAGAACAAGCTTCTTGGTACAGAGGAAGGGTCCCCTATTGATTTTCAAGGTCATTTGCCAATTTCGAGGTCACACTTGTACAAGAAACCACCAGTCATGGACACTAGGCCACGTGACGGATGCTAGGCGAGGTCACACCTATTAGATCCCTCTGAACTACTTGTTCTTTTTTCATTTGTGTTACAGCTAAACATGTCTGCCAGAGGGGTTTTTCTCAGACCCTCGGAGAACATGAGCTGAGTTATTCTGTGCTTGACCATTGAAATGTTCTCACTGTGCTGGAAAATATTAAACTCAGTCATATTATTATCTGCTGTTTGGCTGGTTAATTTACAAGTAAAGAGATCTAAATGTAAGGCAAAAAAACCAGCTACAGTTGGCTTATTTATTGTAGATTTGGCTGTGTGGCAGTTTACACAACACCACCTACATTTCTCATTTCAGCCCAGTCCTGAGACCTGGTTTGATGGGATTTGGGCAGCTGTCAGTTGGGAGCTGTTTAAATATTGATGTGGGATCAGAGCCGAGGGCGGGTGTTTATGCCGGGATCATCCGAGTCTAAAGGGCAGACTATGGCAGCTCTACACAGTCCGATTTCACTCTGACTTCATCAGAAACAGTGTCTCTCACTCAAGCTTTTTTGTCTTTTGTTGTGTTTCCACAGCATACGATACTCAGAAGCTCATCATGCACTTGTGTTCATGAGAGTGTGCGACTGAATGTGTGCATGTGAGAGTGTGAGAGTGTGCATGTGCTTACTGTCATGTGAGAGCACAAATGTCTTTCTGAGAGCATGGTAATGTTAAGGTACATGTACAATAGAGTACGTTCAAGAGAGTGTGTGAGTAGAAGTGTGTGCGAGAGATTATCTCAGTTTGTTTTTTGTAGAGTGAAAGGGATATCTTACATTTTTCCAAACATCAGTCAAAGTTCATCTTCTAGCTTATTAAGATCTCAAGCCCATTTTAGGGCACAATTTTTGAACAGTTTATCAGATGTTTCATTTAGTAATGCATGAAATAGTGTGGTTTCATGTCTTGAGTTGAGAAAAGTAAGCTTTTTAATTTTTGCTCATTCTCACATAATTTATTGTAAGAGAGAAGCCAGGAGATAACATGGACAGTGCCTGTTGCCCTCTGTTCTTAACATAGTGGCATAATAAAGGCATAAAAACCTATACTTCCACCACAGCTGGCCTCGTCTCCAGTCAGGCATGGCTGGGAACAGTGGGGCAGTAAAAGTTATCAGGGTCCAAACATCCTCTACAGATGCACCCCCAATTCTACCACTGAGATAAAGGGGCCTGAAACGAAACACTTCAACATGGGTGATTGAGCACATTAAGCATGGGGAAGGGAGCGCATGGCTTGGTTGCTGCAAGGAATTCCTCTCACAGCAGGGTGTGACCTGTGCTCTCTGCCCTATTAGTGCCATAGTGACCTCTTCTGGTCACACGGTCACCGCACCTTTTTATTCATCACTGTAACTGTTCTGATTTAAGAGTTTCAATTTACACAAAACCCACTGTTACACTGTTTTAATTGCCCTCATATCATCACTGAATTACTGTATTATACCTGGGGTAATAGTAATGTGAATCTCATGGGGAATGGGTCTGTTGGGAAGGAAATTCATAATAATTACATCACTATAATTCTGTATGTAATCGTGTTTGGTATGCATCTCTTCAGCTAAATTCAAGGAGTTGAATGAGTTGTATTTCATATCCACGATATTTCAAGAATACATAGTTTCTGTTCCCCAGCAATGATTTGTCCTTAACCAGAGGTATCTCTTGAGGTATTTACACTCATCTCTCCCCCTTTGCAGAAGCGCTTTGCGACCCCTCCCTGAGGTCTGTCTCTAAAGGTCCTGGCACTGATCTAAGAACTTTTATTATCTCCTTTGAATAATACTTGTTTTCTTATTTCCTCCGGAGGGGGAAGTCTAAATTCCGATTTGGGCCATCTGTGCGGCCTGATCAAAGGCGCCACCAACCTTAAATCTGAGAGAGACGACCTAGTCTGGGAAGATCGTATCCGACTTCCCATACATTGGTCCGTGCATATTCTTCGTTTAATGGTTGCGTAATTCGGACTTCTGCACGACCATTTGTATGTAGCCTTTTCGCCAGGTATGACTTTTCTCTCATTTTCTAAACTGTGTATAACTTGTAATTGGGTAATGTTGATTGTTTCGATTTAAGCTCTTGCCTACCTGGTGAATAAACTATTGTTATTTCTTGAAACTTCAGTGGCTCATAACTCTTGTACCTTCTTTTTAAGCTACGTCACGCCGGATGACCTAGGGGTATGCTCAACTAAGGACTGACTGATCAGCGGCTTTAGGATGAGCATCGGTTTTAATCAAGTTAGATAGGCAGCCAGGATCTACCACCATAAGGATTCATGTTTGCCGACTCTGGGAGTTTTAGCCTGAAGAAGACCCATGGAAGGAAAGTCGGTTATTTGTTAAAATTCCTATGAAAGAGTCCATGGGCGGATTGAATCTGGGTTCACTATAATTCAAGCCAAAAGATGCTGTTATAGTGCTGACTGACTTTTAATCCTCTGGTATTACCGACGAACCTAAGCAACCGAAATAGTACTAAAAACCCGGGGGTATATATTTTAGTGACGCAGGCTTGCATTTATGAGTCCGGGGATAACCTCCCCGAAGTCCACGCAGGTGTTCCCTAAATTATCAATTATAATTCTAATTTGGAGTCAGATATTTAAACGAGGATATAACTACATCTTGTATTCTAAATTTATTATGGAGTCAGATTTGAAGCGAGAGTAACATTGTAATCGTTATGCTTAGTTTGCTTAAATCACTGATAAATCTGACGTTTTCAGTTGCTGCGGGTGTCCCAATGTGCACCTGGGATTATTCGCAGCACGACATTAAGTTAGATGATTCCGTGATTTCGGCATAGCCCCGTTTTCGAACGGAGAACTATTGAGAACACCTCAGGTAAGTCTCAGGCTGGGTCCAAGGCGGGACACAGGCATGAAAGATTTAATTGACACGTTCCATTGCCTCATAACAGCTGGATCTACACGCGTAAACCTTCGCCCCCGGCTCCTCCGTCGTTGGTCGAGCTGTGACGGGTTTTACATTATCTCTTGGTACACACTTATTTATGGCGTATTTTAATGTAATGTAATTTAGATATTCAGATTGTGGCAAACATTTTTCTGTAATGATATCATTAAGAGTCTTAAAACAATCCAATTCCTTTCCATTTAATCAAGTTTAACGTTTTAAGGCTTTATTTGTTTACTGTTATTTTAGGATTATTATACAGTGGTTGGTTCCCTGAAAAAACTGAATTAAAGCCCAAAACTTTTTCGGATAATTTCAACCATCTTTTTCTAATGGGCTAAGTACGATTTCTTTTGTTTTCATACAGTATCGACCTTTTAGCCCTATATTTATTTTGTCCAGAGTAAGCCTTTTAATTTGCACCCAGTCTTTATGACTTACCTTTGGATCAAACCAGTCCTGTATTTGTTGGCAAGCAAATGGCAGGTAATAATGATGGAATTTGAGCAGTTTGAGTCCCCCTTTCTGACTGGAACTAGACAGTACCAAATATGAGCATCTTGCCTTTTTCCCTGCCAAATAAACCTTAGAAATATTTTTATACTCTAAAACCAATTCTTTGAAATTGGAAACAGCAGCATTCTCAGGATATAATTTAAATGGTCAGTTGTTTTAAAACTAGATAAACTGTTTCTGATCATCTGATTTTTAGTCTTATGCTCAACATCCCTGCTTTTCTCCCCATTTCAAAAAAGTTTCATTTTGCTTTATATAACTTATATTGAATTTTATTTTTGCATAATTTCATCATATTTGATTTCAAATTTACATAATGTGGTCCAAGATTCATTGTCAAACTGATTTGTGAAGGAGACTTGTGATGATATAATTTTATTGAATAATTAATTTTCTTCTTTAATAAATGAAACCATTTATATACTGTTATTTCATTCTTAATTTGTAAATCTTCAAGTAGAAAATTATTAACCTTCCATTGCTTGCATTTCGTAAATCTTGAGGGTAAATTAAAAGTAATCTGAATTGGACCATGATCTGAGATGACTACCGGATGAATCACGCTTTGCAATACATTTCTAACTATCTCCTGAGAAATTAAGGGGAAAAAAATCAATTCTTGAGAAGGATTGATGTCTTTTTGAGTAAAATGTGTAAAATGTAGATTTCTTTATTTAAATGAAGATCTACTTCTGTCTAATTGGGGATCAAAAGTCAAGTTGAAGTCACCGCCTAAAATTATTGTTGAATCCTGAAATTTACATAAATTACACTCTATTGCAATAAAAAAGGATGGATTGTCCTCATTGGCTGCATTTATATTCACAAAGGTCTGTTTTTTTTACTCCAGTGTCCCATTTATAAATCATCCCACGGGGTCTAAAATAATTTCTTATACCAGCTTGTTCATTAGATTCCCTGGCGCCATGTACATCACCAAACCAATCCCTTTTTAAATGATGCAAAGTCACTGTTTTCACGTGTGTTTCTTGAAGGCATAGGTCTAATGTGAGAATTGGTAGGGACAGATATATAATGTGAGTGTGCAACATTTGGACCCATTGTGATTTCTGAAAGCTGCTGAGCCTTCCTGCAGCCAGCCGGGCGGAGCTGCTTACTTAAAATAAAAAAAAAATGATAAAACCAAAAAAAGATACAATAAAGTTAAAAGGATGTTAAAAGTAAAAAAAAAACTAATAAAACCAAAAAGTAATCAAATAAAACAAACAAAATGAAAAAATAAGTAAAATAATGAAGTGATAAAATGTCAAAACTACATTTTTGTCGTTTGTCGACATTTATGTGGTTCTGCACAGTTCACAAAATAAACATCCCCGTTTAACTGTACAAAAGCTTTGAAAGACAAGGGTTTGTGAATGTGGCTCTTTGCATGTGAATTTATGAGGCGAGACCTTACCCTAACAGGCTGTGCAGTGCAGCACACTGAATGAAGGACCTGTCCTCTTCTGGGGTGCTCACCCAATAATTGGTGCATTTTTCACTGTATGGGTTGTGCTGCCGGCAGACACCTGGAGCTGACCAATACAGCCATAACCCACGGAGACCTGGCCAGTTTCAACCAACCCTACCACCGTTTACAGTCTACTGCTGCGGCTCTAGACATGACTGTGTACCCTGTGGTTTATCGAACATTTTTATCCTGTGCGTCACATAGTGAAGGAGCCTAATTTAACACATTTTAGCATTGCAACAACACTGAAAATTATATAGGACCTGCTCTGTTATATTGTGTTGGTTTGGCATGAACCCCAGCAACACTACAGCCTATATGCACTTGTTGTGATGCAGGTCAGATTAACACATTATTCAGAGGTTCTATGGTACCACCACTGAATCCCCTGTGCACTGATACGCTAAGCTAAGCTCTCCGTCCAATCAGTGCTCACTGTGGGCATGTTTACCCAATGAGATGCAAACACACAAAATATTAGTTAATGAGTTTTAAAATTTTCAATCTTATATTTAAACTTATATTCTTGTTTCGGTTACTTTCTTGCTTGATTTCACTGATGGCAGATATGATGTAAGAGCCCTGTGAGATCTTGAAGTGAATGACAATGGTGGAGGAAAATCTTTCCCATCAAGCAAACAGCAATTTGAGGACATGCTAATATTTTCTACTCGAGCAACAAAGAACACAATTTTAAATCCTTTATGAAGATTAAAGCGCTGAATGAAGATTAAAGCACTGAATGATAGCCATTTTTTGCAGTGTAGAATTGTAGGATTTGAGGCAAGTATTTCTACAGTGAAGAACTGGTTTTTCATCTGTCTTCCTCTAAAGAAATGAACAAAAACTGATGACCCTTTCTGCATACTGGCTCTTCTGTGTGGAGGAGGAATTCTATCTCTGTAAATAGCATGGCTGTTAGAAATGTACAATTTCTGAAATAACAGATAAACAATGTTGAGTCGAGACGCTTGTAAAAGATTGCTTTGTGATTCTTTTCTCTTTCAAATAAGAGGTTCAGCATTGAGCACTGCTGCTTTCTAGAGATTTGGCAGTTAACATGATACCCATGGTCTGTTTTTGCAGTTTCATAACTGGCTTGTGCAAATAAGTAGTAGTCTGGTTATTTTGTATGCATGCCAGAGTGAAAGGTTCTGTCAGAAGTGCCTAAATCTGGAAGACATCTAGTTTGGGGATGAAAATATTATGTTTTCCTTACAAAGTGCACCTTAGTGAAATACAATTTTCAGTGCCAAGCAAGAACAACAAGGACTTAAAAGAAAATTTATATTAACTTGAATTGTTTGCACAGCCGTGTTGATTTCAGTGTGTATTTCGAGAGCTCAACATATTGTCTTGTCTTGTTTCATTAAGCAGTGTCCCTGCCTATGAAAACAAGCTACTAGCAGAATTAGACTTGCTATTTGAGTGAAGATTTACCAGGGGATTATCTGCATTTCAGCTGAAAATGAACAGCAGCAGCGGGAAAAATGAGACATTTGAAACCTTCATTTCCGCTGGTAATTCTGCTGACATTTTGGGCATATTCTTTCAGTGCAGTAAAATACCACCTACTAGGCACTGGCACTATGATTTGAATACTCAGTGTGTCATTTCCCTCAGGTGTAATTAACATGGTGGATAAAATGGCTGCCGGTTCTCTATGGACGCACCATCATTACTGAACAACCCGTTTCCCAAACGTCAGCCAGCGGTCAATTAAAACTGCAGTAACTTGAAGGGAGGAGAGGAAATTAAACATGGATGAAACTGCAGCCTCTTACATTTTCATTTTCCCCGATATAATCCTAGAAAGTGACATGTAATTAAAATATAAAATACCTTGCTGCTGTGTGAAGCCATTTTAGTGTTGTACATTACACCACTCAGACATACTCACTAAATGGGATAATGGAGGTGGAATGAGACTATGGGAAATTAGATTCATTATCTGTGCCCCCGTGGCTGTAAGGTGCCTGGCTGGTAGCAGGAAGGTTGTTGGCTCAGCCCCAGTGTGACCACAGGGAGATCAGCGCTGCTGCTGAACGCTGCCGTCAGCCGTACATCGCCCCACAGGTGCCTCTGCTCAGTCCAGCCAACCGTAAGGCACTTCGGGTAAAAGCACCAGGGCCCGTATTCACAAAGCATCTTATCTTACCCCTTGGTACTCCTAAGTCATGCTAAAACATTTTATGTAGGAGTAAAATCTTTAAAGTTATTCACAAAGCCGCTGAGAGCTACTTTTAGTTAAGAAAACTGGCAACTCCTAGAATAGGAGTAGCTCTGAGACAGGTGGGAGTAAATCTCCGGTGCTATGGATGTTATCAATTCTCATGCACGAGTCTTGGGACAATGAGCACGGTGATTAGTTGTTTGGTGGCAGGGCGGACCATTGAAAAAAATATCCCAAATACAACCCATGGAGCAAAAAATGAGGAAATAGTCCAAGCGGCTGGTTTGTCCCATAAAATAATAACATGTTGAGCACTTTTGATAATGCACTATGCGCAGTCCCCACATATCACGCTCTAGGCAAATAAACATGCATAGGAAAGAGAGAGTTTTAAAAAGGCCATAAATGAGTCAATAATAATTAACATGTCATTTGCCAAAATAATTAGCAACTTATTACCCAATGAGAATATGTTGCGGTCATTTAAATGTTGGGCTGTTCAAGTTTGTTTGCCCTAAGCTGTCATGGATGAAAGTTCAAAAAGGACGCAAAAGCCCAACTGGAGCCTCGACCAGTTACTGCTGCTGGCCCAGTTGGTTTTAGTTTTTAGTTTAGTTTATTTATCTCTTTAAAAAAAACAGAGACCCCTTCCGGGGTATGTGAGAAATACATTGACACAATAAGAAATATAAAAAGGGAAACAGGGCAGCGAGCACACATTTCACAAACACCATCTGCAGTAATGCATTGACACTGGGTGATACATATGGGCCTAATACATACACTGAGTACATATGGATAAAGTCTAGTATAAAGTCACTCCTAATGGAGCGACGCTTCCATGTTACTATTCATTTAACAGTCTTACTCATTGACAAGGTCTGCAAACTAATGACAACTAGCCTACTCCAACACGAAGTAGCTTTTACAGTCATATAATAACAGAAACCACACTGACTGACATCCCAGGCCAGCCTGAGTTCTTTCTATTTCTATGTAGATTACATGACCATACATATCTTTTTATCAGAAACTAGACATTATTTTGGCAAAAAAATTTGCTCAATTTGACAATTGTTTACCCTTGGAATCATTGAACAACTGCTGGAATTTCAAAGGACTAGGTCTGATGTAATAATACTTTTTTATATTTGAAGCCCGCAGTGACAAGAAGGCACTACAGGTCATTACACAGTGATATTTGTTATGGCCCCAATTTGTTATTACAATTTACAACACAACAGCAACAGCAAGGGATGACAGACACAGTTTTTAAAACTCAAACACATTTAATTAACAAAGACAATAACAACTAACTAACCTACAACAAAAGACCAAGATTGATTAATAACAAGAAAAAAAAATATTCACAGTCCCTTGTTTTGGTGGGGTGGCGTGGTGATGTCCTGGGTTAGGAAAAATGCTCAAATCCAGGCAAAAATCCACAAAAGAAACTTCTCAGGTTCTGAACAGAAATGACAGGTCTGGTCACATGTATCCTTCTTCTTGCAATTTCTCCTACTACTTTACTATCTCAATTCTACTCCTTATATACTCCTTTGCAGACCCCACCCACATTTAGACCTTTTTTTTTTTCATTTTCGGGGACTTGCCCCAGACATGTCCAGGACATGTCTAAACAAAGCTCCAGTCTGAGCTGGATAAAAAAAGGTAAATACTGCCATCTAGTGGCCTATATTCACATGACACCTCCATTCCAAAAGGGAAAAATTTTGACTCATAAAGGCAAAATTTTTCTTTCTTAATACAAAATGGTTAAGTGGAAACTTGTCTATATATACATATCATACAATATTCAAATAAACACGTGACATATATTGACATATTCAAACACGGGATAAGCAATCAGCAATTACATTGTCTGTACCCTTCACATGCTTAATTTCCAAGTCAAACTCCTGTGAAATCAAACTCCAATTCAACAATCTCTGATTCTTGTTTTTCATCTTACTCAAAAACATTAAAGGATTGTGGTCAGTGTACACAATCATTGGCTTTTGTCCAGTACAAACATAAACCTCAAAGTGTTGTAAAGAAAGGACCAGAGCCAACAGCTCCTTCTCTATTGTGGAATAGTTCCTTTGGTGGCAATTGAACTTCCTGGTGTTATGGCCCCAATTTGTTATTACAATTTACAACGTAACAGCAACAGCAAGGGATGACAGACACAATTTAAAACTCAAACACATTTAATTAACAAACAAAGACTTTAACTAAACTACTGACCAAGATTGACTAATAACAAGAACAAAAAAATATTCACAGTCCCTTGTTTTGGTGGGGTGGCGTGGTGATGTCCTGGGTTAGGAAAAATGCTCAAATCCAGGCAAAAATCCACAAAAGAAACTTCTCAGGTTCTGAACAGAAATGACAGGTCTGGTCACATGTATCCTTCTTCTTGCAATTTCTCCTACTACTTTACTGTCTCAATTCTTTTCCTTATATACTCTTTTGCAGACCCCACCCACATTTAGACCTCTTTTCTTTAATTTTCTGAGACTTGCCCCAGACATGTCCAGGACATGTCTAAACATGACTCCCAGTCTGAGCTTAACAAAAAAAAGGTAAATACTGCCATCTAGTGGCCTATATTCACATTACACCTCCATTCCAAAAGGGAAAAATTTTGACTCATAAAGGCAAAATTTTTCTTTTCAATACAAAATGGTTAAGTGAACACTTGTCTATATATACATATCATACACATTCAAACACATGATATATATATACACATTCAAACACGGGATAAGCAATCAGCAATTACATTGTCTGTACCCTTCACATGCTTAATTTCCAAGTCAAACTCCTGTAAAATCAAACTCCAATTCAACAACCTCCGATTCTTGTTTTTCATCTTACTCAAAAACATTAACGGATTGTGGTCAGTGTACACAATCATTGGCTTTTGTCCTGTACAAACATAAACCTCAAAGTGTTGTAAAGAAAGGACCAGAGCCAACAGTTCCTTCTCTATTGTGGAATAGTTCCTTTGGTGGCGATTGAACTTCCTGGAGAAGTATGCCACGGGATGCTCAATGTCATCAGAGTCACTTCTCTGTAGGAGCACAGATCCACAAGCTTGGTCGCTAGCATCGACCGCGATGGAGAACGGTTTGTTGAAGTCAGGAGATTTGAGCACGGGGAAGTGACACAGCAGAGACTTCAGGTGATCGAAGGCTCTCTGGCATGCATCATCCCAGGTGAACTTTACGCCTTTCTTCAGTTGGTTAGTTAGACGGAGAGCAATCTCAGCAAAGTTCTTGCAGAACTTGCGGTAGTACCCGATCATTCCAAGGAAGCGGCGCAAAGCTTTTTTTTGTTGTCAGGAACAGGAAAGTCCATGATGGCTTGGACTTTAGCATTTATGGGTGCCACCTTACCTTGGCCTATGACGTAGCCAAGATAGGTGACAGTTGCACAACCAAAGTCACTCTTGCTCAGGTTAACAGTCAGGTTAGCCTGGGTCAGGCACTGGAACAACGTCTCTACATCTTTTAGATGTTCTTCCCAGGAGTCACTCCATGTGATCAGGTCATCGATGTACGCACCCGTGTGTGGCAATCCGGCGATTGTAGACTGTATCATCCTTTGGAACGTGGCTGGGGCATTTTTCATGCCAAAGGGTAGGACTTCATACTGGTACAATCCAGATGGTGTGGCAAAAGCAGAGATGCTCTTAGCCCTCTCAGTTAAAGGCACACACCAATAACCTTTCAATAAATCAATCTTGGTCAGAAACTTTGCTTGCCCTACACTATCAATACAATCATCAATCCTAGGTATTGGAAACACATCAGTTCTAGTTACAGCATTGACTTTGCGATAATCTGTACAGAATCTAGTACTTCCATCAGGTTTTGGAACTAGCACACAGGGTGAACTCCAATCTGAGTTGGAGGGTCTGATAATATGTTTTAACATGAAATCAACCTCTTTCTCAGCAATCTTTCTCTTTTCAGGATTCATCCGGTACGGATGCTGTTTTATTGGTTTGGCATCACCAACATCGACATCATTAGAGGCTATAGAAACTCTTTTTGGAACATCAGGAAACAGATCCTCATATTTCTTGATCAACCTGTCAAACTGATCTCTCTGTGATGGTTCTAAGTGCTGGAGTGTTACATCAAGATTTTGCAACACTTCAGAATTTGACAATTTACATGAACGAACTTCAGCTTTAATTCTAGGTTCATCATCTTGAAACTCCCCCTCATCTTCACATGTTTTGACCAAAGGAGAATCTGAAGTGACAGCTGCAACCCTAGCATTTCTGTCATGGTAAGGCTTCAGCATGTTAATGTGACACAATTGTTTTGGTTTTCTCCTATCTGGAGTCTTCTCAATGTAATTGAGATCATTGAATTTTGTCAGAATTTCATAAGGACCATGAAATCTAGCCTGCAATGGATTGGACTGCAAGGGAAACAACACAAGGACCTTATCTCCTGGTTTAAACTCACGGCTTCTAGCCTTATGATCATACCAAGTTTTCATTCTTCCCTGACTTGATTTCAAGTTCTCTTTGGCTAGGTCACAAGCTGCACGCAATCTGTCCTTGAACTTGCTAACATAGTCTAACAGACTGATATGCGGCTCTTTCTCTTGCCATTGTTCACTCAATAATAGCAAAGGTCCTCTCACTTCATGACCAAACACTAGCTCAAATGGACTGAATCCAGTAGACTCCTGCACTGCTTCTCTAGCTGCAAACAACAGCAAATGAACACCTTCATCCCAGTCTTTCTCATGGTCATAACAATAAGTCCTCATCATTGTCTTGGGAGTGGAATGAAACCGCTATAAGGCACCCTGACTTTCTGGATGATAGGTACTAGAAAGAATCTGCTTTGCACCTAGTTCATACACAACCTGCTGAAACAAACCAGAAGTGAAATTGCTACCTTGGTCTGACTGAATTTCCCTGGGAAGGCCAAAAAACGTTAAGAACTTTATCAAAGCCTTTGAGATTGCAGTTGCCTTGATGTTGCGTAGAGGTATGGCTTCAGGGAATCTGGTAGATGCACACATGATTGTCAGCAAGTACTGATTTCCAGATCTAGTCTTGGGTAATGGACCAACACAATCAATAATGACCTTAGAGAATGGCTCCCCAAATGCTGGGATAGGCTGCAATGGAGCTACAGGTGGGTCAAACTGGTGTTTTCCAACTACCTGACAAGTGTGACAGGTTTTGCAAAAGTTGGAAACGTCTTTCCGAAGCCCAGGCCAAAAGAAGTGTTTCATGATCTTATCAACAGTCTTGTTAACACCAAGATGACCTCCTAAAGGTAAACTATGAGCCATTGTTAAGATCTCATTCCTGTAGACCTTCGGAACAACAATTTGCCTGACGACTGCCCAATCTGCATTGGCAGGGATATCAGGAGGGCGCCACTTCCGCATCAACACACCATCCTTGAGATAATACCCAACTGGAACTGCGTCTATTTCTTTATCAGGAAGGGCTCTCCTCCTTAGTGCACAAATTTCAGGATCATTAGTTTGCTCCTCAATCAACCGCTTTCTGGACAGAGACAAGTCTCCAGACACATCAGAATCACCAGACCTATCCGGCTGGCTGAATAGAGAACTGATAAAAGTATCTGATAAGTCTTCAAACGGAGAAACCATAGTAGGCCAATCAGAGTCATGAGGCGAACCACCTGAGTCCTGACTATTCAATGTGCTGGACGGCACCACAACATCCTCTTCTTTAGCCTTCTTGGCCATAGCACGAGTCACTGCGCAAGAAGGATACAGAGATAGGTCCTCATCCCCATCTTCAGTGCTCGGCTGTGAAGTAAGATGTACAGGGGGAACTACTTTGCCCCCAGCCAGGTCATTGCCTAGCAACAGAGAAACGCCCTTTATAGGTAGACTTGACATAAGTCCCACCTTTACCTGTCCTGTAACTAAATCTGACTTCAAGAATATAGAGCGCAGGGGTACAGATACAGTCCTCCCTTCAATACCTTGTACAAGTATGAAATCCCCTGAAGCTGTCTCAGCACGTAACTCCAAGGAGTCCATCAACAAAAGTGACTGAGAAGCTCCGGTATCCCTTAATATATACATGGGGGCAGGAGAAGTATGCTCATTCAGAGCCACAAATCCCTCTGACACAAATGGAAGAAATTCCTCCCTCACGAAGTCAGCTGTATCAGGCTTTTTAGCCCCACAAGAAGCAGGCAATTTAGCAGATCGGTTATCTACTTGAGGGGTTTCTAACCTTGTTTTCACAAAGGCATTTGGTTTCGTATCCTTGTCTTTTTCTTTCTTAGCTTTAAGGAACCAACAGTTAGTTTTAACATGACCAGATTTCTTGCAATAACTGCAAACTAGACCACTTTTGTCACTGTCAGCTTTCACACTTTGATCAGACCTGTTACTGGATTTCTGAGCACCATCACTAGATTTGTCTTTGTCTTTGGGTGAGGAATCTTGGGTATCACCGTAACCCTTTTTCTGAAATTGGGACCATCTATTGTTACTGCTAGACTGAAATTTGGACTTATGTGTGAGAACATATTCATCTGCAAATTTGGCAGCTGATTGCAAATTTAGTGCTTGCTTCTCATTAAGGTAGGTCTTAACATCATCCTTAACACAGTTCTTGAATTCTTCAACTAACACCATCTCTTTTAGTGAGTTGTGTAATGTGAATATAGGCCACTAGATGGCAGTATTTACCTTTTTTTGTTAAGCTCAGACTGGAGTCATGTTTAGACATGTCCTGGACATGTCTGGGGCAAGTCTCAGAAAATTAAAAAAAAGAGGTCTAAATGTGGGTGGGGTCTGCAAAAGAGTATATAAGGAAAAGAATTGAGACAGTAAAGTAGTAGGAGAAATTGCAAGAAGATGACCAGACCTGCCATTCTGTTCAAGACCTGTGACGTTTCTTTTGTGGATTTCTTTGCCTGTTTTTGAGCATTTTCTTCATCCAGGACCTCACCAAGCCACCCCACCAAAAAGGGACAGTAATTATTTCTGTTTTTTCTTATTTATCAATCTTGGTCTTTAGTTGTAGGTTGTTATTAGTCTTTGTCTTTGTTAAAAATTAAATGTGTTTTAGTTGTTAAAACTGTGTTTGTCATCCCTTGCTGTTGCTGTTGTGTTATAAATGTAATAACAAATTGGGGCCATAACAGTTGAAATCATCCCTGACCTCCATAGCAGCACACCAGCGCTCAAAGCAAACTTTCTCCTCATTAGCAAATTCCACATAAGTCTGATTTTTAGATTTCTTCAGACCTCTGAATTTCTGTCTGCCTCTGGAACCAACTCATAAGCTCTCAAAATAACCTTTTTGACAACCTCATAATCAGAGGAATCATCTGCAGACAAAGCCGAATAGGCTTGTTGAGCTTTACCCTTGAGGACAGTTTGCAACATCAGAGGCCAGTGTTCCTTTGGCCACTGGCAACTCTTTGCTACCTTTTCAAAACACTGGAAATAGTTGTCTACGTACTTTTTAGAAATTGGAGGCACCAGTTTTACCTCCTGACTGGAACAAAATGTATTTTTAGTTTCAATTTTAATTTTTAGTTTCTCCATTTGGAGTCTTTCTTCTCTATCGAATTTCTCTAATTCAAAATCTCTCTGTCTCTGTCTCTCTCTTTCTGCTCTTTCCTCTTTCTCTCTCTCAAATTCTCTTTGTTTTTCTTTTTCTTCCCTCTCAAATTCTCTTTGTTTTTCTTTTTCCTCCCTTTCTTTTTCTCTTTCCTCCCTTTCAATCTCTAGCATTTTTAATTTAAGTTCCATTTCTATATTTGGATTTTCCATTGGAAACTGTTCCAGATCTCCTGGTGCAAACACATTTTCATCAATGTAATATTCAACTATCTCTCTAGCCAGTCTTGCTTTTCGCATGGCTGGTTTTACCTCTGTCAGCTCCAACTGTCTGCAAATTTCCAACAGTTTGGTCTTTTTAAAAGACTTCAAAACCCCTACGGTTGGTGATGCCAAGAAATCATCCATTGCTGTTGTCAATATAATTATATAGGAAAATTCACAAAAACAATTTCACAATTTGGAATGTTAGATTTTCAATAAATTACTCACACAATGGTCTATCCCGGACCTTGAGCCCCCAATTTGTTATGGCCCCAATTTGTTATTACAATCTACAACACAACAGCAACAGCAAGGGATGACAGACACAGTTTTAAAAACTTAAACACATTTAATTTTTAAACAAAGACAAAGACTAATAACAACTAACTAACTGACCAAGATTGATTAGTAAAAAAAAAACAGAAATATTTACAGTCCCTTTGTTTGTTGGGGTGGCTTGGTGATGTCCTGGGTGAGGAAAATGCTCAAACACAGGCAAAAATCCACAAAAGAAACTTCACAGGTCTTGAACAGAAATGACAGGTCTGGTCATATGCATCCTTCTTCTTGCAATTTCTCCTACCACTTTACTGTCTCAATTCTTTTCCTTATATACTCTTTTGCAGACCCCACCCACATTTAGACCTCTTTTTTTAATTTTCGGGGACTTGCCCCAGACATGTCCAGGACATGTCTAAACATAGCTCCAGTCTGAGCTGAATAAAAAAAAAGGTAAATACTGCCATCCAGTGGCCTATATTCACATTACAAATCAATGTCTTTCACTTACTCTAAAATGTTTAAACACTCGGGAATTGGATAAGAAACGAGCCAATCAATACATTGTTACCAGGGAAACTTCACGAGGGCATGAGGTGTAACTCTACAATTACGCAGAAGAGGTTGAGTGTATGGTTGAGTGATTGGCTATCAACGCCAGTACTCAGGTGGATATAAGGAAGCGCTGGATTTGTCAATGAAGGAATCTTCGCGTAAATCCACGGTAGGGAACAACAAATTTTTTGTATGTGACAACTGTAATTGACAGTAGAATGTGAGTGAATCAATACCATGTCGATTTTTTTGCCTCAGAAAACTGATTTTTCTGAAACACTAATTGGAATACTGTTGGCTCACTGTGGCTAAACTGGTTGCTTCAAAGGATAACGATTTTTTCTGTGTCAAGATATAGTTTTTTTAAACTGCTGGATCGATACTATGGGCAAGGATACTGACCAGTTTGCACATCATGCTTAGCTGAGGAGTTTAATTCATGCAGCTCTCGAAAAACAGGGAGCGGAGTGAACTTCCCCATATTCAGAACCGCGTTTGAGGTCTGCTTGCTTGTGAACATTCAATAACTGATCCGGTTGTGTCATCTAGTGATCGAGTACAGTAACAGCGTGCTTAAATTTGCATGTCTATCGACGCAGGCGTCTACATCTGCAGAAAAGGGTTAAAAAAAAAAAAAACACGCTCAAATCTGGACACCAGATGAGAATAGAGAGAGGACAGCAGGAGCAAAGCAGGGGTCCAGAACAATAGAAAATTCTTTTCAAAGAAAGGTGAGGGTATTTAACTAGCTTGCTGTGTTAGCTGTTCAGGCTGGCTATCCAGCTGCTAACCTTATGTTAAAGTAACATGCGGTCAGCTGAGTAAATAATCGCCTGACAAGAATGACATTACTCAGGTATTAATGGTATCATCCACTGAAAAGATCGGTTAGGTTATCATTTGCTGGCCATTCTAATATGCTGTCAAAAAATCCGGTAGCAGCAGGACACTTTCCTCCATTCTTATTATGAGTGGTACTGCATAGCCTACTCAGCTCTCTCTAGCTGTAAGTGACTGGCCTGACAGGCCAGCTACCGCTAGGGTACGTCTAGATTTCTAGGCTAGTAAGTGACTGTACAGGCTAGTTTTGGCTAGTGAACTACATGCAGTCAGTGTGGTAATCTTCAGTGGAACTTAAATAATCGCTTGAGAAGGCTGACATTACTTGTACTTTCTTACGTACAGTTCCCTCCTTAATTATTTTTCATAAAATAACCTGTTCCACAATTATTGGCACCCCTAACAATTCCTAGAAATTAAATGTAATTGAAGTACTTCTGTCATTTCTATAGTAGTTTACAAAGTTGATCAGAGTATCTAGGAACATTTAATTAGTTAATCATCACTTCCTGTTTCCCTGGGGTATAAATATGATGTGACACAGAGGCCATTTCTCTTATCCACTCTTCAACATGGGAAAGACAAAGGAACACACCATTCAAGTAAGGCAGATGCGTGTCGACCTTCACAAGTCAGGCAATGGCCACAAGAAAATAGCCACTCGCCTGCACCTGCCCATATCTACTGTCAGAGGAATCATTAAGAAGTTTAAAAGAACTGGAACAGTGGTAAACAAGCCTGGAGGAGGATGCGAGGTTATTTTGCCACCACGCACAGTAAGGAGGATGGTAAGGGAAATAAAAAGATCATCAAAGCTCACTGTCAGAATTGCAACAAATGGTATCATCTTGGGGTCACAAAGTCTCCAAAACAACCATTAGGCGCTATCTACATGCCAACAAGCTGTTTGGGAGGCACAGAAAAAACCTTTTCTCACTCACAATCATAAACGCAAACATCTGGAGTTCGCTAAGCGGTACTGGGACTTCAACTGGGACCGTGTGCTTTGGTCAGATGAGACCAAGATAGAGCAACAAACACTCTAAGTGGGTCTGGCGGAACACAAAAGATGAGTATGCAGAAAAGCACCTCATGCCCACTGTGAAGTATGGGGGAGGATCAGTGATGCTCTGGGCCTGTTTCTTTTCCAGAGGCCCTGGGAGCCTTGTTAGGGTGCATGGCATCATGAACGCTTTGAAATACCAGGATACCATTTAAATCAAATACCAGAAATACCAGGATACCATTTAAATCAAAATCTGGTGGCCTCTGCCCAAAAGCTGAAGATGGGTCGTCACTGGGTTTTTCAGCAAGATAATGACCCTAAACATGTGGCCAAATCTACACAGAAATGGTCCACCAGACACAGAATCAAGCTCCTCCCATGGCCATCATAGTCTCCAGACCTCAACCACATTGAAAACCTGTGGAGTGAGCTGAAGAGGAGAGAGCAGAGGAGAGGACCCAGGTCGCTGGATGATTTAGAGAGATTGTGCAAAGAGGAATGGTCAAAGATCCTCTTTCTGTATTCTCCCATCTTGTGAAACATCATAGGATAAGATTAGGTGCTGTTTTGTTGCCAAAAGGGGGTTATACAAAGTATTAACATCAGGGGTGCTAATAATTGTGGCACACATGATTTCATTTAAAATAATTATTTCTTAATGTGGGATTTTTTGCCCACTGGATAAATGCACCCGAATTTAAAGTCGGATTTTCCCTCTTTTTTTCTATTTTGGTCCTATATTATTTAGAAAAACACAGAATTTATTAAAAGCTAAAGACCACATCTTAACCAGGGGTGCCAATAATTATGGAGGACGCAGTTAGTTTTTACTAAAATTAAACTGCTACTTTAGCCTATTGACCAAAGTCTTGGGCTTAATTTTACAGAGCTTGCCCTCCCTTAACAATAGCAAGATGAAGCTGAGTGCTTTCAGCTATGGTACTGAGAAGCCCATTTCATTCCAAGACTCCGTAAGTTAGTTATTCATCAGTTGTTCCATTGAACTTAACTTTAAATGTTTACAAAGTAATATGAAATGGAACAATTAAATCTTTATGCGCTGCTACTCCGGAATCAGCTGTGGTCACTTCATCTGAATCTGACCCAACAGTAGACCCTCACCACCAGCTGTCTAAAGATGTTTTTGATGGTGAGTGAGTGAGTGAATGTGAATAAGACAACTAGTAATTCATAGGTTACATAATGAAACTCTGACTCTTTGTTGAGTGGTTTATAGTCAAGAAAGGAAAAATTGGGTGTATTGCATTAGGCAGTGCCAAGAACACCGAGAAATAGGAGAAAAAAAAAAACATCATGATACATAGTGGTAAAAGAATGGCAATGAAAAGTCGGGGGCGGGGACCCACACTGATATTCTGTCAGGGGGCCCAGAATTCCTAGCAACTGCCCTGCCCCACATGATATCGAGGATGTAACGAGTAAGCGTGTCACATGAAAGTTATGAAACAGGTTGAGTAAATTATGCGTTTGTTGCGAGCTTTATGTTTGTACTGAGCTACATTACTCTGATACAGCATTATGGTTTTTAAATTCACAGTCAACTCTGCTTAGCCAGCTCGCTAACAAACTAATGTTACTTAATGGTTATGGAAAGGTATTCCATGCATGCTGGCTAGCTGGCTCATTTCACAAAAATTGTGGTGGAAAGACAGCGATTGTACGGTGTGAGCTGTATGTGGCGTATGCAGAGCAGCCAGCGTAATGACATAGCTAAGGGCTGAGAGAGGGACTGCTTTAATAAAATTGTGAGCCCCATTCAAGGGAGAATAGCCTGTTTGCTCGCACCCTTTGTCCAATATTTGATTTTCATGGGGGTTGAATCACCCAGAAAAGGTTAGAAGTGAAATGTATTGTTATCTGGGAATGATGAAAGCGGCAAATTGTATTGGATGATGATGTCCCTTTAAAGCAACGCCCTAACAATTAAGGGCTCAGAGATGGTCCTCACAGTTAATGTCCTCACAGTTAAAAGCTTGGAGGTGATTAAACCAATGCCCTCACCATTAAAAGCTTGGAGATGCCGAAAGCAGTGCCCTCACAATTCATAGGTCAGAAATGCTTAAATCACCCCTCACAACTCAAATATGCTTGAAGCAATGCCCTCTCCGTTTAAAGTTCAGAGGTGCTTAAAGCAATGTTCTCACAGTTAAGAGTTCAAAGATGCTTCAAACAATGCCCTCTCATTAAAATGTTCAAAGATGCTTAAATCACTGCCCTCACTAATGAATTTAAATATTCTTAAAGCAATGTCCTCACTGATGAACTTGGATGCACAGCATATCTACAGTAATGTATTCACCAAAAAGAGTATATCTTTGTGTGTGTGTGCATACGCACGTGTGTGAGTGTGTGTGTGTTAAGCAGTTGCTGCGGAATTGTTTTTCCCTCTGTGGTTGAGGTCATTTCCATTAAATGACTTTTAATGAACTCGATGCTGTTAGGGTTCTGCCTCGTGTGCTTGTTTGTGCTTGTCCGTCCCCCCCATGCTTCTTGATTTGTCTTTCAGCTCCAATCCCGTGGTCTGACCATCGATTCCATCTTGCTGTGTCGTGTGACAGCCTGCATGCCTGAGACTCGTTGTCCAATCACATTTCCTCTTTCGGTATCGGCTCCGGTATTTCATTCATTGCTTCCACCAGTGTTTAATTCTGGGTCTCACAAAACTGAGTGAATGCGCTCTCTGATAGGATAATTACTAACCTGTACTAACCAGCACTTATTTGAGGGTGTTTATACAAACCCAAAACCAGTGAAGTTGGCACGTTGTGTAAATCGTAAATAAAAACAGAATACAATGATTTGCAAATCCTTTTCAACCTATATTCAATTGAATACACTGCAAAGACAAGTTAGTTAATGTTCGAACAGGTAAACTTTGTAATTTTTTGCAAATACTAGCTCATTTGGAATTTGTTGCCTGCAACATGTTTCAAGAAAGTTGGCACAAGTGGCAAAAAAGACTGAGAGAGTTGAGGAATGCTCATCAAACACTTATTTGGAACATCCCACAGGTGAACGAGCTAATTGGGAACAGGTGGGTGCCATGATTGGGTATCAAAGCAGCTTCCCTGAAATGCTCAGTCATTCACAAACAAGGATGGGGCGAGGGTCACCACTTAGTGCATAAATGTGTGAGCTGATTGTTGAACAGTTTAATAACAACATTCCTCAACGAGCTATTGCAAGAAATTTAGGGATTACGGTCCGTAATATCGTCAAAAGGTTCAGAGAATCTGGAGAAATCACTGCACGTAAGCGACAAGGCCGAAGACCAACATTGAATGCCCGTGACCTTCAATTCCTCAGGCGGTACTGCATCAAAAACCGACATCAGTGTGTAAAGGACATCACCACATGGGCTCAGGAACACTTCAGAAAACCACTGTCAGTAACTACAGTTTGTCGCTGCATCTGCAAGTGCAAGTTAAAACTGTACAATGCAAAGCGAAAGCCATTTATCAACAGCACCCAGAAACGCCGCTGGCTTTGCTGGGCCCAAGCTCATCTAAGATGGACTGTTCCAAAGTGGAAAAGTGTTCTGTGGTCTGACGAGTCCACATTTCAAATTGTTTTTGGAAACTGTGGACGTCCTGTCCTCCGGACCAAAGAGGAAAAGAACCATCTGGACTGTTATAGGCGCAAAGTTCAAAAGCCAGCATCTGTGATGGTATGGGGGTGTATTAGTGCCCAAGGCATGGGCAACTTACACATATGCGAAGGCACCATTAATGCTGAAAGGTACATACAGGTTTCGAAGCAACATATGTTGCCATCCAAGCAACGTCTTTTTCAGGGACGCCCCTGCTTATTTCAGCAAGACAATGCCAAGCCACATTCTGCACGTGTTACAACAGCATGGCTCCGTAGTTAAAGAGTGCGGGTACTGGACTGGCCTGCCTGTAGTCCAGACCTGTCTCCCATTGAAAATGTGTGGTGCATAATGAAGTGTAAAATACGACAACGGAGACCCCGAACTGTTGAACAACTTAAGCTGTACATGAAGCAAGAATGGGAGAGAGTTCCACCTGAAAAGCTTCGAAAATTGGTCTCCTCAGTTCCCAAACGTTTACTGAGTGTCGTTAAAAAGAAAGGCGATGTAACACAGTGGTAAAAAAGCCCCTGTGCCAACTTTTTTGCAATGTGTTGCTGCCTTTAAATTCTAAGTTAATGATTATTTGCAAAGGAAAAAAAAGTTTCTCAGTTTGAACATTAAACATCTTGTCTTTGCAGTGTATTCAATTGAATATAAGTTGAAAAGGATTTGCAAACCATTGTATTCTGTTTTTATCTACAATTTACATAACGTGCCAACTTCACTGGTTTTGGGTTTTGTATAATTTGTCACATATTATTAACCTATTTAACTCATTAGCGTATGTGTGTGTTTCTAGCTTTTGTGATTCCTGCCTAAGCTTTCCCTGATTAACTGTGTTTAAAGCTGTGCTTTCCTTCGCTTCTCTTGTGGTGCTTTTTACTCGTCACGTTTAGATTACCTTCATCTAAACTGTCTCGCTTGATTGATCGTCTCAGTGTCTTTTCTCGAGTCATTATGGTTAACCCGGTCCTCATGAAATTGTTCATTAATCCCATGTGTTTCTGTTACCACGGGAGCTTGCCTTCCATTTCCCCGCCTCCTCCCATGTGTATTGAAGCAGGGAAGATTGAAGAGACGTCAGACGGGACTTCGCTTTTTTTTTTCACCTGAATCAGCGCGACATTGAGAATCTCAGTTCCTGTGCCCTCCAAGCATTTCTTTTATATTTTTCTAAGTCACGTGTTTGCTGCGCCCACGTCTTGTTTGCCACCTGTCGAAGTCTCCCTGTATTCCCATCAGTTAGTTTCAGTTTTGTTTTAATCTAGCCACTAGAGGGGAGTGTGTTCTTCAGTTTTCCTTGCCTTTGGCGGAGTACCTTGGTTCTCCCTGTTGTTCAGTGTGTGTGCACGGTGTTTTATTTTCGGCTCTGTCTGCCATCTTTTCCTCGTGTTGTGTTCTAGTAAAACCTTCTGGATCCTGCATCTGGTGTCCTCCCACCTCCTACCTAACACAATTCATGAATCACTCACACTCGAAGATGAGGATTTCTTAAGAGATAAATGGGTTTAAATTTCAATTTATTTCCTTAATTTAGTAAATAAAATTAACTTGACCTCATTCCCGGTTTCTAACGGACTGCAGATGAATGACCTGCTTTTTATTTTAAATTATTTGTATTCTACCCAGCAGCAACTCTTAACCACAGAAATTTACCATTCATATGTTGCGTGTCAAAGTTTCTCTGTTTCTCTAAGCAGGTCTGTGCCTTTGTGCGCATGTCAGCATGTCAGTATGTCAGGAGTGTGTAGAGCACAGAATGTGTAGCCTTGGCAGCATCAACCTAACTAATTGCGCTTTTCCACTACATGGTACCGGCTCTACTCTACTCGGTACCGGGTACTTTTTTGGGGTTGCTAATCCATAAGAGGATAGTACCGCCTCCATGGCACCTGCTCGTCGTTGCTACGCAGCATGTTAGTGTCATGGTTTTGCCCCCGCTGACTCCAAACAGGAAGCCAGCGAGCACTGGGACCATGTACCCAAAAAGTGGATAAAGGACCCACATGCACAGGCTGAGTAAAAAATAGAGACATTTAATAAAACTGAAAAAAACAAAATACAAAGCTCAGGAGAGCAGCGGCACAAAAACACAGGGCTCAGGCATCAGAATGCAGCTGCACTTACAAGCTGGCAGCTCTCAAATACCATACACTTCACCTCCACTTCAATGAGCAGCAGGTGTGGCTCAGTAACAGGAGTGGCTCGTTGAAGTGGAGGCGAACACAGCAGGAGGGGAAGGGATTGCAGGGCAGGACCATCACAGTTAGTTCCGCGACGGCGTCCTCAGTCATATCAAGTTTATATTCATTCCGTAGATTTTGTTAAATAGCCTATTTATGTGTTAAAATTAGGGGACGTGCACTACCGTCACCATGTTATGCCACTAAAGTCCACGAGTGTTTAACTGTGATTTCTGGGCATTCTCCTGATGCACAGGATGCTGGTGTTGTGTCCGATTCTGTTGTACATTAAATAACATAACACCTAAAAACGCAAAGGAATGATATACGTAAAAGGCATAGAGTATTCGTATTCAGCCTTCATGAAACATTTCACTTTGTAATTGAAGGCAAAACACGTAAAAAATGCGCAAATCGCAGGAGATGGCAGAGTATTGGAATTTATCATTTTACGATGCGTCATCTCATCTGATATCTCTCCTGAGAACAAAATGCTTCATCAGCACCTTTAAAGTTATTTTCCGCACAATTTTCGTAAAATAGGGGCAGCATAATAACTTTCTCAAGAGGAATTACGGGTTCAGAGTCACAGACACAGAAACGCGTTTCATAAATGCAGCAGCTTCGGTGAACAAACACAACCTTGTTTGAAAGGTAAGGCAAATCAAGCTGCCTAAAACAACATGTTTCAAAAACAGAACGAGATGATTCTCTCTGACCAATCAGTGGGCGGCAATGTTCCACGTCACATTTTTGTCATGGTATCTGGCCCGCCAGCTAGAAGCATAGCCGGCGGGCGCTGGGACCATGTTCCCAAACAGGTAAAAAGGGACCCAAACGCACAGGCTGAGTAAAAACAAAAGTTGTTTAATAAAACAAGATAAAACCAGTCCCAGAGGGAAGCAGCAACGCAGACACTGGCAGGGCTCAGGAAAACAAAGAATACTGCTGCACCAAGCACAGGTGCAGTCACCTCATAAATAATAAACTTCACCTCCACCTTAACGAGCAATAGGTGTGGCTCGTTAAGGTGGAGGCAAAGAATGCAGCAGGAGAAGGGCCTGCAGGCCAAACTATGACAATTTTAGTACCCACTAGTACCTGGTCGGCCGTTGTTTTGAACCCCAGGAGAGCAGGTACCAGAAAAAGTACCTACTAGTACCTGGCACCAGGTACTCTTTTCCTAATGGAAAAGCAATAAAGGCGAGTAGGGTACAGTAGAGTAGAGCCGGTACAGTGTAGTGAAAAAACGCTAAAACTCCAGCTATTTGCACAGAGAAGTGAGAAAACCGACACCAGACAAAGCCGACCTTTCATTGATTTTTAAACCGTTTTAAATGCACTAAGAGCTTCCTTCGTTTCCCTTGTTTTTGTCGTGTTTATTTTTCCATGATCTGCTCTGCGTTAAGTATTGATCTGACTGAAAGGTCACTTTCTTCTTCATGTAGGACAGAGAAAACTGTAAACTGTGTCTCTGGAAGCTTCTGTAGGTCAGAAGTGAGGGGAGCTGATTGGTCTGATCTGAGCTGTGATTGCAGGTCCTGCAGTCTGTCCTGCTTTAGTACGGTCCGTCCAGTGGCTGTTACTGTTCACTCTTGTGTGTGTATGTGTGTGTTTGTGTATGTTTGTGTGTGCATCTTCACATGTTTTTTGTATGTGTGTGTTTGTATATCTGTGTGTACACGTATGTGTGTGTGTGTGCATATTTGTGTCTCTATGCGTGCTTTTTTGTGCGCGTGTGTGTGCGCGTGTGTGTGTGTTCGTTTGTGCTTATATAGTTGTTCTCCTGAACATTTGAGTGAAACTGTACTGTAATAAAAACAAACTTATTCATTTTTTTCTAAATAAAATATCTTCTGTAATTTATCCATAATTGAATTAATTAGTTTTGCAATAGTATACAGTATTAAATTGCATTTTTACAACATTTTTAAAGCTTTCTTAGTTTTAATCCGGCTTTCTTGACACAAATTCTTCAGTGTTTGTGTCGTCTGCTTTGTATTGATGGAAGGTTTTGATTACTGTCGAGCCTAAAGATAATTAATTAAATTTTTCTCCTCTTTAAGATCGTAATGAAGGCGGGTTTTTCCTGAGGCAGGCAGTTTATTTGCTGCTTTGATTCTCCTCATTCTTCTCATGCTCTGCTTTCAGTGTCAGATTTTACATTTTTCTCCTGATCACATCATGTATTCAGGAAAATCTCCAATGACTCTGCTGTTCTGGAGCTGATTTCCAGAATTATTTCTGATGTTTGTAACTTCTGCCCAAACGACCTCACATTAAACTCATGTTTCTGACATTTATATTTAGACACCTTGTTCAAACTTCAGTCTTGCAGTTGTCTTTATGAATAAAATAAAATAAAGCCAACAGGGTGTCAGTACTGCATAAACCTACAGTACATTTGTGTGGAGTCATTTCCATCAGCATTAAGGCTGTAAGAGCAGCCTAATGTCAGTTACCTGAGCAGCACCTGGGTTGCTGGTTTGAGTTCAGGAGGGGTCCAGTTTTCTGACTCGCATTTGGAGGGAGGAATTTGGACAGAACTCCTCTGGTGTTGCTATTAACCCCATAACTGCTCTGGGGTCTGTGCCCTGGTGTCTCTCTGTCTCTCTGTATTTGCCTCTGTTGTCTCAGGTATTTCCATTGGGTTGTCCTTGTAAAATGGAGCCATATTCTCACTAGACCTGCCCTGGTTCATCAAGGGTTTTAACTCACAAAACACATGATACATCAATACCATTTTCCTTCTCTTGTGTGGGTGGCCTCTCCTGATTTCACTTTATTCCAGCACTGGTGTTTATTCCTGTGTGTGACCTGTACCCACACCGACCGTCTCCTGATCTTACACACTCACTGTGTGTGTTTCCCCAGTCAAACCCCTGCAGTTACCTCACCTGCTGTGTCGCTTCAGTTCTGGCAGCTGAGCTCCTGTGTGTGTGTGCAGTACACACTATGAGCACATACTGTGTGCTACACCTGCAGTGTTATGTCCGTATGGGCCGTCCCTGCTCTCTCTGCTCCACATCATGACAGTGTAGAGGAGGCCTCTCCTGTCCGGCTGCAGAGGAGGTTCTGCTGCTGCTGAGAAATGAATCACTTCAGGCGAATCTCCTGACAGCTTTGCAATAGAATGCAAATGTCCTCTCGCTCTCTCGCTGGCGTTTTGGGCTGCGTGTTTACATGCGCAGCCTTTAATCGCACGTCTATTCGTTTAACCGCCTTCGACTGCACGCACACACACGCGCACACACACGCACACACACACACACACACGCACACGCAAGCACACACACACACACGCACACAAATGCATAGCCACACACAAACACACAGGCGCACATACACATACCCACGAACACACACACACACACTCACACACGCACACGAAGGATTTGTCCGTGTGTGTGTTCTTTGTATTTATTCATTTACTTGTCTTATTTTCAGGATTAAAATGTAATTGTAATTGTAATGTAACACAGTTTTGTTGTGATTTAGGTGTTTTTCGCTCACCGAGGGACAGTGGATGATGATTAGGTTCAGCGCTAACTCTAATGGAACAATGTTGACTGCGATGGCCCTTATTTAATAACATAGTAAAAGTGAGGCAAAGTCAGGGGTTAAACTCCACAAATATTGCAGCGCTGCAGTGAATCTAGAAGAATGCGGCAGATTGACACACGTCAAATTTCTGAGAGAGAAGCGCTGCCCACATAAGAACCTGCCCCCCCCAAACTGCCCCCTCTCCCCCTCCTCCTAAACCCGGAGCGTCACCGGCCTGTCGCTTGGAAGCTGTTTTTAATTTCCCCTGCTGTTCCTGGTGTTGATAACCCCCCTGACAGGCTCCTTTCACAGGGCCGTAAACAATCCTCTGCCCCTTTCCAAACCCGGGCTTCTTCCTCGCTTATCTTCCCTGGGACACATTGGCTGATCCTGGACCAGCAATCCCACCCCCACCCTCCACCCCCCAAAGATAGACTGAGCAGCACTGCAGTCAGTCACAGCCGCAGCATGGTGGAGCCGCACAGCACCTCTCATGAACAGTGATGTATTACTGCTATTTATCCAATGCGTTTTTGTCATGATTCTGCCCTGTGTGCTTGTTTGTGCTCGTGCGTTTCTCCCGTGTCTCTCGGTTTGTGTTTCAGCTCCATTCCCGCGGCCTGACCACCTATTCCCCCTCGCCTGGCTCCTGTGATGCCTGAGCCTCATTGTCCAATCACATTTCCTCTTTCAGTTTCGGCTTTGGTATTTCATTCATTGCTTCCACCTGTGTTTAATTCTGGGTCTCACAAAACTCTGAGTCAACGTGTTCTCTGAAAACTCTGAGTGAATACTTTCTCTGATAGGGCCATTACTAACTGTACTAACCAGCACTTAAGGGTGTGTAAATATTTCATCACATAGTTACTAACCTAATTAACTCATTAGCGAGTACGAGCGTTTCTAACTTCTGTAAATTCCCTCCTAAGCTTTCCCTGATTAACTGTGTTTAAAGCTGTGCTTTTCTTTGCTGTTCTTGTGGTGCTATCTACTCATCAAGTTTCGATTACCTTCATCTAAACTGCCTATTTTGATTGATCGTCTTGGCGTCTTGTCTCGAGTCATTATTGTTAATTTATTTATTAATGCCATGTGTTTCTGTTCCCTTTGAGATTGTCTTCCGTATCCCAGCCTCCTCCCTAGTGTATTTAAGGAAGAGGTGTTGTGTTCCGGGGTTCTGGCATTTGGCCAGGACAGTATTGCTTATGGTTTTAACAGTTTCATGTTCCAGATTCTATAGTTCATAGCCATAGTTCATGTCACAGTTTTAGAAGTTTCTTGTATCCAGTCATAGCATTTCATAGTTCACATTTATTCATGTTTTTACTTTCCCATGTTTTTGTTTTCGCCAGGTCTGCCAAGCCACTCCACCGCTTGTCTGCGTTCCGCCCCGTGCCTTCGTTGTTGCACATTTCAGAGCTTTGGTTGGCTTTGGTATTTCCCCTTCCTTCTGTGCTGTGCTGATTCGGGGCTGTCTGAGCTTAATTGACAATTAACTGTTTTTAAGTTACTAACATTTACTAACATTCACTGGGTTGGTGTAATTCTTAGACAGGCACATTACTACTATTACTAATTTAGACAGGGAGTTTATTGTCATGATTCCTGCTTTGCTATTTCAAGTCTTGCTGTGCTTTTCTGTTCTCAACATTCATGCTGCTTCCAAACTGCATACTTAATTGGTACTTAAGCTGAGCACGCTCATTCTCTTAATGAGCAAATCTTGTCATCCAATCTCTGTCCATGTCATGATCTTGCCCTGCCTCTTGTTTCTCCTCCTCCAGGTGTTGCCCCTCATGTCTTGATTTCTCACCCTTTATCTGGATGCGGTGGAAGTTGGCTGGCAGACAGTGTCTCAAGTCCTTGTTCATGTTCCCAAGTTCTTGCTCAAGCTCATGTTCAAGTCTTCTGCTTTTCATTGTCATAGTCATATTGTATATGGCCTTCTGTATTCATGGCATCTTTGTTCTTTTCTGTTTATTTATTATCTCCCTGGAGTCTCCAGTGGCTTTTGTTTTTGTCGTTTTTGATCCTTTATTAGCTCTGTGTAGCTCTCCTTAGTTTGTCTTTTTGCAACCCTTTGGGCCAAGTTTTTTGTTGGCTCTCGTCCCTGTTTTGTTTAAATAAATTCCCTTTCCCTTCCACCTCGCATCTGGTGTCTCTCTGATCTCGCATCAGAAGACACTGTCTCACAGACACCAGCGAGGATGGAGCGCAAGATCGCCCAGCAAGAGGCTGAGCTGTTACGTCAGCGGCAGCGGATCCAGGAGCTGATGGCAGCACTGACCAGTCTGCAAGCCAGCCTCCCCTGGGCGGGTTCCAGCCAGGCTCCCACCATGCCTGCTCCCCGGCCCCTTGCCACCGCTGCACCTGTGCTCCAGCCCGGAGCGGAAGCAACCCAGCTGTAGCCCGTCACGCATCCAGGTCCTGAGCCTCACCTTCCTCCACCTGAGCGGTACGGCGGAGAACCAGGGTTCTGCAGGGCCTTCCTCACCTCCTGCGAGATGTGCTTCGCTCTGCAGCCTTCCACCTTCGCCTTGGAGCCGGCCCGGGTCGCCTTCGTCTTTTCCCAGTTGACGGGGCGGGCTCGCCTGTGGGGAACTGCCGCATGGCAGGCCCGGCTGCCCTGCACCACCACATACCAGGCCTTGGCGGAGGAACTGCTGCGTGTCTTCGACCGCTCCAAGCAGGGGAAAGCTGCAGGGCGAGAGCTACTGAGGATGAGGCAGGGGAGGAGATCGGTGGCAGACTATACTATCGACTTCCAGACGGTGGCAGCTACTTCTGGCTGGAGCAAAGAGGCGCTCTGTGACGTGTTCCTCCAGGGGCTGTCCGAACCAGTCAAAGATCGACTGCTTTTCTGTGAGATCCCGGAGTCTCCAGAGGCCCTTATAGACCTGGCCCTGTGCATCAACAGCCGCCTGGAGGAGAGGGCGCTCACCCTTGGCCCTGGCCGACGTTCTGCCCCCTCTGGCCAGATCCAACCCCCCTGCTCCGGTCGTGCGTCGCCTCAGGACCAGCCGAGGGGGAACGCCACCACATCCTCTCCCGGAGAGGCATCTCCCATGGAGATCGGGAGGTCCCGGCTCACCCAGGAGGAGCGCGAACGGAGAAGGAGGTCAAGGGCGTGTTTTTACTGCGGCCAGCAGGGTCATGCGGTCCGAGGCTGTCCGTCAAGACAGCGCCCACTAGCGTCTGGAGGAGTACTGGTGGGCGCTTCATGTAAGGAGACCTCCTCCTACCGCTGGACCTGCGTTCCAATGACCCTGACCTGGGAGGGTCGCTCCCGCAAGACCACCACCCTCATTGACTCGGGGGCTGAGGAGAGCTTTATCGACGCCAGAGCTGCTGCCGAGTGGGGGGTTCCCCTATGCCAACTTCCCAGCCCATTGTCCATCTCTGGGCTGGGTGGGCAACCCCTTGCTAAGGTGTCCTTCCGGACTGCTCCCATCCAGCTGCTGGCGTCCGGTAACCACCGCGAGCAGGTCCGGCTGTTCGTGACTGAGATGCCTCGCTCGCCTATTGTCCTGGGTCACCCCTGGTTGACGCTACACGGGCCGGTGATCGACTGGGCCCGCCATGAGGTGCGGGAGTGGAGTGCCTCCTGTTCGGCCAGCTGCCTCCTCGACTTCCGACCTTCTTGCTCTGACCTTGCTCTGACCACGACCTGGCTACAGTCTTTAGCAAGTCCCGTGCGGTGTCCCTGCCCCCGCACCGCCCGTATGACTGTGCTATTGACCTCCAGCCTGGCACAGCACCTCCGAGGGGTCGTGTCTTCGCCTTGTCTGAGCCAGAGAGGGGGGCCATGGACAAGTACATCTGGGAGTCCCTTGCGGCTGGCATCATCCGTCCATCCTCCTCTCCCGCGGGGGCAGGCTTCTTCTTTGTGAAGAAGAAGGATGGCTCCCTACGCCCTTGCATCGACTACCGAGGCCTCAATAAGATCACGATCAGGAACCGCTACCCGCTCCCACTGATGTCCTCGGCATTCGATGTCATCCAAGAAGCGGCCATCTTCACCAAGCTGGACCTGCGGAATGCTTACCACCTCCTGCGCATCAGGGAGGGCGACGAATGGAAAACCGCTTTTAACACCCCTAGCGGCCACTGGGAGTACCTGGTGGTTCCATTCGGCCTAACCAACGCACTCGCAGTGTTCCAGAACTTGGTGAACGATGTGCTTGGAGACATGATCGGGAGTTTCGTCTATGTCTTCCTAGACGATATCCTGATCTTCTCCCGGGAGAGGGTGTCAGACTGGCCTACACACACACACGCGCACACGCACACGCGCGCGCACACACGTTTCTAACACTCGCTTCACTCAGAAACACAGAGTTGCAAAATTGTGTGTTTTTTTTTTTTAAACCAGTGTCAAAGGAGCATGTTTTTGGAGTTGAGCCTTCAAAGAGGCTACACTCAATTCGGGAAATTTGCTGCACTATTTAGATTCTGCTGAAACCATCATTTGTCGCTTTCTAATTGTGTTCCGTTATTGTGCTTCCTAATCCAAGTTGCAGAAGTAGACATTGTTGGAACAGCTGTTTTATTATTCAGAGCTTTTCTACTCCAGTGGAACTGTGCATTTTTATTGCAATTCAGTGACTTATTATGCATATGCATGCAATTAGCCAGCTGAATTAAGCAGAACCAAAATTAAATGCCAGTCAGTGCAAACAAGCCTGTGTGTGATTTATTTGATGTTATTAAATATTATTATTTGTTGCGGGGTAATTAAAAATTGATACAAATGATCATCCCTGAGGTGAAAAACAACCAAAAGGAATAAAAATGCTCTCCACTATTTTGGAAGTGTTCATGTTTGTGGCACTTAATGTCTGGAGTGGGCAGGCTGATAGGCCTATAATCACATTACAAAACATGGCACTTTTGTCAACAGCAAAGTGCATGGACAACGTTACTGGAATAGCCACAGTATAGATCAGATAAGGTACGATTTTTATAAAGCAATTAGAGCAGAGCAGACTAGACAGTGTATTAATGTTTGGTCAGTTATGAGCTCTTCCGTACACACGTGCTTTACTCTGTTCGACTCACACACTGCACATCAGCTCAGCACGCCTGGGATTTGTGTTTCCATTAAAACAGGGCTACCCATCTGAAGGTGAGTCGTTAAGTGATGATGCGCTTGTCTTGAGTTGATGACGCTTGACAGCAGTGCCCTTGTCAGCTCTGTCTAATACTGCTGCTGATGATGATGAAGCCCTCTGATGTTTCAGCTGCCCAACTGAGGGCAGGATTGGCAGGCTTGGGCTCCACACACTGGGATTTCTATCGCTGGTGCGGCTCGGCTCTACTGTGCACTTAAAGTGATGATGGAAATGCTAATCAGTGTGGGACCAATTCGGCCCAGACAAAAGTGCCAATTGAAAAACGCCATTAGAGTTGAGTGATGTGATTAATAGCGCTGCAAGATATTTAAAAGTGATCAGAATAAACAAGAAACTTCTAAATAGTAAGAGGAAATAAAGGCGTCGGAACAGAAGCGTTATTGGAGCGGAGATCGCAGACCGATGTTTGTGCCTGATCTACAGTGGAGCTCTGGCACACAGTGTTTTACTTTTAAAGAAAGTCTTTCACTGCCAGGAGAGTGTGGGGGGGTCAGATGTTTGGGGGAAGGGGGGTACAGTAATGAGAACTAATCTACCCCCCTACCCCCTCCCCCCTCAGCCCATTTTAAAACTCCACAGTACATGAGCTTGCATGTGTGTCAATGAAAATATAAAAACCGAATTCATTAGCAGGCAGCACTGAGCTGAGATGGTTTATACTGAAGACGTCTCACGTGCAGAGACTTGAGGTTGTTGTGTCCTCTCGCCGCTTTCTGTAAACATCAAAAGCTGTCCTGTAAGACAGGCGCTCTCAGGGCTGCTGTTAAAAACGTGTGTATTTCACTGGAGTCTGTTCACTGCGTCGCATCGCTTCTGTGTGGTTCTTTTATAGCTCCGTTCACTCAGGGGAAATAACTGTGTGATCTCGATCTGCTCCGGCGATGGTTCGGTCCCAGCAGTGAGCGAGATGGGGAGGGTTGGGGGGCAGTAGAGTGTGGAGACAGCAGCCGTAGCCCTGGGCGTACAAGACCCTCCAATACAAGCCTAACGGTCCCAGAGAGCCAGTGAAATAGCTGACGATGACACACTGGATAATGGCAGATAATACAAGCGAAGCAGAGCGCTGTTTGAGATGATACATGGGTCGTCCCTGTTTAATGCGCTCGAGGTTTACGGGGTGGTCAGTGTCACTCATTGGCCGATCTGTGGAGCCGCTGTCAGGCTGGGTTTTTTTCTCTGTAACTTTATTAGTGTGTCGCATCAAAGGCCTTCGGAGGACCTCAGGAGACAAGGGGGTCATGTTATGTCTTCCAAGAGATTTCCCCTGTGAGCCTCAATTACATCACCTTCTGCCCCAGAGTTAAGAGCAGGATGTTACCTCCAGCTTCGGCCGGCTGTCTTTTACTGCACCGTTGTGTTCAACACGGTCGAATTAAGAACGTTATCCAAGCGTTAACAAAACACCCAAAGCCAAGATGTTACTGTATTTGTTCAAGGGGATATTTAGCCAATGGTGGGGAAAAAAGCAGTGCCCCACTGATAAAGTGTGTTGTGAGGCCAATTTGAGGGATCACAACTAAATTTCCAAACTTTACCACTGGTAGCACAACTTGATTTTCTCGCTGAATCCTTGGGTGTAATTGGCTGATGCACTGGAGGTAAAGTGAGGTCAGAATGTGCACTTCTGGTGTAAAAGGCCGAAGTTCACCCCCCGCCCAGAGTATACCGGGGGTTAAAGCCTGTTTTATATCCTGGGGTATAATCAGGGCGAGCCCCCCCCCAGGCCAGATTAAACCCCCCACATTCAGTCTTTTTTTATTCCCCGGGGTATATTTTGGCCAAGGGCAGATTACGCCAGGGTATAGTCTGGCCAGGGGGTTAACCTGCTACACCAGGTCAGTGCAGGATATACAGTTAAGGTATTTGTTTCACCTGAACAAACACAATAATGTGTCCAGAAAAAGACATTAACGGTTCCAAAATGGTAACTGACTTGTGCTGCCTGTTGCATGAACATGCCGAGGCAAAACCAGTTTTGTGCTGAAAACGTTGACTGTATACAGTTTACGGCTGAAACCAGAGGAGTGTTTTACGACACAAATATTCTAGCACCGCCTACAGCAAGGTCTGGATATTTAACTGCGATCCCTTGAATAGAGCGAAGGCGATATCTTTGTGTCTGAGCAGGCTTTGTTGTAGACCCATGTGACCTGTCTCCTCGCTCCGAGAGAGAGCCTGCGAGTTACTGCCCTCTCCCAAAACAATTACGCTCTCATCTGCTGAAGGAAATGTGACTAAGGCCAGTGGTGGCAGAGCGAAAATTTCCCAGCTACATCCACCCCCCGACCCCCATCAGCACAGAAGCTAAAGTTATTACTTCAGCTGTCAGAGCGCTGGAGCGTTTCTGCCAGCCTGAACTCTCCACGCCTCCATGCAGTGGGACTCCAGTACCCAGACACCCTGCTCCCTCTTTATCCGCTCGAGTCTCATCGCCTCTCCTCTTCCAGCAAATTCTGTCTAGGGGGGATGAAATGTATTTCACCGCGTTTGGCTGTTACCCGTGTTTATCTCTGGTCCCTGATCAGCTCGCCCTGTGCAGCGGAGAACACGTGGCTCTCAGATTCTCGCTCCGCTTCAGTGCCAATTGCGGCCGACTCGTCTCACCTGAGCCTGTGGCGAGTCTGTAAAACACTGGGTTTGGAATGAGAAGCTGTGTTTGGTGTTTTTATGTTACTCGTTGGTTTCAGTACCGCAGCAGATGGCCAGTGTGTTGTTAGTCTTGTTGTCAGTCAGGAGAGGCTGGTTTCTGCTCAGGTCAGGCGGCCATACAGTTTTACCATTTTACCCTCCCACCTGTATCCCTGACTGTTATTGGTTTGACTGAGTGACGCAGAGGAATTGTGTATCATCTGTCTGAAATGCTTTACTTTGGTGGTAAACTCCTCTCAGTCTGGTCACTGTGTGTTTAGAAACTGTGGACACGAGCCTTGGTGTCGTCTTCTCCTTCAATAATCCACCCTCCTCCAGGTCAGAACTCGGTCACACTTTATTTGAAATGTTGCTCATAAAGGCATTATAGAGCATGTATAATGTCTTCATAAATGAGACATAAGCAAACATCATGCTTTGTAAAGGGTGAAATAACACATCCTTCTTCAGCATGTGATGCCAGATGTGATATAACTGACGATGTCACTTAGCTAGTGGCTAATTACGATAAAGGGTGACATTGTCAGCTGAGTGACATTGTCATTGTCACATCTGGCATCACATGTTGAATAAGGATGTGTTATTCTACCCTTTACAAAGCATGACATTTGCTTATGAATGATTTATGAAGACATTATGTCTCATTTCTGAAGGCATTATATGTGCTGTATAAAGCCTTTATGAGCAACACTTCAAATAAAGTGTGACCCAGAACTCTACTGCTGACTGAGGGGCTCGAAGGACTGACTGATCGGTTCCAAACACTCCTGATTCCCAATCTGAATCCTCCCTCTCTCTCTCTCTCTCTCTCTCTCTCTCCAGCTGCAGTTCACTTACAGAAACGTCCATTCATAATTTACAATATTATTGTTGACGACGCCTTTGTGGTGTTTCATAGATGGGGTCACGACGATGTTAATGATTATAACTCTCTTCTACTCTAGGAATATGGACACACGTTTGTTTCAGTCTCGTATGTTGTGGCATTGACCTGTTTCGTCTTCTGTGGCATCTGTGTAAGTGTGATACAGCATTTTTCTGTTTTTTAATGTTCCCATCTGTATTTCATTTTGTACGTATTTTTTGTACGTCAAATGAACTACAAATTCATTCATTTTTACCCCTTGGCCGGAGGGGTATTCTGCCCTACAAAGCCAAAGTACAGTAACTACATATTGGGTAAAATGAGAGTTATGCAGTTTTTGGCCTGAAGTACATGGATGTGGGGATTTACTTGGATCAAAATTATGCAATGGGAAGTCAGTTAGCCATAATCTATCCGAGATATGCTTTCTATTAATTTGTTGGGACAGCAAACAAACTCCAAAGTTATTTTTACTGTTCAAATTATTTTGTTGTTACTGCACTTAGCCTTTGTAGGGGAGTATTGTCGTCACCTGCGTGTCTGTCTGTCGTCTTTTGTCTGTACATGACTTTGTCCAGGCATGTACTCAGCAACTAATTATCGCAGCTTCACCAAATTTGGCATGGTAACTCACTATGTGCCATAGATGTGCAATGTCAGGTTTTTTGCTGAATTTGACCTTTGACCTTAGCGCTGTGACCTTGACCCTGGAAATCTTGTTCGGGTCAGTACTCGGCAACTAATTATCGTAGCTACACCAAATTTGGTATGGTCTCTCGCTATGACCAATAGATATGCACTGTCTGGTTTTTTACTGGGTTTGAGCTTTGACTATAGCGCTTTGACCTTGACCCTGGAAATCTTTCCGAGTACTGACACGGACAACTAATTATCACAGCTTCAACGCATTTGGTATGGTAACTCAATGTGACACAAAGATGTGCAACGTCAGGTTTTTTGCTGGATTTGACCTTTGACCTTAGCTCTGCGACCTTGACCCGAGAAATCCTGTCTGGGTCAGTACTCAGCAACTAATTATCCCAGCTTCACCAAATTTGCTACGGTAACTCACTGTGACACGCAGATGTGCAACGTTACGTTTTTTGCTAGATTTAACCTTTGACCTTAGGGCTGTGACCTTGAGGCAGGAAATCTTGTATGGGTCAGTACTCAGCAACTGCTGATTGCAGCTTCGCCAAATTTGGTACGGTAACTCACTGTGACACATGGATGTGCAAGGTCATGTTTTTTTGCTGGATTTCACCTTTCAACTTAGCGCTGTGACCTTGAGGCAGGAAATCTTGTACGGGCCAAGGGGTATTCAGCAACGCGTTATGTTTTATCAGAGCCAAAAGGCCGAAAGCAGCCAGTGACATGCACACAAGTCATTCTGAACCCAAAGCTTAGCCTACCACAGCGTTGGATAACTGTGCACTCGGTGCATTCCCCGATCAGAGGGGGTCTCTGGGCTCTCGTATGATTTATTTATGATTTATTTGAGTTCCGTGTCCCTTCCTCAGGTCTCTGTGTACTTAGAGGTCCAGCTCACACTTCCTCTTTATTACATGCGTACCGGACGGTGAATAAAGATAAACTGTCCTCTAGCGCCATCATTATTGATGCTCACTTCCTCCTCCGTTTGACCGATGTACGACTCCCAGTAAAAGACATGAGTCTCACCCGAAGCGAGATTAAAGCGGCTGATACCCACCCTGTGCTCCTGTGAGGCGAGTTGGGCTCGTGAAGCAGGCTGTGCCGGCCGGGTGAGCGAGATGTGGGGGGAGATTTGAGAAGCGCGCGGGGGGTGGGGGGAGGACTGATTGTGTGACCCCTCCTCGTGGCCAAGGGCTCTGCTCTCTGTTAAAGCCACTATTTCAGAATGTCAGCGTCACATCGGGAAACGACAGCGCTCATATTTCCATGGAGATGATCAGTGGCGTCAACTCTCTGCACCACTTTAAAGTACTTGCTGTTTATTGGCCGAGACTTGTTTGTGATAAATTAGTTTCCTTTGGAAGTCATTGGCATTTCAGGAGGTTACAGTTAATCACTTTGCACAGCTTATTGTAAAAGGGGTTTTTTGCAAGAGAAGAAAAATTACAAAGATAAACAATGGAAATAAGTGCTGAGCTTCTCACTGCAAAAGATCAGCTTCAGTTCTGTAATGAGTTTAGCAATGAGGTTAGTAAACTTGATTTTTTTTTTAAATTGAAAATATTGATTTGATAACGTTAGCTTGACATTTTAAATTTTCTAACCCCATAAAAAAGTCTTCAAAATAAGTCCAAATTTTACATCTCATTGACTGTAGTTTTGTCTTAACAACCAAAAAGAACATTAATAGTGAACTTACTGAGAATAAGCTGAAAAATAAGACTGCAGTCCTCGCTGAGACTCTTATTTTACAGTTGTTGCTCTGCTCTCTTCTCTCTGGAGCTGAAGCCTGTCGCCCCTCGTGTGCTGAGCTCTTCTTCTCTGCTTTTCTCACTCTTTTCTTCTCTTCCTCCCTCGCTCCCTCCCTCCCTCTCTCGCCTGCTGCTCTGGTACGTGCTGCTCCTGCGCTGCTCGCAGTAGAGATTAAGGTCATCAAGGACCTGCCCTGGCCCCCCCGGTGGGACAGCTCAGCAGCTCCGCCCTGCTGGCCGAGGGGGTGAAGGCGCCTTTGCAGCCGGTCCAGCCCTCGCCGGGACAGCCCACAGCCTCCGACCAGCACCATCACGGTGGGTGTGTCCCTGAGCCTCGGTGCGCGTTCAAGGTGGCAAATGATCCCTAACACTCACCAACACATTTAAACTTTTATGAATTCACCACTTACTTCAGCTAATGTCAGTTACCATTCTGACAATCATTTGAAAATATTTTGCACAATGAACTAAAATGGCTCTTGACATGATGGACCCAAATAAAATGGGTAATTTGATGCTGAACTGGCTGTAATAATTCACTGCACTTCATAACAATGCTGACTTCACATATAATGTCTGTCATGTTCGGAGAAATGAACCTGCGTAGTTGTTTCATTTTCCATTAAGCAGCTGATGGTGACGGTCATGGATGGTAACTTACATCGGTCCCAGGAAACATTAGACTTGAGGAACACAGGCGAGATTTCAGTTAGGTCACCACGTCCCATGAAGATGTTCACAGCCATCTCTCTCGCTGTCACTCAAGACTTTTAGCCCCTCCCACACCTCCCTGATCCTGAGTCATGACGGAGCGGCTCTCCTCTCACCTTCACCTGTGTCTCGCTCACCTTTACTGCCCGTTTCTCTCTGCCCTATACTGTGTCATTAAAACATCATTCACTGTCACTTCTGCGCCTGTGAGGACAAGAACTGGGACAGATGATTGACGCTTGTATGATGTTCCCCTGGAGAGATGTGACCTAATGTGAGATTTATCAAGCATTGCTTGTATCATTAATACAGACATGATTACGTTCCCTCCTTTAGCGAAGCTGAGTTTTTGGATGATGATAAATGGCGTGTCTTAGAGCTCCAGTTCCCTCTGTACATGAGAGTAGCGCTGTAGAAGGGAGGGCATTTCCTGCTACCATAAGTGCAGTTCTCCATCTGCTTTGCTCGCGGTGGAAATTCGTTACGCTGGTTTAGGTTTGTGCAACATGGTTGGTTTGGTGATAATTTGCTGGTGCTGCTGTCGGTTGGCTGGGACTCATATTCTCCGACTCCCCACGCGCTCATCCACTCATAAATGCAACCAACCCTTCACTCAAACTTAATAAGTGTGGCGTCTTTATTAGTGTTATTGTTTGTGTTATTCAAAGATTTTTTCTTCATGTTTTTGACCACTAATTAATAGAACTGTGGCCAATGTGCATGAAAGTATCTGGACCAGTTGTGGACATCTGCTTACAGTCCAGTTTTCGGAGGCTGAGACAGAGGTAAACTCACGTGCGCACACACACCTCCTGCTGAGACAGAGGTACACTCCCGTGCGCACACACACCTCTGAGGCTGAGACAGAGGTACACTCACGTGCGCACACACACCTCTGAGGCTGAGACAGAGGTACACTCACGTGCGCACACACACCTCTGAGGCTGAGACAGAGGTACACTCACGTGCGCACACACACCTCCTGCTGAGACAGAGGTACACTCAGGTGCGCACACACACCTCTGAGGCTGAGACAGAGGTACACTCACGTGCACACACCTCTGAGGCTGAGACAGTGGTACACTCACGTGCGCACACACACCTCTGAGGCTGAGACAGAGGTACACTCACGTGCGCACACACACCTCTGAGGCTGAGACAGAGGTACACTCACGTGCGCACACACACCTCTGAGGCTGAGACAGAGGTACACTCACGTGCGCACACACACCTCCTGCTGAGACAGAGGTAAACTCACGTGCGCACACACACCTCCTGCTGAGACAGAGGTACACTCCCGTACACAAACACACCTCCTGCTGAGACAGAGGTAAACTCACGTGCGCACACACACCTCCTGCTGAGACAGAGGTACACTCACGGGCGCACACACACCTCCTGAGGCTGAGACAGAGGTACACTCACGTGCGCACACACACCTCTGAGGCTGAGACAGAGGTACACTCACGTGCGCACACACACACCTCTGAGGCTGAGACAGAGGTACACTCACGTGCGCACACACATCTCCTGCTGAGACAGAGGTACACTCACGTGCGCACACACACCTCTGAGGCTGAGACAGAGGTACACTCACGTGCGCACACACACACCTCTGAGGCTGAGACAGAGGTACACTCACGTGCGCACACACACCTCCTGCTGAGACAGAGGTACACTCACGTGCACACACACACCTCTGAGGCTGAGATAGAGGTACACTCACGTGCGCACACACACCTCTGAGGCTGAGACAGAGGTACACTCACGTGCGCACACACACCTCTGAGGCTGAGACAGAGGTAAACTCACGTGCGCACACACACCTCCTGAGGCTGAGACAGAGGTACACTCACGTGCACACACACACCTCTGAGGCTGAGACAGAGGTACACTCACGTGCGCACACACACCTCCTGCTGAAACAGAGGTACACTCACGTGCGCACACACACCTCTGAGGCTGAGACAGAGGTAAACTCACGTGCGCACACACACCTCTGAGGCTGAGACAGAGGTAAACTCACGTGCGCACACACACCTCTGAGGCTGAGACAGAGGTACACTCACGTGCACACACCTCTGAGGCTGAGACAGAGGTACACTCACGTGCACACACACACCTCTGAGGCTGAGACAGAGGTAAACTCACGTGCGCACACACACCTCTGAGGCTGAGACAGAGGTAAACTCACGTGCGCACACACACCTCTGAGGCTGAGACAGAGGTAAACTCACGTGCGCACACACACCTCCTGAGGCTGAGACAGAGGTACACTCACGTGCACACACACACCTCTGAGGCTGAGACAGAGGTACACTCACGTGCGCACACACACCTCCTGCTGAAACAGAGGTACACTCACGTGCGCACACACACCTCTGAGGCTGAGACAGAGGTAAACTCACGTGCGCACACACACCTCTGAGGCTGAGACAGAGGTACACTCACGTGCGCACACACACCTCTGAGGCTGAGACAGAGGTACACTCACGTGCGCACACACACCTCTGAGGCTGAGACAGAGGTACACTCACGTGCGCACACACACCTCTGAGTCAGGGTTTCAGCAGAGGGGGACTGGTTTCAACAGAAGCAGTAAATGCATTGAAAATAATCCTAAAACAGAGCATGGTTTTGGTGTCTCTCTGGGCGCTTTGAGATTTCAGTGTGTTGTGTGTGTATTTCTGTGGTTTGCGTATGTGTGCGTGTGCGTGTGCGTGTGTGTGTATGCGTGTGTGTGTGTGTGTGTGTGTGCGTGTGTGTGTATTTCTGTGGTTTGCGTGTGTGTGTTTGTTTCTGTGTGTGTGACTAACTCTCAGTTTGCTGTTTACAGTGCTCAGAGAGATTGTCCGGCTGGCTATAAGGAAATTTTTGTGGGTAGAAGTACGTTTTAAGTTTCATTTCAGACCCATTCAGAAACACTAACTGCCTTCTTCTCTGAATATGGTTTTTGCTTCAGTTACTGACAGATCAACTGTACTTTTCCATATCCCACTACTGTAGTTATGACCGAGTCAGTAATTATAAAAACACAAGCATTACCGCTCCATAAAACATCAGTTTATTACATGTCTGAAGCCGCAGTTTAATGCGACAAAAAAGTCAAACTCAAGCGTATTTCTTGTCTGCAAAGGGCCTGGTCTGCAGTGTTTATCTGAGTGATCCTGTCTAATTTTGTATCCTTTTATTTGCACATAAGGATGGCGACAGTCCTTTGATAAACAAAGTATGTCCTCACAGTGTAACCAGAATGTTTTTATGATGTTAAAACAGTGCCATATTGTGGCAGCAGCTCTGTGATGTTCTCTGTTTGCTGGGGAGATTGATCAGAAACAATGGCCTCGTAGCAGGAGGGAAATGATGAGCCTGAGTTTCTGATGAGCCCCTTTGTTCAACCCTGTCTGAGACTTTCCTCCGCACTTTGAAGAGCTTTTTTTTGCGAAGTTTTGCTGAGGTCCATGTCCAACATCACCACTGTTCTCATTTACCTACATCAGTCATTTAATCAGAATCCCAATGTTTATGCAACAGCATTCTGATCCAGTGTTTGTGATCTCAGACCTTCAAGAGTTAAAGAGCCGCACGTGTCTCAGGGGCTGCCGTTGTCCCACCACTGACATTACAGAGAGCGATCAGCTCTCTCCGAGCGACATCATTAGCATATCTGAGCTCTTCTCCTCAGGAAGGAAATTACATCTGCATATGAATCGGAGATCCTTTTGTTTGTATATGATGAAGAGCTGCTGTTTTGTTTTGTTTTTTTGATGTGAGCTAATGGTCCATTTCCAGACCCTATTTCCTGTTGTCTCTTTGTTCCATCTTAGGATTCAGAAACACTGAAATAAAAAAATAGCAGTGATTAAATCTGACACCACACTTAGGATGTTTTTAATTTAATTTAAAGTGAATAAATTCTTATTGGAAGTTTGCTTTATCAAGGCGTTTGATCGATGATATAGGAATTTTAGTGTGTGAGGATGTTCCTGTAGAGCACCTGTAGGTCACCCTGAGTGAGTCTTCAGCGTCTCCTGGTGTTAATACACATACTGACACACGGCTGCAAACACACACACACACACACACACACACACACACACACACACTCACACACACACACACACACACACACACACACACACACAAACACACACACACACTCACACACACTCACACACACACACACACACACACACACACTGAGAACAGGTTTGTGCTGACAGGAAAGGTTAGAGAGGTGAGCCCATCCTGCATAAACATCTGCTCTGTGTTGGGAAACCGTGTGAGAGTCAAACAGAAAAAATAATGGGGAAGAAATGTGGAGAGAGAGAGAGATGGAGAGAGATGGGGATAAAGGAGGTTTGAAGGGAGGGAGACAGAGGGAGGTGTAGAGAGAGATGGAGAGAGATGGGGATAAAGGAGGTTTGAAGGGAGGGAGACAGAGGGAGGTGTAGAGAGAGATGGAGAGAGATGGGGATAAAGGGGGTTTGAAGGGAGGGAGGCAGAGGGAGGTGTAGAGAGAGATGGAGAGAGATGGGGATCAAGAGGGTTTGAAGGGAGGGAGACAGAGGGAGGTGTAGAGAGAGATGGAGAGAGATGGGGATAAAGGGGGTTTGAAGGGAGGGAGGCAGAGGGAGGTGTAGAGAGAGAGATGGAGTGAGATGGGGATAAAGGGGGTTTGAAGGGAGGGAGGCAGAGGGAGGTGTAGAGAGAGATGGAGAGAGATGGGGATCAAGAGGGTTTGAAGGGAGGGAGACAGAGGGAGGTGTAGAGAGAGATGGAGAGAGATGGGGATAAAGGGGGTTTGAAGGGAGGGAGGCAGAGGGAGGTGTAGAGAGAGAGATGGAGAGAGATGGGGATGAAGGGGGTTTGAAGGGAGGGAGGCAGAGGGAGGTATAGAGAGAGAGAGAGAGAGATGGGGATAAAGGGGGTTTGAAGGGAGGGAGGCAGAGGGAGGTGTAGAGAGAGATGGAGAGAGATGGAGATGAAGGGGGTTTGAAGGGAGGGAGACAGAGGGAGGTGTAGAGAGAGAGATGGAGAGAGATGGGGATAAAGGGGGTTTGAAGGGAGGGAGGCAGAGGGAGGTGTAGAGAGAGATGGAGAGAGATGGGGATAAAGGGGGTTTGAAGGGAGGGAGGCAGAGGGAGGTGTAGAGAGAGATGGAGAGAGATGGGGATAAAGGGGGTTTGAAGGGAGGGAGACAGAGGGAGGTGTAGAGAGAGAGATGGAGAGAGATGGGGATAAAGGGGGTTTGAAGGGAGGGAGACAGAGGGAGGTGTAGAGAGAGATGGAGAGAGATGGGGATAAAGGGGGTTTGAAGGGAGGGAGACAGAGGGAGGTGTAGAGAGAGAGATGGAGAGAGATGGGGATAAAGGGGGTTTGAAGGGAGGGAGGCAGAGGGAGGTGTAGAGAGAGATGGAGAGAGATGGGGATAAAGGGGGTTTGAAGGGAGGGAGGCAGAGGGAGGTGAAGAGAGAGATGGAGAGAGATGGGGATAAAGGGGGTTTGAAGGGAGGGAGGCAGAGGGAGGTGTAGAGAGAGATGGAGAGAGATGGGGATAAAGGGGGTTTGAAGGGAGGGAGGCAGAGGGAGGTGTAGAGAGAGATGGAGAGAGATGGGGATCAAGAGGGTTTGAAGGGAGGGAGGCAGAGGGAGGTGTAGAGAGAGAGATGGAGAGAGATGGGGATAAAGGGGGTTTGAAGGGAGGGAGACAGAGGGAGGTGTAGAGAGAGAGATGGAGAGAGATGGGGATAAAGGGGGTTTGAAGGGAGGGAGACAGAGGGAGGTGTAGAGAGAGATGGGGATAAAGGAGGTTTGAAGGGAGGGAGGTGTAGAGAGAGATGGAGAGAGATGGGGATAAAGGGGGTTTGAAGGGAGGGAGACAGAGGGAGGTGTAGAGAGAGATGGAGAGCGATGGGGATAAAGGGGGTTTGAAGGGAGGGAGGCAGAGAGAGGTGTAGAGAGAGAGATGGAGAGAGATGGGGATGAAGGGGGTTTGAAGGGAGGGAGGCAGAGGGAGGTGTAGAGAGAGATGGAGAGAGATGGGGATAAAGGGGGTTTGAAGGGAGGGAGACAGAGGGAGGTGTAGAGAGAGAGATGGAGAGAGATGGGGATAAAGGGGGTTTGAAGGGAGGGAGACAGAGGGAGGTGTAGAGAGAGAGATGGAGAGAGATGAGGATAAAGGGGGTTTGAAGGGAGGGAGGCAGAGGGAGGTGTAGAGAGAGAGATGGAGAGAGATGGGGATAAAGGGGGTTGAAGGGAGGGAGACAGAGGGAGGTGTGGAGAGAGAGATAGAGAGAGATGGGGATAAAGGGGGTTTGAAGGGAGGGAGACAGAGGGAGGTGTAGAGAGAGAGATGGAGAGAGATGGGGATAAAGGAGGTTTGAAGGGAGGGAGGCAGAGGGAGGTGTAGAGAGAGAGATGGAGAGAGATGGGGATAAAGGGGGTTTGAAGGGAGGGAGGCAGAGGGAGGTGTAGAGAGAGAGATGGAGAGAGATAGGGATAAAGGGGGTTTAAAGGGAGGGAGGCAGAGGGAGGTGTAGTGAGAGAGATGGGGATAAAGGGGGTTTGAAGGGAGGGAGACAGAGGGAGGTGTAGAGAGAGAGATGGAGAGAGATGGGGATAAAGGGGGTTTGAAGGGAGGGAGGCAGAGGGAGGTGTAGAGAGAGAGATGGAGAGAGATAGGGATAAAGGGGGTTTAAAGGGAGGGAGGCAGAGGGAGGTGTAGTGAGAGAGATGGGGATAAAGGGGGTTTGAAGGGAGGGAGACAGAGGGAGGTGTAGAGAGAGAGATGGAGAGAGATGGGGATAAAGGGGGTTTAAAGGGAGGGAGGCAGAGGGAGGTGTAGAGAGAGATGGAGAGAGATGGGGATAAAGGGGGTTTAAAGGGAGGGAGGCAGAGGGAGGTGTAGAGAGAGATGGAGAGAGATGGGGATAAAGGGGGTTTGAAGGGAGGGAGGCAGAGGGAGGTGTAGAGAGAGAGATGGAGAGAGATGGGGATAAAGGGGGTTTAAAGGGAGGGAGACAGAGGGAGGTGTAGAGAGAGATGGAGAGAGATGGGGATAAAGGGGGTTTGAAGGGAGGGAGACAGAGGGAGGTGTAGAGAGAGAGATGGAGAGAGATGGGGATAAAGGGGGTTTGAAGGGAGGGAGACAGAGGGAGGTGTAGAGAGAGAGATGGAGAGAGATGGGGATAAAGGGGGTTTGAAGGGAGGGAGGCAGAGGGAGGTGTAGAGAGAGAGATGGGGATAAAGGGAGTTTGAAGGGAGGGAGACAGAGGGAGGTATAGAGAGAGATGGAGAGAGATGGGGATAAAGGGGGTTTGAAGGGAGGGAGGCAGAGGGAGGTGTAGAGAGAGAGATGGGGATAAAGGGAGTTTGAAGGGAGGGAGACAGAGGGAGGTGTAGAGAGAGATGGGGATCAAGAGGGTTTGAAGGGAGGGAGACAGAGGGAGGTGTAGAGAGAGATGGAGAGAGATGGGGATAAAGGGGGTTTGAAGGGAGGGAGGCAGAGGGAGGTGTAGAGAGAGAGATGAAGAGAGATGGGGATAAAGGGGGTTTGAAGAGAGGGAGGCAGAGGGAGGTGTAGAGAGAGATGGAGAGAGATGGGGATAAAGAGGGTTTGAAGGGAGGGAGACAGAGGGAGGTGTAGAGAGAGATGGAGAGAGATGGGGATAAAGGGGGTTTGAAGGGAGGGAGGCAGAGGGAGGTGTAGAGAGAGAGATGGAGAGAGATGGGGATGAAGGGGGTTTGAAGGGAGGGAGGCAGAGGGAGGTGTAGAGAGAGATGGAGAGAGATGGGGATAAAGGGGGTTTGAAGGGAGGGAGACAGGGAGGTGTAGAGAGAGATGGAGAGAGATGGGGATAAAGGGGGTTTGAAGGGAGGGAGACAGAGGGAGGTGTAGAGAGAGATGGGGATAAAGGGGGTTTGAAGGGAGGGAGACAGAGGGAGGTGTAGAGAGAGAGATGGAGAGAGATGGGGATGAAGGGGGTTTGAAGGGAGGGAGGCAGAGGGAGGTGTAGAGAGAGATGGAGAGAGATGGGGATAAAGGGGGTTTGAAGGGAGGGAGACAGGGAGGTGTAGAGAGAGATGGAGAGAGAGATGGAGAGAGATGGGGATAAAGGGGGTTTGAAGGGAGGGAGGCAGAGGGAGGTGTAGAGAGAGAGATGGAGAGAGATGGGGATGAAGGGGGTTTGAAGGGAGGGAGGCAGAGGGAGGTGTAGAGAGAGAGATGGAGAGAGATGGGGATAAAGGGGGTTTGAAGGGAAGGAGGCAGAGGGAGGTGTAGAGAGAGAGATGGAGAGAGATGGGGATGAAGGGGGTTTGAAGGGAGGGAGGCAGAGGGAGGTGTAGAAAGAGAGATGGAGAGATGGGGATTAAGGGGGTTTGAAGGGAGGGAGACAGAGGGAGGTATAGAGAGAGAGATGGAGAGAGATGGGGATAAAGGGGGTTTGAAGGGAGGGAGACAGAGGGAGGTGTAGAGAGAGATGGAGAGCGATGGGGATAAAGGGGGTTTGAAGGGAGGGAGCCAGAGGGAGGTATAGAGAGAGATGGAGAGAGATGGGGATAAAGGGGGTTTGAAGGGAGGGAGGCAGAGGGAGGTGTAGAGAGAGAGATGGAGAGAGATGGGGATAAAGGGGGTTTGAAGGGAGGGAGGCAGAGGGAGGTGTAGAGAGAGATGGAGAGAGATGGGGATAAAGGGGGTTTGAAGGGAGGGAGGCAGAGGGAGGTGTAGAGAGAGAGATAGAGAGAGATGGGGATAAAGGGGGTTTGAAGGGAGGGAGACAAAGGGAGGTGTAGAGAGAGAGATGGAGAGAGATGGGGAAAAGGGGGTTTGAAGGGAGGGAGACAGAGGGAGGTGTAGAGAGAGAGAGATGGGGATAAAGGAGGTTTGAAGGGAGGGAGGTGTAGAGAGAGATGGAGAGAGAGAGATGGAGAGAGATGGGGATAAAGGGGGTTTGAAGGGAGGGAGACAGAGGGAGGTGTAGAGAGAGATGGAGAGAGATGGGGATAAAGGGGGTTTGAAGGGAGGGAGGCAGAGGGAGGTGTAGAGAGAGAGATGGAGAGAGATGGGGATAAAGGGGGTTTGAAGGGAGGGAGGCAGAGGGAGGTATAGAGAGATGGAGAGAGATGGGGATAAAGGGGGTTTGAAGGGAGGGAGGCAGAGGGAGGTGTAGAGAGAGATGGGGATAAAGGGGGTTTGAAGGGAGGGAGACAGAGGGAGGTGTAGAGAGAGAGATGGAGAGAGATGGGGATAAAGGGGGTTTGAAGGGAGGGAGGCAGAGGGAGGTATAGAGAGATGGAGAGAGATGGGGATAAAGGGGGTTTGAAGGGAGGGAGACAGAGGGAGGTGTAGAGAGAGAGATGGAGAGAGATGGGGATAAAGGGGGTTTGAAGGGAAGGAGGCAGAGGGAGGTGTAGAGAGAGAGATGGAGAGAGATGGGGATGAAGGGGGTTTGAAGGGAGGGAGGCAGAGGGAGGTGTAGAGAGAGAGATGGAGAGAGATGGGGATGAAGGGGGTTTGAAGGGAGGGAGGCAGAGGGAGGTGTAGAGAGAGAGATGGAGAGATGGGGATAAAGGGGGTTTGAAGGGAGGGAGACAGAGGGAGGTATAGAGAGAGAGATGGAGAGAGATGGGGATAAAGGGGGTTTGAAGGGAGGGAGACAGAGGGAGGTATAGAGAGAGATGGAGAGAGATGGGGATAAAGGGGGTTTGAAGGGAGGGAGCCAGAGGGAGGTATAGAGAGAGATGGAGAGAGATTGGGATGAAGGGGGTTTGAAGGGAGGGAGGCAGAGGGAGGTGTAGAGAGAGAGATGGAGAGATGGGGATAAAGGGGGTTTGAAGAGAGGGAGGCAGAGGGAGGTGTAGAGAGAGAGATGGAGAGAGATGGGGATAAAGGGGGTTTGAAGGGAGGGAGGCAGAGGGAGGTGTAGAGAGAGATGGAGAGAGATGGGGATAAAGGGGGTTTGAAGGGAGGGAGGCAGAGGGAGGTGTAGAGAGAGAGATGGAGAGAGATGGGGATAAAGGGGGTTTGAAGGGAGGGAGGCAGAGGGAGGTGTAGAGAGAGATGGAGAGAGATGGGGATAAAGGGGGTTTGAAGGGAGGGAGACAGAGGGAGGTGTAGAGAGAGATGGAGAGAGATGGGGATAAAGGGGGTTTGAAGGGAGGGAGGCAGAGGGAGGTGTAGAGAGAGAGATGGAGAGAGATGGGGATGAAGGGGGTTTGAAGGGAGGGAGGCAGAGGGAGGTGTAGAGAGAGAGATGGAGAGAGATGGGGATAAAGGGGGTTTGAAGGGAGGGAGACAGAGGGAGGTGTAGAGAGAGATGGAGAGAGATAGGGATAAAGGGGGTTTGAAGGGAAGGAGGCAGAGGGAGGTGTAGAGAGAGAGATGGAGAGAGATGGGGATGAAGGGGGTTTGAAGGGAGGGAGGCAGAGGGAGGTGTAGAGAGAGAGATGGAGAGATGGGGATAAAGGGGGTTTGAAGAGAGGGAGGCAGAGGGAGGTGTAGAGAGAGATGGAGAGAGATGGGGATAAAGGGGGTTTGAAGGGAGGGAGGCAGAGGGAGGTGTAGAGAGAGAGATGGAGAGAGATGGGGATAAAGGGGGTTTGAAGGGAGGGAGGCAGAGGGAGGTGTAGAGAGAGATGGGGATAAAGGGGGTTTGAAGGGAGGGAGACAGAGGGAGGTGTAGAGAGAGAGATGGAGAGAGATGGGGATGAAGGGGGTTTGAAGGGAGGGAGGCAGAGGGAGGTGTAGAGTGAGAGATGGAGAGAGATGGGGATGAAGGGGGTTTGAAGGGAGGGAGGCAGAGGGAGGTGTAGAGAGAGATGGAGAGAGATGGGGATAAAGGGGGTTTGAAGGGAGGGAGGCAGAGGGAGGTGTAGAGAGAGATGGAGAGAGATGGGGATAAAGGGGGTTTGAAGGGAGGGAGACAGAGGGAGGTGTAGAGAGAGAGATGGAGAGAGATGGTGATAAAGGGGGGTTGAAGGGAGGGAGGCAGAGGGAGGTGTAGAGAGAGAGATGGAGAGAGATGGGGATAAAGGGGGTTTGAAGGTAGGGAGGCAGAGGGAAAATATTTGATCATGTTCTTTGTGCTGCTCAGTTCAGAAACTCTGTTTGCTAACATGGAGAGTTTAATAACCTTGTTGTTTAAAAGCAGAGCACAAGAGTTACAGTCTTTCAGAGGAAAAGAGTGTGGGAAAGAGGTGTGGAAATGTAATTAGCATCAGTGATTAATTTACAGATGTACACACTAATACAGAGGATGTATTTTCTGTGCCTCCTAGAAATGGTCAGAGCACAGAATGAAACGGCTCTGAGTGACCCATCACCTGCATGCCTGTAAGGGTCAGAGGGCACGAGGGAACTGAGGACTCATCGATATGGCGGAGCTGCCATCTGTGTGGCCCTGTCCTGCCCTTTGTGTGTGACACTGGCTTTACCTGCATGTAGGAGAGTGAAGGTTATCTCAGAGTTACCACGCTAACATCTTTTCAATGCTGGGAGCAGCGCCAGACATACAAACACACCTCCCTTTGCCTGAGGTGTTACCATGGAAACCGATCACTTCTGATATGCACAAGTCTGCACATTCTCAAAATCACCCATTAACCAGACATTTTTAGAGCCTGTGTCCTTACCTTAATCTGCCTGTGTTGTACATTCTCAGTATTATAAGGTTATTCCTCAAAATGTATTTGAGAGGCTTTAGTCTTCTTTAGTTAAACTTGATAGACAGAATGTGTCTTCTCCTGAGCACTAATGTGTTTCATACAGTAATGCACTGATTCTCAACTTCAGTCCTGGGGGCCCACTGTGTGTGCTGGTATTTGTTTCAACTGTTATTGTCAAAGTAAGATTTTAATAGCCGTAAATATTATTTAATTTGGTGCATTTTACCTGTTTAGAGCAGTTTTTTCACCTCTTAACTCCTTAAGCCCTATGCCCTGATATTGGGGGACGGTTATTACGCATAATAAATAGAGGATGTTTCAATTTCGCAACAATGTCATGCGGCATATCCACATTTCGCGAAGAAACTAGGCCAAAAGCTCATGTAGACCATTTTTACCTAAACCGAACATTATTCAAGCACCAAGCAAGTAAATAAGCATGCAGCAACATAGGATAAAATCATATCAGTGCTGAATCGCTAGGATTTCTTCTGAATGTGTGCTATGCATAAAAACAATACCTCAAATGAAAGAGGAAAGTACACAAAATCCAATGCTACGAGCACTGTCATTTTAAACCGACACCACACACAAAGAACAGCAGGCATACACTTTACAGTCTACAGAGATGAGCACCTTTGATATTTTGTAATAAAAAAACTGTTTGAGGGTAAATCCATGCTCACTATTGCTAGCTCAATGTGTCCATGTTATAATGAAGCTATCTGCAAGTCTCAAAGCATGTTTTTCTTCTCGAGCATTGCTTCAAAGATCTCAGCTCCTCAGCATTCAGCTTGCTTGCAATGTATTTTCCTCTCTCTGATTGGTTTATGATGCTGTCAGTAAGACTTTGCCGGTAGCCATTTGATTCTATGGCTTCTGACATTTCCAACGAGCCCAAAAGCACCTTTATCGCACAAAGCTAGCCTGAGCTAGAGCCTTGCGTTCCCAGTGCTTTAAACCGAGTCCATGGGCCATTCGAATGTAATAAAATAGCGCGACAATATAAACGCTTCACAGGTTTGTTTGTGGTATTTTCGGAATAATTATCTTCTAAATATTCAACCATCATTTCCAAAGCCATTTTCTGACAGAAAAGTGTGAATACTGAAGGCATCACAGTAAAAACAAGGTGAGAGCAGCATCACTGTCAAATGGTGTAGCCAAGTGGTTAGGGCGTACGGCTACAGTACAGGTGACCTGCGTTCGAGTCCCTGGCCAGGCATGCTTTAGTAAGACAAAAGGACCATTTTGCTTGTATAAATAATTGCTGGAGTTATTCTTTAGACTTTTTTTCTTTTACCCTTTTTTAACCCTTTTGTATTCACAATTTTATAAATTTGCTTTTTTAAAAATAAATCTGCTCCACTGTAGCCAAACTTTATTTTCTTTGAATGTAATGGTATTGGATAAAGGACTGGCAGAAATAATAATTTAAAAAATATTTCTAAATTCTAAAAATTAAAAACAGGTTATATTTGGGTGGAATGTATGCCTGTAGTGACATATAATGAATTAGACAAGTTTTACAGTTTAATATCTGAGAAATCTGATGCGGCACACGAGGTACCTGAATTGCCAATTTGGAGAAACCACCTAGACATTCCTCTCTAATTTTATTCTGATTTACTTGATTAGAATAAACTTTGGCACAGATAATTGTGAGATTGTGTGTTGTAAATATTTTGGAGGTTTCAGACTGCAACTAATTAAGTTTACAAGGAATAGAAGTAAAACTTTGCTGCAAAATGAGGTCTTTGATTTATACTGTGTTCCATCTTCATTTACTCTGACTCAATGAAATATACAGTGATTTTTACACCAGGGCAGAAATCCCAAATGGTTTTACCTTTATTATGATGCCAACATCATTCAAATGGACCAAATAGTCGCAGAGATATACTCATTTCATTTTGGGCTTGCCATTTTCGTAAAAGAGGCTCAGGCTTAAGGGGTTAAGCCATGTTCTGTTCTGTTCTGAAATATCCATGCATGTGTAAAGAATAAGAATTCACATACCGATATAGAGTAAACAACTGGAAAAAAATTAAACTAATCAAACTAAAGAATTTGTAGGCTCTTGGCTAATTAAAAGCCCTACAGCCCGGTACCGGGGCTGGTTGTAACGCACAATAAATACAGCATATTTCTTAATCGCAACATTGTCATGCGGCATATCCACATTTCGCGAAGAAACTAGGCAAAAAGCTCATGTAGACCATTTTTACCTCAACCGAACAGAATTCAAGCACCAAGCAAGAAAATAAGCATGCAGCAAAACATTGGATAAAATCATATCAGCGCTGAATCGCGATAATTTCTCCTGAATTTGTGCTATGCATAAAAACAATACCTCAGATTAAAGAGGAAAGCCCACGAAATCCAACAGTGTATGCCCGGTCATTTTAAACTGACTCCACACTTGAAGAACAGCAGACATACACTTTACAGTCTACAGAGATGAGCAAAGAAATTTCTTACCTTTGATATTTTGTAATAAAAAACAGTTGGAGAGTAAATCCATATGTGCTCTTGTTAGCTCAAAGTGTCCTTGTTATAACTAATTTAGATCTGCGAGTATCTCTTCTTTCCCAGGGCCATAGGCGTCAGTTTAGGGGGGGCGGGGGGGACATGTCCCCTCCACTTTTTGTCAGAAGTCATTTTGTCCCCCCCCACTTTATCTCACAGTGTTTTTTTTTAATTCAATGAAGAAAAAAAAATCGTCATACATATCATTTTATAGGAGAGACCGCAAACGGCCACTAAATGTGCCTGCATAGAAACGGGACTGGCTGCGTGCATATCCCAACATCGTAACAACTTCTGCCAGAGTAACACAGTTGCATAGACCCGAACAGACTCAGAATTTCAGCAACAAACTTAAGTAACTACCAGGATGAGGACAAGAAAGAGCTGAGTTGCCAATAGGCATGTTCTCATCAGACCGAAGTTTTAAACTAGCGTGGCATTTTGCGGTTGTGAAATTAGCCCGATGTGAAATTAGACAGCTATTCTTGCTGTTTGAAGACACAAATAGCGCGCTATTTGATCGGGAATATTTCCCCCAAAATCTTGGTCTAGTTCCGAATTCAGGAACTCGCCAATCAGCCAGTTAGCCTATTTGTGTTTCGTCTACATAAGAAAGATGATATCTAGCTACCATTCATGCTCTATAATTAACATAAATATTAACCCCACGTGCATCTCAAAATTGTCGATGAATTTCTTGATCAAGCAGTTGAGAGCAGACTTTAAGAAATCCAGAATTGATCTAACCATGTAACGAAGTAAACAGTCATATATAAACCCTCATAAAGCCCAGCCTATCTCTATCATGGATTTCCTACCAACAATAATTCATCACATTTTATGACTACACACGTTTCTACACACGTTTTAAATATTAACTGAATTAACAATTTTCTTATTTTCTTTAATTTTCTTATTTTTTTTTCTTTCACACTGATTTGCAAATGTTTCAAGGTGATTGCTGGGCAATGGGTTGTCCAATGTCAAGTCTGTATTTGATTTGATCATGTGACCAGGGTGACAGCTGATAGTTCGAGCGCGAAATATGAAGATCAGACTTAAAAGCAAATTTTCTAACTTCCATTCAAACATAAAGCAGTAGTCAATAAAGAAAAGAAAATAAAGAACAGGAGTAGACGGTAGTAGCAAAGCTGCAAAAACTAAGTTCATTTGGCTTTCTTACTAGCAGTTGCCGCACCGCGGTCGACTCCCTCAAGCAACGATGCAGCCAGCTGGTAACAGATCTAGTCAAGATAGCGGTTGACCTAAATAATGATAACTTCCATGGCTATTGCATAAATTTCAAGACAAGTCGAGGAATTTGCTCTATGCAAAGCTTGCCAAATGCCGTGTAATAGGTAATTAGGCCTATAAGTGACTTTTGTTATAGTCCAGAGTCGTTTTTATATATAGGATATATGAAAGAAAAAATGCTGTCTATGCAGTAAATTGATCATTTTATGGGGTTTATGCCAACGGTGTTCAGCTAGGCCATTTGGGGGACATGGTGGCATTGTTTCAAATATATTTAAATATTGTCAAATATTGCAGCTTTCGTCCATCTCGTCGTCTGCTTTTTCAAGTCACTATCATATCCTGCCTTGATGTGAAATAATGCACTAGTGAGGTAGCGGCACAAAAATGCAAGTTTGCGGATGTTTAAAGTGACCCAAGTATCGCAGTAGAGGAGAAAGTTGTGCATACCCAAGCAACCTGATATGTCATCTGTAACATGGCTGTTGCTATTAAATGCTATTACCACGTACAGCAGCACTAGAGAGTAAACCCTAAATTTTCTTGACTGGATGTAGTCAACATACCCAAATGCTTCTCTGGGTACCCAAACATCAAGGTGAGCCGAAAAAGTACTGATTTCATTTGATATTGGTTGAATATGGAATTCCTTTCCAGCTGATGACTGTAATGTGAATATAGGCCACTAGATGGCAGTATTTACCTTTTTTTTGTTAAGCTCAGACTGGAGTCATGTTTAGACATGTCCTGGACATGTCTGGGGCAAGTCTCAGAAAATTAAAAAAAAGAGGTCTAAATGTGGGTGGGGTCTGCAAAAGAGTATATAAGGAAAAGAATTGAGACAGTAAAGTGGTAGGAGAAATTGCAAGAAGATGACCAGATCACACATTCTGTTCAAGACCTGTGACGTTTCTTTTGTGGATTTCTTTGCCTGTGTTTGAGCATTTTTATCATCCAGGACATCACCAAGCCACCCCACAAAAAGGGACTGTAAATATTTCTTTTTTTTTCCTAATCAATCTTGGTCTTAGTTGTTAGTTGCTTAGTCGTTATTGTCTTTGTCTGTTAAATTAAATGTGTTTAAGTTTTAAAAACTGTGTGTCATCCCTTGCTGTTGCTGTTGTGTTGTTTTAAAGTAATAACAAATTGGGGCCATAACAAATTGGGGGCTCAAGGTCCGGGATAGACCATTTTGTGAGTCATTTATTAAAAATCTAACATTTCAAATTGTAAAAAAAAAAATTTTTTTAATTGAATACATATATATTGACAACAGCAATGGATGATTTCTTGGCATCACCAACCGTAGGGGTTTTGAAGTCTTTTAAAAAGACAGAACTGCTAGAAATTTGCAGACATTTAGAGCTGACAGAGGTGAAACCAGCCATGCGAAAAGCAAGACTGGCTAGAGAGATAGTTGAATATTACATTGATGAAAATGTGTTTGCACCAGGAAATCTGGAACAGTTTCCAGTGGAAAATCCAAATATAGAAATGGAACTTAAATTAAAAATGCTAGAGATTGAAAGGGAGGAAAAAGAAAAACAAAGGCAGTTTGAGTTGGAAAAATTAGCAAGAGAAGAGAAAAAAGAAAGGGAGGAAAAAGAGAAACAAAGAGAATTTGAGAGAGAGAAAGTGGAAAGAGCAGAAAGAGAGAGACAGAGACAGAGAGATTTTGAATTAGAGAAATTCGATAGAGAAGAAAGACTCCAAATGGAGAAACTAAAAATAAAAATTCAAACTGAAAATAAATTTCGGGCTAGCCAGGAGGTAAAACTGGTGCCTCCATTTTCGGAAAAGGATGTTGACAACTATTTCCAGTGTTTTGAAAAGGTAGCAAAGAGTTGCCAGTGGCCAAAGGAACACTGGCCTCTGATGTTGCAAACTGTCCTCAAGGGTAAAGCTCAACAAGCCTATTCGGCTTTGTCTGCAGATGATTCCTCTGATTATGAGGTTGTCAAAAAGGTTATTTTGAGAGCTTATGAGTTGGTTCCAGAGGCTTACCGACAGAAATTCAGAGGTCTGAAGAAATCTGAAAATCAGACTTATGTTGAATTTGCTAATGAGAAGCAGGTTTGCTTTGAGCGCTGGTGTACTTCTATGGAGGTCAAGGATGATTTCAACTCACTAAAAGAGATGGTGTTAGTTGAAGAATTCAAGAACTGTGTTAAGGATGATCTTAAGACCTACCTTAATGAGAAGCAAGCACTGAACTTGCAATCAGCTGCCAAATTTGCAGATGAATATGTTCTCACACATAAGTCCAAATTTCAGTCTAGCAGTAACAATAAATGGTCCCAATTTCAGAAAAAGGGTTACGGTGATACCCAAGATTCCTCACCCAAAGACAAAGACAAATCTGGTGATGGTGCTCAGAAATCCAGTAACAGGTCTGATCAAAGTGTGAAAGCTGACAGTGACAGAAGTGGTCTAGTTTGCAGATATTGCAAGAAATCTGGTCATGTTACAACTAACTGTTGGTTCCTTAAAGCTAAGAAAGAAAAAGAAAAGGATACCAAACCAAATGCCTTTGTGAAAACAAGGTTAGAAACCCCTGTAGTAGATAACCAATCTGCTAAATTGCCTGCTTCTTGTGGGGCTAAAAAGCCTGATACAGCTGACTTCGTGAGGGAGGAATTTCTTCCATTTGTGTCAGAGGGATTTGTGGCTCTGAATGAGCATACTACTCCTGTCCCCATATATATCCTAAGGGATACCGGAGCTTCTCAGTCACTTTTGTTGATGGACTCCTTGGAGTTACGTGATGAGACCGCTTCAGGGGATTTCATACTTGTACAAGGTATTGAAGGGAGGACTGTATCTGTACCCCTGCGCTCTATATTCTTGAAGTCAGATTTAGTTACAGGACAGGTAAAGGTGGGACTTATGTCAAGTCTACCTATAAAGGGTGTTTCTCTGTTGCTAGGCAATGACCTGGCTGGGGGCAAAGTAGTTCCCCCTGTACATCTTACTTCACAGCCGAGCACTGAAAATGGGGATGAGGACCCATCTCTGTATCCTTCTTGCGCAGTGACTCGTGCTATGGCCAAGAAGGCTAAAGAAGATTTTGTTGTGGTGCCGTCCAGTACATTAAATAGTCAGGACTCAGGTGGTTCGCCTCATGACTCTGATTGGCCTACTATGGTTTCTCCGTTTGAGGACTTATCAGATACTTTTATCAGTTCTCTATTCAGCCAGCCGGATGGGTCTGGTGATTCTGATGTGTCTGGAGACTTGTCTCTGTCCAGAAAGCGGTTGATTGAGGAGCAAACTAATGATCCTGAAATTGGTGTACTAAAGAGGAGAGCCCTTCCTGAAAAAGAAATAGATGCAGTTCCAGTTGGGTATTATCTCAAGGATGGTGTGTTGATGCGGAAGTGGCGCCCTCCTGATATCCCTGCCAATGCAGATTGGGCAGTGGTCAGGCAAATTGTTGTTCCGAAGGTCTATAGGAATGAGATCTTAACAATGGCTCATAGTTTACCTTTAGGAGGTCATCTTGGTGTTAACAAGACTGTTGATAAGATCATGAAACACTTCTTTTGGCCTGGGCTTCGGAAAGACGTTTCCAACTTTTGCAAAACCTGTCACACTTGTCAGGTAGTTGGAAAACACCAGTTAGACCCACCTGTAGCTCCATTGCTGCCTATCCCAGCATTTGGGGAGCCATTCTCTAGGGTCATTGTTGATTGCGTTGGTCCATTACCCAAGACTAGATCTGGAAATCAGTACTTGTTGACAATCATGTGTGCATCTACCAGATTCCCCGAAGCCATACCTCTACGTAACATCAAGGCAACTGCAATCTCGAAGGCTTTGATAAAGTTCTTCACGTTGTTTGGTCTTCCCAGGGAAATTCAGTCAGACCAAGGTAGCAATTTCACTTCTGGATTGTTTCAGCAGGTTGTGTATGAACTAGGTGCAAAACAGATTCTTTCTAGTGCCTATCATCCAGAAAGTCAGGGTGCCTTAGAGCGGTTTCATTCCACTCTCAAGACAATGATGAGGACTTATTGTTATGACCATGAGAAAGACTGGGATGAAGGGGTTCATTTGCTGTTGTTTGCAGCTAGAGAAGCAGTGCAGGAGTCTACTGGATTCAGTCCATTTGAGCTAGTGTTTGGTCATGAAGTGAGAGGACCTTTGCTATTATTGAGTGAACAATGGCAAGAGAAAGAGCCGCATATCAGTCTGTTAGACTATGTTAGCAAGTTCAAGGAAAAATTGCGTGCAGCTTGTGACCTTGCCAAAGAGAACTTGAAATCAAGTCAGGGAAAAATGAAAACTTGGTATGATCATAAGGCTAGAAGCCGTGAGTTTAAACCAGGAGACAAGGTCCTTGTGTTGTTTCCCTTGCAGTCCAATCCATTGCAGGCTAGATTTCATGGTCCTTATGAAATTCTGACAAAACTCAATGATCTCAATTACATTGTGAAGACTCCAGATAGGAGAAAACCAAAACAATTGTGTCATATTAACATGCTAAAGCCTTATCATGACAGAAATGCTAGGGTTGCAGCTGTCACTTCAGATTCTCCAATGGTCGAAACGTGTGAAGATGAGGGGGAGTTTCAAGATGATGAACCAAGAATTAAAGCTGAAGTTCTTTCATGTAAATTGTCAAACACTGAAGTGTTGCAAAATCTTGATGTAAAACTCCAGCACTTAGAACCCTCACAGAGAGATCAGTTTGAAAGGTTGATCAAGAAATATGAGGATTTGTTTCCTGATGTTCCAAAGAGAGTTACTATAGCCTCTCATGATGTAGATGTTGGTGATGCCAAACCAATAAAACAGCATCCATACCGGATGAATCCTGAAAAGAGAAAGATTGCTGAGAAAGAGGTTGAGTACATGTTAAAACATGATATTATCAGACCCTCCAACTCCGATTGGAGTTCACCCTGTGTGCTAGTTCCAAAACCTGATGGAAGTACTAGATTCTGTACAGATTATCGCAAAGTCAATGCTGTAACTAGAACTGATGTGTTTCCAATACCTAGGATTGATGATTGTATTGATAGTGTAGGGCAAGCAAAGTTTCTGACCAAGATTGATTTATTGAAGGGTTATTGGTGTGTGCCTTTAACTGAGAGGGCCAAGAGCATCTCTGCTTTTGCCACACCATCTGGATTGTACCAGTATGAAGTCCTACCCTTTGGCATGAAAAATGCCCCAGCCACGTTCCAAAGGATGATACAGTCTACAATCGCCGGATTGCCACACACGGGTGCGTACATCGATGACCTGATAACATGGAGTGACTCCTGGGAAGAACATCTAAAAGATGTAGAGACGTTGTTCCAGCGCCTGACCCAGGCTAACCTGACTGTTAACCTGAGCAAGAGTGACTTTGGTTGTGCTACTGTCACCTATCTTGGCTACGTCATAGGCCAGGGTAAGGTGGCACCCATAAATGCTAAAGTCCAAGCCATCATGGACTTTCCAGTTCCTGACAACAAAAAAGCTTTGCGCCGCTTCCTTGGAATGATCGGGTACTACCGCAAGTTCTGCAAGAACTTTGCTGAGATTGCTCTCAGTCTAACTAACCAACTGAAGAAAGGCGTAAAGTTCACCTGGGATGATGCATGCCAGAGAGCCTTCGATCGCCTGAAGTCTCTGCTGTGTCACTTCCCTGTGCTCAAATCTCCTGACTTCAACAAATTGTTCTCCATCGCGGTCGATGCTAGCGACCAAGCTTGTGGATCTGTGCTCCTACAGAGAAGTGACTCTGATGACATTGAGCATACCGTGGCATACTTCTCCAGGAAGTTCAATCGCCACCAAAGGAACTATTCCACAATAGAGAAGGAACTGTTGGCTCTGGTCCTTTCTTTACAACACTTTGAGGTTTATGTTTGTACAGGACAAAAGCCAATGATTGTGTACACTGACCACAATCCGTTAATGTTTTTGAGTAAGATGAAAAACAAGAATCGGAGATTGTTGAATTGGAGTTTGATTTTACAGGAGTTTGACTTGGAAATTAAGCATGTGAAGGGTACAGACAATGTAATTGCTGATTGCTTATCCTGTGTTTGAATGTGTATGATATGTATATATAGACAAGTGTTCACTTTACCATTTTGTATTGAAAAGAAAAATTTTGCCTTTATGAGTCAAAATTTTTTCCCTTTTGGAATGGAGGTGTAATGTGAATATAGGCCACTAGATGGCAGTATTTACCTTTTTTTTGTTAAGCTCAGACTGGAGTCATGTTTAGACATGTCCTGGACATGTCTGGGGCAAGTTTCAGAAAATTAAAGAAAAGAGGTCTAAATGTGGGTGGGGTCTGCAAAAGAGTATATAAGGAAAAGAATTGAGACAGTAAAGTGGTAGGAGAAATTGCAAGAAGATGACCAGATCACACATTCTGTTCAAGACCTGTGACGTTTCTTTTGTGGATTTCTTTGCCTGTGTTTGAGCATTTTTATCATCCAGGACATCACCAAGCCACCCCACAAAAAGGGACTGTAAATATTTCTTTTTTTTTCCTAATCAATCTTGGTCTTAGTTGTTAGTTGCTTAGTCGTTATTGTCTTTGTCTGTTAAATTAAATGTGTTTAAGTTTTAAAAACTGTGTGTCATCCCTTGCTGTTGCTGTTGTGTTGTTTTAAAGTAATAACAAATTGGGGCCATAACATGACCAATTTCGTTCTTGTATTTTTCCCAGAAATTTGACGTTCGCTTGTGCCTCTATGAAATGTTACCTGTGGTATTAACTGCTAACAATGGTATTCGTACGATATTTTTCACAGTATGACCGGGCTGCTACACACTTGTATTTATGCATGTGCACGTGACCTGGTTTAATAGTGGTGCCCACCAGAAAATGGGGCTCCCCTGAAAGCCAATGCGTAATTCCAACCCTGATAGTTACTGATACCCCTTTCCTACTACAAACTGCGTAACCCAGGGATATGCCGCCCCGCATTAAGCTTTTCCTACCCCGGGGCTGGTTAATTCCGGTATGTGTTCCCTTTACTGCTCATTACTCCGGTGTTTCGGTGTTTGGTTGGCGCCTTGCGATTTACCATTTCTGTTACGTTCGTTGATAAACGCTAATTTCTGCAAATTACTTCATCAGTTTTGCTGGTAATCATTCACCATCGCTGGCGTTGGCTTTATCGATAGTGTATTTACACAATTTGATGAAATGTAATTTCCAGGTATCAGTCCTGCGATCGAATTCCTCGCGGTTGGAAAAAAAAAACTAGGTTTATCTTCTAATTCAGTACATGATGGCAGTCAGGTTTCCATTGCACTATTTTAATATGCATTTTTTTTTTTTGGATCAAATTGTGACCTACTCTTCTACTGTTGTAGGCTACTGTAGGGCCTATATATGGTACACAGGTTACAAGTGATTTATTGCTATCTTGAGGAAAACCTGGCTTAATACGTCGAAGTTTATTTGCTCCAAGCCGGTTGATGGAAACGCAGGTCATTTGCATTTCCTTTGAAGTAAATTGTTTAAAATTCGCCAAAAAAATCGCTTGATATGAAATGGAAACTCGACTATTGACATAAAACATAAAATACACTCATGCATGTGATGGTAGCATTTCACCAAAAGTGAAAACATTAATTCATGTCATTGTCCCCTCCACTTCTCAAAACGCACTCATTCTGATAGTTATTGTCCCCACCACTTTTCAAAACAAACTGACGCCCATGCCCAGGGCGTTGTTTCAAAGATGTCAGCTACTGAGCATTCAGCTTACTTGCAATTTATTTTCCTCTCTCTGATGGGCTTGCGATGCTATCAGTAAGACTATGCTGGTAGGCCTTTGATTCTGTGAGTCCTCATGTTTCCAACAAACTCTGAACCACTTTAATCGCAGAAACCTAGCCTGAGCAACAGCTTTGCGTTCCCAGTGCGTCAAACTGAGTCTATGGGACATTTGCATGTTCTTGAATAGCGAGACAATATAAAGGCATAACTGGTTTGTTTGAGGTATTGTCTGAATAATTATCCGCTAAATATTCAACATTCATTTTCAACGTCGTTTTTTGACAGAATCTGCGCAGTATGCATTTTCTTTACTTATTCATTACATGGGCAATTTGACCACTTATTCATTGTCAGTTGGCGTAGCCTAATGGGTAAAAAGCCGCACTGCAAGGGAGAGTCTGGAGGTTTGATTCCTGTGCAAGGTAAATTTTTTTGAGGAAATAATCGCAGTTTCCTTCTACAAATAATCGCTGGGGTTTTTGTTCCTCTTACTTTTCTTTAACATTTTTTCACATTGCCTTTGTATTTATAATTCTAATTATTTGTATTTTAATAAATCTGCTCCAGTGGAGTCAAACTTCATTTTCATTCTATGTTTAATCTTTGAATGGGAAATTGTATAGGCAACAAAACTGGCATGAATAATAATATATACAAATTTTGTTTTATTCTAAAAATTAAAAAATGTTGTATTTGTGATGGCTGGTGAGTAAGAGATGCCAAATGTAGCGGCCAGAACAAGAGGGGAAACAGCAGTTGAGAGAGAGACATGAATAGGATATACAAACGAGGCTCGCGCTTCCAACGGACCTATATGCCGTCCGAGGAGAGGAAGCAAAGCAAGCTCGAGAGGACGAGAAGAAAGGGAAAAGAACAGAAAGATTCCCTTGCTGACTAGAACTTGTCCTCAAATTTGGGCGACGCACCCAATTAATGCCAGCAGGCCCAGGAATCTGATTGGGATATCGTCCCGAACAAGAGCAACAAAGAAAGCTCTCAACGCCTCCAAACTATGACAGGACCCCCCCCCCCCCTCTAAGGGAAAGCTCCAGAAGTCCCCAAGGAACCCTGTGCAGGGAACTCAGAAATTAGCAAGGGATCCAGAATATCCCACGAAAGGACCCACCGGCGCTCCTCAGGACCATAATCCTCCCAGTCCACAAGGCACTGGACCCAATGACCGACACGCATCTCGGCAAGAATCCCGTGCACTGTGTAAACCGGCCCCCCCTCAACCATTTGCGGTGGCGGCGGGGGTTTTTCGGCTGGTGCCAGGATGGTATTGCTAACTGGCTTAATGCAAGAGACATGGAAAGATGGGTGGATGCGTAAAGATCTCTGGAGCTTAACTGGACGGTGACTGGATTGATCTTCCGCATGATCTTGAATGGGTCAATATAGCGAGGCACCAATTTTCGGGATTCAACCTTCAAGGGGAGGTCCTGGGTGGACTGGTGACTGGAGAAGGGCCTGCTCGTGCGGGAGGAAGACCACTGGAGGCCCAAGCCCGTCGTGGAGGACCTCAACAAGACGGAACCCCTGGCGTCACTGCTAGAGAGGAAGAATCGTACAGCCATTACGACTATCCTTCTGATCAACACTTCTCATGGGGAAAGGAGCTGGCCACCCTACCCCATTACAATGGCCAAGTTACCATGATGTACAGCACTAATGATTCGATGACTAACAACATCAATGGTACTCACGGTCAAGCTGATCGAAAGACCTCATCCAGTAGATTCTGTGGTCAGTAACGGGCCCACATCGACCGTCATCCCATTACCGTGACTGAACGCCCCCAAAACCTAAGGACACTTTGGAATAAACAACATCGAGTCGCTACATGGAACATAAGAACTCTGCATCAGCAAGGAAAACTCAACAACGTGATCCTAGAGATGGACAGGATCTGACTCAGCGTCCTGGGCTTGTGTGAAGTTCGTTGGATCGGTGGTGGACTGTTTGTGAAAGGTGACAAGACCATAATCTACTCTGGAGGTGACCAACACCAGCACGGTGTAGCCATCATGCTGAACAAACAATTTGCAAAATCCATAATAGCCGTTTGGCCATGATCTGACTGTACTCTTCTAGTCAAATTAAAATCTAGTTCGTCCAATGTCAACATCATCATCGCATACGCTCCTACAGCCGAATCTGACAAGGAGGCAATAGCAAGGTTCTACGGTGAGTTGGAAGAGGCCTATCGGCAATGCAAATCAAGCAATTGTAACATTGTCATCGGAGATCTGAACGCAAAAGTCAGCTGTGAAACAAATGGAAAACAGTAGGACCGTTTGGCCTCTGGCACAAAAATGAACGCGGCGAAAATCTCATTGATTGGTATGAAGAAAAGGGCCTAGCAGTAATGAATACGTGGTTCCAGGTCCACCCTCGCCACCGATATAACTGGGTCAGCCCTGGCAACCGAGTACGCAATCAAATAGATTATATTCTATTCAGCAAGCAATATCGTTCAGCAGTGTCGATGGTCAAAACGTATCCAGGTGCAGATGCAAACAGTGACCATGTCCTGGTCGCGGCAACAATCAAACTTCATATCAAGAAGCTCAAGACACCTAAACATGTCCCAAAGTTCATTCTAAATGCTCTCAAAGAAGACGATGTCTGTGAAAAATTCCGTACAACCATCTTTGAAGGCTTGGAGAACTTAGAATCTTCATCATCTCCTGAGATGTATTGGAACAGCTTGAAATCTATTATTGTGGAAGCAGCAAGCAAGCACATCCCAAAAGAGGAACGAAAAGGTCCCAACAACTATTGGATGACTCAAGGAATTCAAGATCTCATGCAAGAAAGAAGACTAGAAAAAAGTGACGAGGTAAAGTACAAAGAGAGACACTACAAGGTTATACGGGAATGTAAAGAAGCCAAGGAAAAATGGTTAGCAGAAAAATGTCAGGTAATTGAAAGACTGAAAGACCAGAAACCCAAAGAAATGTTCAAGCGTATTCGTGAAGTCTCTGGTAAAATGTCGTCTCACCCCTCGACATGTATCAAATCCTCAACAGGCGAGATCCTCTTTGAACCAGATGATGTTGCAAAGCGTTAGTCAGAATATCTCAGCCAACTCTTTGAAGACACCCACACAGATGAAGAAATTCCCCCAATTTCCGATCTTTCTGGACCATCAATCACAAAGGAGGAAGTCAGCTGGGCCCTACATAAGATGAAGGCGAATAAAGCTGCCGGCCCAGACGAGGTGGTCACGGAAAATGCTTCAAGCACTTGGTAGGTAGGTATTGTAAGTACTGACATACTGCATACACTTGCCAATAATATCTACAAGTCTGGTGAGATACCCGATGACATGCTTAAATCTATCTTTATCACTCTGCCCAAGAAACCAAACACATTGGATTGTGATCAACACAGAATAATCAGTCTCATGAGTCACACCCTGAAACTGTTCCTCAAAATTCTACTGGCACGTTGTCGCTCCAAAATCCGTCCGGAGATCTCAGTATGGCTTCATGCCCGATTGGGGTACCATATGCCATATTTATAATGGGGATACTTCGTGAAAAAAGCATTCAACATCAACAGAACATATATGTCTGTTTTATCGATTACAATAAAGCTTTCGACCTTGTTCAACATAAGCACCTGTTCAGAATGCTCAAAGGCATTGGGATAGATGACAAGGACTATTGGATCATCTACAATCTCTATCATCTCCAAAAGGGCGCCATGAAACTCAGAGATGAACTGACAGATTGGACCGAAATTAACCGCGGTCTGCGTCAAGGCTGCGTGATGAGTCCAGACTTCTTCAACCTGTACGCCGAGAACATCCTCCGACAGCTCGACGAATTGGACGACGGAGACCCCATCAACGGTGTCTGCATTAACAACATCAGATTTGCCGATGCCATCACTTCTTGCCAATAGCGAAGAGGACCTTCAAAGGCTGCTGGATATCGTTGTGGACGCTTCTTTAGACAAAGGACTTGAGATCAACTGCAAAAAAACCTACTGCATGGTTATCTCAAAAGAAAGTCAGCCTCCAGTGTGCAACCTCACATGCAATGGAGTCGCAATTGAGCTGATCAGCTCTTCCAATTACCTCCTGAAAAAGAGATTAAGCGGCTTATAGGGATGGCCAAGACAAGCTTCAACCAAATGTCGGCCATACTAAAAGATCATAAACTTTCCATGGAGCTGAAAATCAGAGTTCTGAAATGTTTTGTGTAGTAATTTCTTCTTTACCGATGCGAGTCATGGACTCTGTCGGCAGCTACTTTCCAAAACATTAATGCTGCAGAAATGTGGTTCTACTAAAGAATGCTGCGCATCCCCAATAAAGCACATGTAACCAACATCTCAGAGCTTCAATGGGATGGACAAGAACGAAAACTCTTACAAACGATCCAAGACAGACAAGTAAGATTTACCGGACACATCATCCGAAAAGGCGGGATTTAAGAACTTAGCCTCGCCGGTAAAGTTGCTGGTAAAAAAGCCAGAGGCGGACAGAGACTCCTCTTCTTAAACTAAATTAAGGGAAACACCGGCCTGCAAACTCCGAGAGATATGTGGAACGCTGCAAGAAATCGAAATCTAGTGACAAAAGAATCATGTGTCGTCAAGGGTTGAATCGACCATGACACCCCCCAGGTAGACAGCCAAACTCTCTGACTGACCCGATAAGATGGGGCCAAACGATGCCTTCTATCAGTGGCGGATTTTTTTTTGAGCCCTGAGTGCAACAGAGAAGAGCGGACCCTGGTCCAAACCGACAAACAACAACAAATAAAATGGCTGACCGAGGGAACCTCAGAATCATCCACAGTCTCAGGAAACACTGGGGGTTATATGTTCCTATAACTCACTGAGTAATTCCTCCACAGGTCTTTCCCCGTTTGAGGCTCAGGTTAAAGTTCACTTGGGATGAAGCATGCCAAAGAGCCTTCGATCGCCTGAAGTCTCTGCTGTGTCACTTCCCCGTGCTCAAATCTCCTGACTTCAACAAACCGTTCTCCATCGCGGTCGATGCTAGCGACCAAGCTTGTGGATCTGTGCTCCTACAGAGAAGTGACTCTGATGACATTGAGCATCCCGTGGCATACTTCTCCAGGAAGTTCAATCGCCATCAAAGGAACTATTCCACAATAGAGAAGGAACTGTTGGCTCTGGTTCTATCTTGACAACACTTTGAGGTTTATGTTTGTACAGGGCAAAAGCCACTGATTGTGTACACTGACCACAATCCGTTAATGTTTTTGAGTAAGATGAAAAACAAGAATCATTTGAATTGGAGTTTGATTTTACAGGAGTTTGACTTGGAAATTAAGCATGTAAAGGGTACTGACAATTTAATTGCTGATTGCTTAATCATTGTTTAATAAAAATGCATAGATTAATATAAATAGAATTTTTTTTTTTCCCAACAGCCACCAGACCACTTGACCCAGGTAATCAAAACAAAACCTAAATAGATGTTTTCGATGTTCATTCTACATGAGGCTCACCACTTTTTATTGTCTAAGGGCCTCAAAGTATTTTCATTTATATTTACTCAAAATTAATACATTCATATTGATGGAAACGTAAAATTGTCTTTTAATTCCCACTATGCCACCAAGGCTTAAATCGGGTGACAGAACGGTTTGCAAAAGGGCCGAGGGGCTGCAGGTTTTCATTCTAACTGAGCAGCAGTACACCTGGTACAGCTATTCAACTGTGCAGGTTGAGATCAGGTGATGAAATTAGTTTTATTAGATGTACTTCTGCTTGGTTGGATTAAAAAACCTGCTGCCACTGGGCCCTTTTATGGACCAGTCTGGCGCCCCTGGGTTAATTTATTCTAATATTCATTCTACATTTTCATTGTCAGATTATGCCGTCTGACATTAAAATTAAAAGAAAGGTATTTGTTTAATATGAGTGGAAAAGCTATATGTCAGTAGGTATTATTATTATAATAATTATCATTCTGACTATTTTGCCTCTCCATGAAGTGGTCAATATTTTTTTCATAAGTTCACAGGCCACTTGGCGCAGGAACTCAAAACAAGAAATCAAATCAAAAACCAAGATAATTAAATATAAATTTTACATTAAGCACACTTCTTTATTTTTAGAAAATGATCCATGTCATTCCAATGAATATTTCATGCATATGAAAAAATCCATCCAATAGTTTTTATCATAATTACAAGGTCATTTGACCCAGGAATGCAAGACAAATGGTAAATAATAATATTCTTTCTAAATGAGGTACAGAATATGCATTGTGGCATTTTAATAAATGTTTAGGTAGATCAATATGAGCCGTGAAAACAATATTTTTGCAGTAGCTACCAATGCCAATTGATGCAGAGACTTTTGCATTCTAAATAATAATTCTAAAAATCTGTCTTTATGAGGTGCATTTTTTAATAATATGAGAACATGCTTTGATGTTTGCATATAATTATTTAATGAATATTAGTTGATTAACATGAATACATATATATTACATATAAATACATATAAATTCTACCACTCACTTGAGGTCCATCTTTTTTTGTCGGAAAGTGTGTTGTTGTATTTTAATTAATATTAATTCAAAATTAATACATTAATATTAATAAAATATGAGCTTTTGAGCTCAAAATGCAAATTTGGACAGGGCACCCTAAGATCATCGACCCCACAAAGTTTGGTCACCCTAGCTTCAATAGTGGCCGAGCTGTCGCGCGGACACACGCACACACACACACACACACGCACACACACACACACACACACACACACAGACGGTGCTAAACTGTATACCCATGCCGTTGGTATTTTTTCTATCACTATGTTGCCACTATACCTGGAGACTCAAAACAAAGCTTAAATTATTTTAATATACATTCTACATAAGGTTCACCTCTTTTTCATTTGTGAGAATATGCTTTCTGACATTTAGTTAATATTCAATGAAAATGATTAATTTAATGATAAAGTGCAAAAGCAATATTTTTTCTAACGCAATCAGGGCCACTTGACCAAGAAACAATAAAAACAATATTTTCCTAAATAGTTACCTTGCGACTTGACCAGGAACTCAAAAAAATCCCAAACGATTCAGATATGCATTCTACACGAGGCACACTCCTTTATTTTGAGAATGTGCTTCATTGTCTTCAATATTTAATGAAAATTAACAGATTAATTTGAATTGAAAAAAAAAAAAAATCAGTTGCATCCAGGCAACTTGACCCAGAGACAAAACACAAAAGCCAACTTTTCATTATTAATAAGGCACACCTTTTTGGTCTGAATAAGCTTTATAGCATTATAATAAATATTTAATGAAAATTAGTAGAATAATATTAATGGAAAAAAACTATTTTAAATGGCCATGTGACCAAGGGACCCTCCACAAAAGAATAATTCCAATATTCATTCAAAATGCAGCAAGCCTCTTTTTACTTCAGAATGTGCTTTGTGGCATTTTAATAAATACTTAATGAAAATTTACCTGCAGAGTATTTTCTGATAATAAATTGGTCTATCTTATTGTGGATGACTATTGGAATTATTTTTTTTTGCTTTGAGTCTCTGGGTTAGGTGGCCTGGTAGCTGCTGATTTTTATTTTTATTTTTTCCATTCCAATTAATCTACCAATTTTCACTAAACTTAAACCAGGATGCCAGTAAGCATATTTTGACAAAAAATGTTAGTTCATTGAGAATTAATATTACAACTATTGATGTTTTGCACTGAGTCTCTGGGTCAAATGGCCTGGGAGATATATATAACAAATTATTGTTTTCTCATTCATATTCATTTAATAATTTTAATGAAATTTTTATCCAAATACCACAAAGCCAGTTCTGACAATAGAGAGGTATGCCAAATGTAGAATGAATACTAGAATTATTTAGGTTTTGTTTTAAGTCCCAAGATTGAGTGGCCAGGTAGCTGTTAAAAAAATGTTCCAACATATTTATCTGTTAATTTTAATTACATTTTTATTACAATGCCAGAAAGCATATTCTGAGAATACAATAAGGTTTGCCAAATTAAGAATGAATCTTAGAATTATCAGGGCCGGCCTCAGCCTTCATGGAGCCCCAAGCAGCATTAGATTCAGGGACGCTCTCCACCTCTTTGGCACTGATAATACTGTCGACCACCGTCAATGTTCGATAATTTGCACACCTACAGTAGATCTAACAAACACATTTTCGATTATAATCGTTGTAACGGGCATGCTTTTACCCATTCCTGGTTTCTCAAAAAAACGAACTCACTAGGGTGGTCTGCCATTAGTTAAACAGTACAGTACTATGTCGCATGTGTGACTGGCCTCTGGGGAGAGATGCCAAATAAAAGAAAATATTTCTTGTTTTTAACAAGACAAAAAGAGATGGGAGTCTGCATTTGCGTTCCTCGGGCCGGCTGTGCTGTCTTTTTTAAACAGAATTTTTCTAGACAATTATCAGTTTTTTTCCCTCTTCAATTTCACAAACTCTTTCTCTTGTTCCAGTAATGTTCCCAATAACGATTTGCCCATTTTCTATATTTTAGAGTCACATTTTAACCCACTTAAACCAGGCACCTTTTACAAAACCCAAAACCAGTGAAGTTGGCACGTTGTGTAAATCGTGAATTAAAACAGAAAACAATGATTTGCAAATCTTTTTCAACCTATATTCAATTGAATACACTGCAAAGACAAGTTACTTAATGTTCTAACAGGTAAACTTTGTAATTTTTTGCAAATATTAGCTCATTTGGAATTTGATGCCTGCAACATGTTTCAAAAAAGCTGGCAAAGTGGCAAAAAAGGACTGAGAGAGTTGAGGAATGCTCATCAAACACTTATTTGGAACATCCCACAGGTGATCGGGCTAAGTGGGAACAGGTGGGTGCCATGATTGGGTATGAAATCAGCTTCCCTGAAATGCTCAGTCATTCACAAACAAGGATGGGGCGAGGGTCATCACTTAGTGAACAAATGCGTGAGCTGATTGTCGAACAGTTTAAAAACAACATTCCTCAACGACCTATTGCAAGAATTTTAGGGATTTCATCATCTACGGTCCGTAATATCGTCAAAAGGTTCAGAGAATCTGGAGAAATCACTGCACGTAAGCGACAAGGCCGAAAACCAACATTGAATGCCCGTGACCTTCGATCCCTCAGGCGGTACTGCATCAAAAACTGACATCAGTGTGTAAAGGACATCACCTCATGGGCTCAGGAACACTTCAGAAAACCACTGTCAGTAACTACAGTTCGTCACTACATCTGCAAGTACAAGTTAAAACTCTACAATGCAAAGCGAAAGCCATTTATCAACAGCGCCCAGAAACACCGCCGGCTTTGCTGGGCCCAAGCTCATCTAAGATGGACTGATGCAAAGTGAAAAAGTGTTCTGTTGTCTGACGAGTCCATATTTCAAATTGTTTTTGGAAACTGTGGACGTGGTGTCCTCCGGACCAAAGAGGAAAAGAACCATCCGGACTGTTATAGGCGCAAAGTTCAAAAGCCAGCATCTGTGATGATATGGGGGTGTATTAGTGCCCAAGGCATGGGCAACTTACACACATGTGAAGGCACCATTAATGCTGAAAGGTACCAACAGGTTTTGGAGCAACATATGTTGCCATCCAAGCAACGTCTTTTTCATGGACGCCCCTGCTTATTTCAGCAAGACAATGCCAAGCCACATCCTGCACGTGTTACAACAGCATGGCTCCGTAGTAAAAGAGTGCGGGTACTAGACTGGCCTGCCTGTAGTCCAGACCTGTCTCCCATTAAAAATGTGTGGCGCATTATGAAGCGTAAAATACGACAATGGAGACCCCGGACTGTTGAACAACTTAAGCTGTACATCAAGCAAGAATGGGAAAGAGTTCCACCTGAAAAGGTTAAAAATTGGTCTCCTCAGTTCCCAAACGTTTACTGAGTGTCGTTAAAAGGAAAGGCGATGTAACACAGTGGTAAAAAAGCCCCGGTGCCAACTTTTTTGCAATGTGTTGCTGCCTTTAAATTCTAAGTTAATGATTATTTGCAAAAAAATAAACAAAGTTTCTCAGTTTGAACATTAAACATCTTGTCTTTACGGTGTATTCAATTGAATATAAGTTGAAAATGATTTGCAAATCATTGTATTCTGTTTTTATCTACGATTTACATAACGTGCCGACTTCACTGGATTTGGGTTTTGTACAACCCCAATTCCGAAGTAGTTGGGACGAAGTGTTAATTGTGAAAAAGTCAAAATGCAATGACTTTCAGGTCACATGAGCCAATATGTTATTCACAATAGAACATAGATAAGATTTCAAATGGTGAAACTGAGGCATTTTACATTTTTTTTCCACAAAATGAGCTCATTTCAAATTTTCTGCCTGCGACAGGTCTCAAAAAAGTTGGGACACAGGCAAAAAAAAAGGTTGAAAAAGCATTTAATATATAAGATAATCAGCTTTAGCAAGTAATTACATTAACTGGCATCAGGTGTGTAACATGATTGGCTATAAAAGGGATGTCCTAGAGAGGCTGAGTATTTGTAATATTTCTCAGTTTCAACATTAGCTATGTTATCTCTGTTCTATTGTGAATAAAATAATGGCTGGTGTGATTTGAAAGTCACTGCGTTTTGATTTTATTCACAATTTAGACTTTGTCCCAACTATTTCAGAATTGGGGTTGTATAAATGCACAACTGAGCTATAACGGTAAACAGAATTAACTAGTGTACTACAACTCTAAACATATGTATGCATAAATAGATCTAAATAGTGAGTTTGGCGCTGGAACTAAGCCTACTCCTCCTGTGTCTTCCAAAGGAGCTGCTATAGCCTATGCTTGTATTCCAATTAAATTTTTTCACCATTTTCTCTGGGGATTAATATGTGGTCCAGCTACAGCTATCATATCTACATATCAGACTTTCGGGCTGGGGTGCAAACTTTGTCATGTCTGCTGAAGATCATTGTTTTGAATCCAAAACTGGCTAATGTGTGATTTGGAGCCTACTGTGGGCTATAACGTTAGATCATACGACCGATAAATCTCAACGAGGGCTACTATGCAGAGGTTTTTACCGTCTCCAAACTCACCGTCACTTGGTGTACTGACAAATAAGCGGAGCAGTCCAGTAATATGGAAATTTGGTTCCTGTCCCATGCTTTATGGTGCTAAGGTCATGGAGCAGATCAATAATAATTATGAAGATGGCGCCTGTCCCATGTTTTGTGGTGCTCAGGGTGTGGAACAGGTTAATTACAAAATAATAATGATCATGATGATGATGATGGCACCTGTCCTGTGTTTTATGGTGCTACAGGTGTGGATAGGATTAATAAAAATAATGATTATGATGGCTCCTGTCCCTTGCTTTATGGTGCGTGGTGTGGAGAGGATGATGGGCCTGTCAGATTGCTTTATGGTGCAAGGCGTAGCGATGATGATGGGCCCTGTCCCATGCTTTATGAGGCCCAGGGTGTGGAGAAGATGAAAAATAACAATGCTGGTAATAATGGCTCTTAAAGGAGTTGCCGCAGTCAAGAGATCAGAATTTTTCAAGGAGCCCCTGCTCCCTCTGCAGTGCGCTAATGAAATCCTCCACCACAAACTGTGGTGTAGACATTGTTGACTTCACAACTTAAAAACAGCATGGTAATAATTTTGAGCTTCCAGTAAATTTTAATCCGTACGAGCCCCCAATTATTATGTAAAGGAATTCTAATTCTGTACACACAAGGGTCAATGATCATCAGCAAATAAACAAACCAGAGTGCTGATTTTAAACTGTTTTAGCCAAGAAATCTGCCATTTACAGTAGCTTTGCAGTATTAAAATCAAGATGACAAATGAATAATATTAAAGTAGAAGATTAATATTCACCCTGATGCGTGGCTCAATTTCAAAGGTAATCCAAATAAATGTCCCAGTTCGATGATGGAATGGTCTCAAAAGAGCGAGTTAAGAAAGTCCACAAATTTTCCTGAAGTTCAAGAATTTCTGCATCACATGATGTAGTTTATAAGGAAAACTGTATGGCTGCCGATGTAGAATAAGAAATACAGGCTTGACTGAATCAGATATTTGCTGAATAGATGTAATAGTCTCAGATTTTCTAGATCTAAGATTGACTGCCTCACAAGTTTGCAAGTATTGAACTTTTCAGAAGTTTCCACGGTTTTTCTTGATATCTTTGAAAACGGAATTTTCCAGAACAGTTGAGGAATACACAGAATTTTCAAGACTGTTCCACAAAACACCAGACTGTTGTACATTCCAGTATTGAAAATGCACCACCCTAATTTCAAGGCCAAAATACCAACTGTGTGTGTTAGGCATGTGTGATTGTAATATATATTATGTCTCCTGACAAGATGGAAAAATTAGGTCTTTGGCGTGTTTTAATGCAATTTGAGGTCAAGACAACTAAAAATCAAGATTTTTCTCACCAGGGCAAAATGCTATGACGTCTCGTCTAGTCACAAAATCCAATCTTTGTAAAGGTGTCGAGGCAAAAGCCGCCCGAAGTCAGTTCATAAACATCAGCTTTAGACGGCTAATGAGGCAGGTTGATGAAAATGAGTAGAAACACACCCTTAGAATGTTGCAATGCGCTTGTGTGTCTGTGCTCTTGCTATGGGGCAGCACTGTCCTTATTCCAGCACTGGGAAGATTGAACAAACTTTTGAAGGCATCTGTCTAATACCCGACTGTCCACAGATTTTCATCCATGATGTAAAGAATTGAGATCATTCAAATAGACTCGAATGGTTCACCAAGGTGATGTCAAATGGGACGATTGTCCAAATCCACAGACACACGTCACCTAACAGCTGCGAAAGTGGCTAATTAAACCCCAACTTGAGCCCATTTTCACCAAAGACTGTAGTACTATTTAAAAGCAAGGTTAACTCCAAGCTAGGGGCAAGAAATTTAAACCTAAATCATTTGGTCTGCGTCCAGATCAATCTGATTTTATTTTATAACATTTACACAACATAAACTTATAAAATTTGAAGGCTATGAAATTAAGGTGGTGTATTTTCAGTACCGGTCAGTATATATCACACCAAACTATTAACCTTTCAGAATGCCTCAAAGTATATTCTAACAATGAAAAGAGGTGTGCCTCCTGCAGAATGAATATTAACATTATTTGGGTTTTGTGTAAACTCTCTGGGAGAAGTGGTCTGGTAGCTATTGAAAAAAGTTATTTAATGCATATGAATCCATTCATTTCAATAAAATAATTATTTGAAACCACTAAGCATGTTCTGACAACAAGGAGGGGCGTGCATCATGTAGATTGAATATTCAAATTAGTCTTAATTTACATTAATTCACTTGCTCATGCGGTCTAGTAGCTACTTTAAAAAAAATGTATATATTATTTCATATTCATGTTGATCCAGATTCATAAATATCAAATCGCTCAAATTGAAAACATGAAATTATTCCTTTTGGGCTTTAATATAACAATCAGTCTGCAGGAAACAATTGGAAAAAATACTGATATCACTCCTGATACTTTTGGAATTAATCAACAGTTCCTAATCGCTGCAGCCAGTGCTGAATCAAAATTTGATAGCTGCCCTCGAAGCACTGTCCTCGAGTAAGATGGCAAAATTTTGCCGGAGAGTGTACCTCAAATGTCTGTCAAATATCCAGCATGAATCTAACTTTATCTTGGCCCCTTACAATGCCTTCTCCCTTTAGTTGTTGCCTGTCTGCATCCTGCTACTCAGTTAAGCACATTCAAGGGATCACAGATATATTCTAAATGCCCATATTTATAAATTGGTTTTGGACAACCTAATATTTATTGTTCAAGAACTAAGACTAGTTTATGGGTTCATAATGAATCAGACCTGGACAGCCTCTCAAATATGTTGTATGACACTAATGACTCAGACCACAATTAATTGAATCTGCAAACCCCTCCTCAGCCGAAGTCGTGAAATTACTGATATGAACAGAATTAGTCACAGACTGGACTGTAAAACCCTCTACTACATACTTGGTCAGCCTACGATTGGACCTAATGGACCTTTAAAAAGCTAAGAGTTAATGGAGCCACCATTGATGCATTGGACAGTAATAACGGGGCTATCAGCCTGCGCCAACCCCTCCCCCAATATCCCATGAAAAGAAATAGTGACAGGAGCTCTTTCATTTTTTCTGCCTTGTCTAGTCCTTTTAGAACGCGGCTTGTGGGCTATTTTGGAACATTTTACCTGAAATTGCTTTCAGCTGGACGTGACTGAGCGGAATGCCAAATTAAGCCTCTGTTTGAGGTTGGCCATTTTGTGGAGCCAGCAAGCTCATTTCCAGTGTTCATTCCTCCTTTTTATTTATTTTTTGGTCATTTCTGTCCACAAAGGAAACATTCATCCATTTCACTGGGTGCAGGTTACCCCTCTGGGAGGGAAGAAAATCCCCTTTGATATGATGAATCCCATAGGAAACAGCTGGCAGAAGCTGGGGACGTATTTGAAAATCTGCTATCTCTCTGGTGCAGATATAACAAGAAACACCTTGAATGAATGAACTAAGACTGAAGGAATGAATTCACTTTCTCCTTAAAGGACACAGCAAATTGTGGTTATTGTTTGGGGATAATAATGTCTATGCAGTCATTTAACTGCCACCTGTTTGTACCTGTGAGCAGAGTGTGACTGAATGCATCAATATATGGGCCAATCGCTTATTTATTTCTTTTACTTGTCTTAATTCCTTTCTTTGCACCTCACCGGAAATCCATGGAGAAACGTCATCATGAAGGAAATTCTAATCCATAAACTCTATCTCCGAGAAGTTAGGAATCAGTAACTGGAAGTTCCCGTGAGGAGATCTTGAGCAAGGAAAGCTGAGGGTGTCCTTTAAGGAAGCATGTTTCTAGAATGCATGATGGATCAGCAGTATACAGACTCACTAAAGCCAAAACGGCACTTAATGTTGCTTTTCACTAATGCTTAAAAGTGGAAGTACATCCTTTTTTGCTACTTCTGTTTATTTGTTCATCCATCTTTTTCCTTTTCCTGGTCTACTTGATGGCTGTCGCTGAGAGCATGAACAGGAAGGCAGGAGGTGAAAAACACAGCGAAATGAGCCCTAGGTAACACGCCTTCCACATTCACCATGTGACGAGCTAATAAATCGGGGTGTCCACTCAGGTTTATTACAACCAATTTCAATGGTCATCCTTACATGACAATATCAACCACATAGGAGAGGTTTCTCATTCCATGACCTGTCCACGCCTGTGTATGAATATGTAAAATCCCACTAACAGAATATCAGCACTGATGGAATAATTTAGAAGTTTAGCTGCGGACAGGTTGGGACGCTGTGTTAGTGACGGTCCAGCTGAGTGTGTTTCGGCATCAGTGGCGCTTCTCAACAGAACTTAGAGGAGGCAAACAATCCCTTTAACTTAATGATTTTATTTACCATGATTTAAAAGGTTTCCAATTATTTGAATAACCAATCGGCAGTACAATACCCATCCTCCCACTTCATGCAATGTTATGGCACATTAATAGTAAATTCATTGTCAAAAAATATTTTATTCGCCAAGTACAAAAAAGGACAAACAAGTCTGTACACTTCAGTGTTTGCTTTTAGCACATATTACAATGCCTGCACTTCATGACCATTTAACTGATGAAGAAAAAGAGGATAAGTGATATACTGCACATCAACTATTTTAACAACTTTGAAATACAACTTGGCATTTCATATGAAGCGTTTTATTTCTTGTCTTACCCTCACAAGAACTGGTCACAACTGAGAGTGTTGCATGAATTTGGAGTATGTGTAATATTAATTAAAATAAAAATGTAAAAAATGGTTGAGGGCAATTTATTAATGAGGTAAAAATTTTGAGCAGTGATGTAATATGAGAAAGATGATGCTAGCAGATGATTGTAATGATGATTTATACAGAAGCAGCACCCAAGAAAGATCTTGTTCTTCGGAGCTATGATGGGACATGGATCACCAATTAGCCAACAAATGTGTGAGAAAATGACTGAAAGGTTTAAAAACAAGGCTTCTCAAGGACAGATGGGAAGGATTTTGGATATTTACCCTCAGCGGTGCACAGCATAATTAAAAGATTTAAGGAGGAGTTCTGGAGGGGTTTCTGTGCATAAAGGGCAAGTGCCCAAGCCTAAGCCAAATACCCATAATCCCAAGTCACTCAGACTGCAGTCTGATAGTGCTATAACCACATGGACTCAGGATTCATTTAGGGTTATTCCACATAAAATCAACTAATTCTGAAAAATGTACCAACCTGACCCCTCAGAATCAGAATCATACTATACTATATGTATACTTCATATGCTATGCTTTTGTATTAAGGTGGAATTTTGCATGGCGTCATGAAATATACAAAAGTAATTCTGCAGGGATCTGGTGGGAGGCACTGATTGATTTTTCCCTTCGGAAAAACTTTGCCAAGGGCTACAATATGTATTTGTATCCATAAATGCCAATTAAAACTTTACCGTTTCAGCCATATATTAAGTGTCCAGAAATGCCGCCTATATCTGTGGGCTGGGAGACATCTGCAATCGACCATCACACAGTAAACTTCAGTACTGTGGTCAGACAGATCAATATTTTGTGTTTTCTTGTGTTTTTGGTTAGAAATGAATAAGCTCTGGACCAAAGAAGAAAAGGGCCATCCAAACTGCTATCAGCCACAAGTTTAAAAGCCAAGCTCTGTGGAGGTATGAGGTTGCGTCACTTCCCTTGGCCAGGATAACGGTGTCTCAGTCATAAGTAGGGTGAGAAATGTAGTCAATCCAAATGACTGCACACTCTCTACTGTGCAATGATTTTACCGTACATGAACTACTGTGAGGAGGTATGGGGCAATACATATAGAACAACTGTAAACTCACTAACTACACCTCAAAAAAGACCATTAAGGTTGATAAACAATGCAGGTTATCTTGACCACACAGAGTTTGTTTTTGGAATCACGCATTTTGAAGTTCATGGATCTGGTTAAGTTCAAAACTCTGCAAGTAATGTCATGGTTATGGTTTTTTGTCATGTTTATGTTCAGGTTCTGTGTTCATGATTTTGCCTTTTATTTATTCTTTTTGGTTATTTTAAGGCTCAGGTTTTGGTTCATTCCATGTTTCAGTTCCATTGCACTTGTCTCCCCTGTCTTGTGATCTAGTTGGTTCAGTCCGCCTTCCCTGTCTGTGTGCGCACTTACTTCGGGTGATTTAAAGGAAGTCTGGTGTTTAAGATATTCCTTCGATTCTCGTTTACTTCCTTCGTCAAACTGTTCTGATTACTAACAAAACTAACATTTGTATTTTGTATCATAGTCTACTAACAAAACTGATCCATGTATATATAAGATTACTAACTAAGTAACAAGCACTTTAGTTTAATATGTAAAGTTGCACCGCGTCTAATTTAGACTAATTACCTCTCCGCAATTGCCCTGTTCGATACTCCGCCTCTCAGCCTGTTTCTGTCCTCTCCTGAGCTTCAGCAAGAATCTCTCGCACGAGCTTAATCTCTCTCCTGCGCTCTTTATCTGTGCACGTAGAACTCCTGGACCAGAGCTGTTTAAATGTCATGGGCTGTTTGTGTGATTCCCGTTCGTGTTTTGTCGTTCGCCAATGGTTTCATGGTTAGGGCTTCCCTCATGTGATTCTCCCATTGTAATTAGTCTGATTCCCTACATCGGTTTTCTGTATAGCATGTGACCTTTCCTGTGTGTATATTAGGAGTCTTTTCACTCACAGCTCTTGTCAGAATTTTGATCAATATTTCTTTGTGCAGAGCGCCTTGTATGCCATTGAGTATTGTTTCTCTTCTACTGGTTTATCCGACTACGATTTTTGTCATTGCCCTTTTTGTAACTGTTTTGTCTTTCTGGATTTCGACCCTTTTTGTATGACCGCGATTTCTGTGATTGGACGTCCTGTGTATGACCCTTGGATTTGTTCATCGACTACGACTTTTTGCCCATCGTTTTTGTACCTGTGTTCCTGCGTTTTTTGGCTTTGACCCGAACTCCATTACAGGCATACGGTTTTTGGATTTCCCTGTCTTGCGTGTGGTTCCTGAACGCACCGCCACAAGTAATGTATAGAGCAAGAAACAATCAACTACCTGGCAATGTACAAAACAATTTTGGAGAAAGGGGGGGGATACAATCTCAGGGATCATTGAAATTAAAAAAACATTTGGTTTGCACAAATCTGAAAATAATGTGCATTTCCTTTTATGGCGTTACCTTATAGAATGACGAACTAATGTCTAGTAAAAACACGAATCAATTTAAAAACAAACTAAAACAAGGCTTTTTCTATGTGTATGTGTGTATCTGCACGTGTGTGTGTGTGTGTGTGTGTATGTGTACATGTAGCAAATACTGTTTACAAAAAAAGAATTAACTCGTGGGATATTTAAAGTAGGGGTAGAGGCCAATAAGCTTTGCTTCTCCCAATTCTGTTCTCGCTCTCTCTCTCTCTCTCTCCCTCCCTCCCTCCCTCTCTCTCTCCCTCTTTCCCATGAGGCTGTGAAGGTTTTCCTGAGAAAGGAAACCTTAGTCAATCGTTTGATCGAAAGTGGTATCGTAGTGAAAGGTAAATTTCGACAGGTAACACCGCACCGGCCACAAAAGTGGTTATTTCTAATGTACCACCTTTTATAAGAAATGAGGCACTAGAAAGAGAATTATCTTGGTTTGGTCGTTTTGCTAGTTCCATAAAAATGGTCGCCTTGGGTTGTAAAGCCCAGTTCAGACCAAAGATTCGCGACGAGACGAGACCGTTTTAGAACGTTGCAGGGAGGAGTCGCAGCTGTGTGAACTGGCCGTCTCAGCTCGTTGCAAGCCGGCTGATGGCGTCGCCAGCGATTCAGCTTGTCAAATCGCAAGAAGCTGGTTTTAGAACGTTAAGCACAAAACCGTCTCAGCGGCCAATCAGCTCGTAGCGAATTCAGCTTGTCTCGGGAGTTGCAAACTATTTGGCTGGTCGGAACTGCGCCGAGAATAACCGAGAAAAATTCACAAATGAGGGCAGGTCTCCCATAGCGAGCTCCCGGCTCAGATTGGCATAAGCGCCCTGAGTATTTCATTGAAGCTCCCATGGACCAGTAGCGCAGCCAGAACTCGAAATTGCACGGGCACTAAGCATTTCTTCAAAACAATTATTAGTTCTGATACGATCGCGATCATTTTTTTTTTCTAATTAAATATGCCTTCAATCCGAAAACACTCCGCGCTACCAAGTGTTGCTTGTTCAACTCGTTAAGACAAAACGATAATTATTTTTTTGGACGCGCAATTTTGTGCATTTCAAATCTCTGTCTTCAATTCAATTTGGATAGGCCTAATTCAATCGACCATGAAGCGCAGGTTAGATCGCCTAATGAGCCGAAAAGGTAGCGCGGAAGTGCCAGAGCAGTTTTTCTATCGAAAAGTATAATACTTTTAATTATTAAAAGTACAACTTATGAGCAGTGGCGGTTGGTGGACAGAGAACAAGGAGGGCGATAAACATGTCTTTAAACTGCCTATTAGTCTTGATCTGTTTTCTGTCAATTTCCCTGGTAAAAGACACTTTAACCCTCCCCTCTCAGGTGTAGCTAATTGTCTTCGTTAAGACGAGAAATCAAACGCACCAGTTGAACGCAAAAAAGAGCGCATTTCAATCTTTTTCAATTAAACAATCATTACGCAGAGGTTTGACGACTTGCTTTGGATGTGACAAAATTTAACGAGGAAAATCCACAGTGGTTTTTTGCGTGAAGAGTTGCCTATTTAGGCATGTGAATGAAACATTTTTATAGATTTATTTATTCACTTGCCTAAACATTTCATCATAAGGGAAACTAACATGTTGACCAATGATTGAAATCGGGTCACTTAATCTCATTCTTTTCAAGGGATGTTTTCTGCCCCCTCGGTTTTCCATCCACCACCCGCCACTGCTTATGAGTAACTTATTTTTCTGAACCGTATCATGCCTATATTGATTAGTTACCCTTAGATTGCATCACGAGAGAAGCCGTGTCTTTAATTGCCATTTGATTATTCATATAAATGGAAATAGCTTTAATATAGGAAAATGGCTGAGAACAAGTTAGGTATAATTGTAGTAAAGCCACGTTGTGTGGCCGCTCTATTTCACTGCAGTCAAACGTTCACAATACTCAGGTGTGGCAGCCCCAGTGATTTGAAATGCACAAAATTGCGCATCGAACTGAATGCTTTCGGATAGAATGTATTGTTAATTAGAAAAAAATGAAACCGATCGAGTCAGAACGAATAAATGTTTTAAAGAGATATTTCGTTCCCACCCAATTTATGTTGTGGCTACGCCACTGCGATGGAACGCTCCGAATTCTCGCCCCTTTCTTTTTTGTATGTCCTCGTTTTTTTTTCAGAAGCAGAAATGCAACTGTTGTGCCTAACTTATCATATTATCCATATTTTCAAACGCAGCAACAAATGCATGAACTGGGAAAACAAGGCTCGAAAAGCCGGTACAGTGCGTTGACCGGTTGGCAAATGGAATTTGTCTGAAGGGTCTGGTATCAATACAGCATTCGGTGGCGGAAAGTTATCTGTTCACCAATTTGCGGAAATTACTCACGCACTTTGTGGGTCAATTCATTTTCTTCAGTCATTAGAAATAAAGCCTTGCACAGTCATTTTTCATTGGCACATACTTTGACCGGTTCCGCAAATAATTTCCAGTTTTGCAAACAACACCCTTTGTCAGGCCAAACTTATGACATTCTTCGTTTATTGGCATAATTGCGTGCCCCTGGCCACAAAGAATAGACACAGTGTATTTTCCACCAATTTTAGCCAGCATTAATCTGCAGTGATTATCATAATAATTGGTCAAATTTATGGATAATTGTTCCGTGTCGACATTGTATCAGCTGGAATCCACGTGCGCTGGCCTCAGTTTAAGACGATTTTGTACTTTCATCGATATTCAACTGCCATCAGCGACTATGGATGATTCTTGCTACTCTTTCCAATTCAAGTACATTCCAAGTATACATTAAAATTATCAAGATGAGACCACAAATTCAGATTAATACAGGACATGAGTAATGATCAACCCGTTCAGCCCCAGAAAACAGTTACGGTGGGGGAAAAGATGTTTTATGTAAGGGATAATTAACGAGATGGAGTGCATTCCATGGTTTTAATGCACGACGCGGAGGCAAGCGGAGGGTGGTTGCCTCCGCGAAGTGCATTAAAACCGTGGAATGCTCACCTTCGAGTTGATTATCCCGCTTATACACTAATCCGGCGCGAATTCTATGGGCGCCGCCATCTTGCCTTCCGCCATTGTTGCGTGGCTTCGTCTGCGACTTGCCGGTGCCACCTAATGGACTTTAACTGCATCCTGCTCGTGAAAATATGAGGTGACAGATATATAAACAATGGCAAAGGAAAGAGATCATTGGGTAGATGACGTCAGGCAGTGGCCAAAACTTACCGATGCAGGTAATTTATTGACAACGTAATGTATTAAGACATTTATGTGATGATAATAAAACTGATATTAACCCCTTCAGAACTGAGATCCTTAAGAACACCGGTACCGGGGACGGTTATTACGCGTTATAAATACAGCATTTTTTAAAAATCGCGACATGTGGAGCGGCATATCCACATTTCGCGAAGAAACTCGGCCAAAAGCTCATGTAAACAATTTTTACCTCAACCGAACACAATTCAAGCACCAAGCAAGTAAATAAGCATGCAGCAGAACATAGGATAAAATCATATCAGCGCTGAATCGCCAGGATTTCTGCTGAATTCGTGGTATGCATAAAACCATACCTCAAATAAAAGAGGAAAGTCCGCAGAATGCAACGATATGAGCCCGGTCATTTTAAACCGACACCACATTGAAAGAACAGCAGGCATACACTTTACAGTCTACAGAGATGAGCAGAAAAAAATTCTTACCCCAGACATTTTGCAATAATAAAACTGCGCGAGGGTAAATCTGCGCTTGCTAATGTTACCCCAATGGGTTCGTGTTCTAACGAAACTAGTCCTGCCCGGATCCTCGCGTGTTGCTCCCCAGGGCGTTCCTTCAAGTATCTCAACTCAGTAGCCTTTCGCTTCATGGCAATGTACTTTCTTAGCATCGTAAGCTGACAGCAGATGTCAGGAAGATTATGCCGGAAGGAATTTGATAGTATGAGTCCTGATGATTCTAACGAACGCTAAACCACCGTAATCGTAGAGACCTCGCCTGAGCTACAGCTTTGCGTTCCGAGTGCGTCAAGCTGAGTCCACCTTTGACGCAGATCTTGGTCCTCCGCTCGACCAGGAAACCTATGTAATCCGTAAGGCCGTAAACATGGGTAGTCAATGTGCAGTAAAGGTTTGTGAATTTCACAAGCGGTTTTATTCCAGGCCTGTAATTTCACACCGTTGTTAAAACAGCCGAACACACAATACGTTCTTCCCGGCATTACTGAATAGCATACGTACTAAAAAAAAAAAGAAATTGAAGAACATTTTCGCAACAACAGCTAACGTCTGCAACAATCGCTGAGACCAATACGCTACTTCCTGCAGCGGGGCAACGCAGCAATGGCGGCACTGATTTACTTCCGTGTTTCGCCGGATTGGTGTATACCATGGTCATTTACCAGCGATATCAAATCGCGGCATTAATCTGAAACGGAGATTATGCATAACCCAACATTATGCTCGATCATGCAGACTGTAGCTAACTTGCTACCCACAATTACAATGAACTAATGACGGTTTTGGTAGAGTCAGCAGTTGCTGATACATGAAGTGGACACGTTAGCTTTATTTGTAACCGTACACAGTTACAATCTTTTAATGGATAAAGGCTGGTTATTTCACTGCTATAACATTTACGGTCATTATCGCTTGAGTACGAGTCAGCGAGGTGAAATCAGTCTGCTGGCATAGCATGTAGCTAGCGAACTGTCAGCAGTCGCTGATACAGGAAGTGGACACATTAGCTTCATTTGTAACCGTACATAGTTACATTCATTTAGCGGTCTATTCTCCCATGCGCTTAAGTCGAAAAAAGCGCGTAGCTACGCGATTTTCAGCCTACGCGTATTCTCCCCTCGACTTAAGTCTATGCATTACGCGCCTTGAAGGCAGTTACGCGCTTGGGGCGGAGCAAGGCCAAAATCGGGGCGTTTCTGGGCGTTTCTCATGCAAATAACACTTACGCGTATTCTCCCCCTGGCTTACGCGCTTTTTCTGTTAAGCGCTTTTGAGGGCTGTATTTAGGTCAAGCGCCAACATTAGGCGAAATTGAATATTGCCTTTGATGTCGGTTATGGGCCGAATTTTAACATTACTTTTATTTTATTTAACATGTTAAAGGTGGAGACATTTAATATTCGATTGTTCTTCCTTATTTCTAAACTACATTTCTCAAAGCCATGATAATTTATCAAACGAAATCATCACGTGATATTACGCATCAGCCTCTTCTCCAATCAGTTAAATTACAAACGCAAAACAATTAATTAATACCAGTATACATAAGACCATCATTCTACCATGCCCTCAAAATCTAAAGCCAAAATGCCAGTCCTGCATTTGCTTGCACTCTTGCGTGATTGGGAAAGAGTAAGAGGAGCGCGCCGAGCTCGAAGACGAACACGCACATATCGGCTTCGTTTGGACATCCTGGGACAAACAAACATCGAGTGCATCCAGCGCTTTCGCCTGGACCGTGCATGAGGCAATCATCTATCTTTGCCGACATCTGGATGAACAGCTATCCAGCCGCAGCAATAATCCACAAAACATACCCGTGGTCATCAACGTCAGAACTGCGCTGTCGCTCCTGGCATCTGGGTCGTTTCAGAGAGTGGCTGGTGATGTCATACACATCGCAGGCGTCTGTGTCAAGGTGTCTGACGCAGTTCGTTGGCGCTTCAAGTTCTTCTCCATGCACTTCCACTGCAGAAAGAGTGGATGACATCCCCTCCTCCTGTGCAGTGAAATGCACAGGGGATGATGGTTGCCCACCACCTGTTGCGTGTACAGTTCTCCGGTGTGCAGAGAACCTGGCTTTTACTGCGCCCCGCAGATCTCTCCATTCATACTTTAAATCGGGGATACTGCGCTTACATCTCCCCACCGACGCCACATCCAGAACGATTCGCAGCTTAATTCCTCGGATCAGCCTTCATTGCTTGCTTGCCATACAACACCAACATCTGTGAAATTTGGTTTTCGGCTTTGGCTCGATGTCGCCATCATTGTCTTCCATGTTCTATTAACAAATGCGACTGCCCTGTATGTTCGTGATAATCTAAAAAGTTGTGATATTCTCACAAGTGAGGGGATTGCTTTTCTAATTGAGGATATCTGTATAAACTAACTCGAGTCCTAGTAATTTTTTACCATTGGTAATACTGTGTAATTTAATGTGTGAATAAAGATATTATTAAATAGGCTACTCTAGATTGAGCCCTACCCTGGCAAATACCAAAGCACTATCCATTTGTTAATCAATTTTAGCCTTTAAAGAATAGCCGACCTGGGAAGAATCATTATCAGTAAATGGGATAATTGATTACAATAAAGTATTAGGCACAAGTTCAAGTGAATGTGCCGCTCAAATCAAATAGGATGATAGGCTATGGATATGGAATTCCGTCATTACTGAGGCGGTTTCGGGGCGGGGAGATGACCGCGTGCCGGGTAAGAATCCTTGTTAAAGCGTTTCCATGTTCTTTAGTTGCAATTAAACCTGACATCGGAGTAGTTTTCAAGTGCGCAATTTCTAAATGAGATCATATAAACTGTCTTTGATTGTCTTTGTGTGACTAGAATGTTCCCTTAGTCTTCTTCCCTGTCTTCCACGGAACAAACAGGCTGGTGTAGGAGGGACACATTTTCAATGATCTGATTGCGCTGATTGAGAAGCGCTAAATTCTTTAATTATTATTTCATTATCGCGGCAATTTGTTTGTTTGCATAGCCTTAATGCCATGGTGGCTAGAGTAAGAAATAACAAGTGTTTGTCACTAACATATCCCCCGCCGCCGCAATTTTATGTGTTCGTACGGACGGAGCCCAATCGAATAAACAAGAATAAACATGTCTCATAAATTACAAGTTTGAAAACATACAAATGGAGTTTGCGGGAAACGACACACAGTCACTCGAATGGGTGTTGATGAAAAAGTATCAAGAGTACGAAATTGGGATTTATATGGTCAAATATACGATAACCTCCGATCATAATGACACTTATAACGTGATGAATCCCAGGAATACGCGCGTTTAACGGCCACACACTGCGCGTGCGCTTTATCACAGGCATTGATTTGTTACTGCGGCAACGGCAAGCAACAGTTATCGGGCATTTATTTCTCTATCAAGCCGAATATCTTGAAACGATCGTTGAGAGTTAAATCCACAATAATTTACTGTTCCAGCGGTGTCAAACTCAAGGCTGACAGCGAAGTAGTTTTCCCACAAATAAAGTTTGATTTCTGCAAATTGCGGAATCGGTCAACCCTCTGTAGTTAGAATGTTAGCACAGAGAGTCGTTGCTGTGGAAACGGTCTCATCTCGTCGCATCGGCGTGAACTGGCAGGTTTCAGAACGTTACAGACCGGTGCATGGCAAGTAGCTGCAAGTCTCAGCCCGTCTCGTCGCAAATCTAAGAGTGAGGCTCTAAGACACGTTTTCTCCTCTAGGAGGCAAGTGTTTAAGTTCTTAAATTCGCCCACTCACACTTTGGATGTAATGTTTTGCTGCAAGCAGGGTGAGAACTCATTCATTGTGTTTGCGAGTACGGATAGTTTGCGTTGTTTTGAGTGTGGTGATATCGGGCACAAAATGTTTGCGTGTCCCCATAAGGGAGGGAAGGGGATGTCTGAGTCAGGTTTCGCAACTGCGGCGGGGCCATCAGGTGCAGGCGGGGCAACCCAACTTGAGGCACGGTAGATGGCTCGTCCGCAGCTTCGGCGGCAGAAAGGCTTGATCAGATCGAAATGCCTGGGCCGTCCCTCGCGGAGGTAATGACCGCATCTGAGGCTTCTGAAGTAGAGCGATCTGAAAAGGAATCACTTGCTGTGTCTGATCAAGGGGAAAGGAAAAAAACGGTAAAAACCAAACGGCTGAGAAGGAGGACCAGCAGCGCTAATTCTGGTAATGTTAGGAGTGGTGTGCGTCTCACTGCGGAGGAGCCTGCGGGAGTGGCAGAGCCTCGTGAGGATTCAGTGGCTGAGGGAGAGGAGGAGCAGGAGTTAGGGGTGTCCGATGTTTCTGGGGTTTCAGAGCTTATTCCCAGCCGGGGAGGTGACGGTCTGTGTATCCCGTTGAGGACTTGATTAAATTTCTAGTTGCAGCAAAGGGGGAGAGGAAGGTTGATATAGAGAATTATTTCCCAGATGGGGGAAAAGATTTCTTAGATCAGTTAGGGTAGCCAGAGAAATGGGGGTCCTCACCCCAAGGACGAATATAAGGCTCAAGAAGTGGGCTACGGCTGTGAGAAAACGGATGGGACCTACAGAGTAATGATGGATAGAGTGCACACTGGTTCTTTTCTTTTTCTGTTTCCCTGTCTGTTCTTCACCTGGACTGTTTTTCTCCTTTATCCTTCAATGGGGGGTGTAAACATAGGCTCCCTGAATATTTATGGTGTTCGAGAAAAGGGGAAAATAGCAGTTTTTAAAGAATTTATAAGACAGAAAAGGTTACAGGTTATTTTTCTTCAAGAAACCCATAGTGATGTGGATAATGAAGCTGATTGGGGGATTTGGTGGAGAGGGGAGTATTTTTTAAGCCATGGGACGAATTTTAGTGCCGGGGTGGCAATCCTTTTTTCTCAGGGGTTGGAAGTCTGTGTGCTTTCAAGGATGGAACCTGTACCTGGACTACTTTTGGTGGTGGAGGCTAGCATTAGGAACCAATCCTTTACTTTTATTAATACTTGTGCATCCAATGGGGGCATGGAAAGGATTGAGATGTTTAATTCCTTGAAGGATGAGCTGTTAAAAGTTAATCAGAACAGTATTTTGATGCTGGGTGGGGATTTTAACTGCACAGTGGATTAAATGCAAGATAGATATGGGGTTGAGCCTCATTTGCCATCAGCAAAGGTTCTAAGGGGGCTCCTAGGATGTTTTAATTTGTTAGATGTGTGGAGAAATAAACATCTCACTGAAAAGCAATATTCCTGGGTCAGGGTCCTGAGAGATGGGATCAGTGCTGCCAGATTAGACCGTTTCTATATGCTTAGGCATACATATAATAGAGGGACAAAAGCTAGTATTTCTCCTTGTGGGTTTTCTGATCACCAACGAATAACTGTTTACTTATTAGCTACTCCATTTTCTCAGCAGAAGACCTATTGGAAGTTTAATGTAAAGCTTTTGCAAGATAAATCTTTCTGTTCTAAATTTGAAATTTTCTGGGAGGAGTGGAGGAAAAGAAAACCGCTTTTTGAGTCCTTAAAGCAGTGGAGGGAGATCGGAAAAACCCAAGTGAGGGTGTTTTGTCAGCAGTACACTGCTTTCTCAATCAGTCACCTGAATAGTGTGATTGGCAATCTTGAAAAGAAAATTTTAGGTATGGAGAGACAAATAGTTGGGCAGGGCGAAGGGCCCTTAAACCTAGAGCTAATTCGCATGCGGAGGGATCTGGGGTCTCTCCTGCAAGATAGAGCAAGTGGAGCTCTGGTGAGGGCCCGCTGCTCCTACTTTCGGGACATGGACGCTCCCACCTCTTTCTTCTTCGATCTGGAGAGGCGGGTGGGGGAGAGTAAGCGGATGCACTGTTTGCGGCGTTCGGACGGGAGCCTCTCGTACGATGTGGAGGAAATGAGAGCAGCAGCAGCTTCATACTATACTACTACCAGCGACAGACGGCTCTATTGCTCCATGACCTCCCTACGCTTGGTGAGGGACAGAGGACTGAGGACGGTAGCATGATGACCCTACAAGAACTTACGATGGCGATACAGCAGATGGCTACTGGTCGGGACCCCGGGGTAGATGGGCTGCCCGCTGATTTTTATAAGCACTTCTGGAGACATTTGGGGCCGGACTTTTTGAAGGTTCTGATGGAGTGTTTTAACAATGGGGAGATGCCAACTAGCTGCCGTTGGGCAGTGCTGACATTGTTACCGAAAAAGGGTGATTTATGCCTCTTGAAAAACTGGAGGCCATTTGCCCTACTTTGTGCCGATTATATAATCCTGTCTAAGGCTTTAACGAATAGGCTAAAGATTTATTTAGCTGGACTGATAGGATCTTATCAGACTTGTGGTATTCCTGGACACTCCAATAAGGACAACCTGTTTTTAATTTGTGATATGCTAGAGCTATCAAGGGTCTGCAGCCTGGACTTTGGACTGCTGTCTTTAGAGTGTATCATGGCTACCTATTTCATGTGCTTGATGGTTTTGGGTTTGGGCAGGGTTTTGTGGCTTGGGTAAAGTTGCTGTACACTGAGGTGTCATGTCTGGTTAAGGTGGGCGGGGAACTTAGTCGTCCTGTGAAGGTTTTTCGGGGGATTAGGTAGGGATGCCCCCTATCTGGTCAACTTTATGCTCTTGCAATTGAGCCATTGCTGAGACGCTTGCACAGCACCTTGAAGGGAGTATTGGTGTCAGGACCTGTGCCAGAGGTAGCAACTATATTCGCATATGCGGACGATGGCACGGTGTTTGTTAACGACCACGAAGATGTAAATGCCCTCAGAACTTGTTTTGAGGCCTACGAGAGGGCATCCACAGTTAAAGTAAATTGGGGCAAGAGCGAGGCTCTGCTCGGTGGCCCATGGCGGGAAAGGTCAGCCCCTGCACTCCCTGGGAATTTGAAGTGGGGTCAAGAGGGGCTTAAGATTTTAGGGGTGCACTTGGGCATGGAGGGGTCTGTGAATAAAAACTGGGAGGGTATCCTCAAAAAGGCTTCTAATAAGTTAGCGAGGTGGAAGAGGTTTCGGCCGAATATGTCATATAGGGGCAGGGCGCTCGTGATTAACAACTTGGTGGCAGCTGCCCTGTGGCATAGGTTGACAACTTTATCCCCCCCAGAGGGCCTGTTGCGAAATGTTCAGAAGGTCCTAGTTGAGTTTTTTCTGGTCAGGGCAGCACTGGCTGAAGGCAGCAGTGCTGTACCTGCCACTCCAGGAAGGTGGGCAGGGTCTCATCGACCTTGAGAGCAGAGTGGCTGCCTTCCGCTTGCAGGCAGCACAGAGACTGCTGTACCACAGGGATGTCTGCTGCAGAGGGCCTGCCTGCTGCCTCCTGAGGTGCTATGGTGGCTTGGGGCTGGATCAGCAGCTACTCCTGCTGCAGCCGCATCATCTAAATGTTGTCCGATGCTCTGGGTTTTATGGCTCAGTGTTGAAAGCCTGGAAGCTCCTGCCGGTCTGCGGGACTGGGAAAGGGCTCCTGGGCGGTGGGTCTTAGAAGAACCACTGTTTGGTAACCCATTAATATCACTGGGCGGAGCCTTTCCCGCCGCCTTACAGAGGCGTTTTATTGAAGCAGGCATCTGTAGGCTCGTTCATTTACGGTACCCAGACGGGTTCGGGTGGAAATCCGCACAGACAGTGGCTCAGCAGCTGGGCAGTATTCAGTGCGCACTGATGCTGAACGGGACAGATGCTTTGCCTGTTTTGGTTCGGGAGGAACTGGATGGCCTGCATACCCACCCCGGTCAGGGGGAGGATCAGATTTTTCCAGAGCTGTGGGTGTCTGCATCAGTGGGGGATTGGCAGGAGAGGGGGGGGGGGTACCTTCTCTCCCTCACATTCCCACGGATGAGCAGTTTCGAAGACGCCAGCAAGAAGGCCTTATATGTAACTTGTATAAAAGTGCGCCATTTACAAGCTTTGAGAGATGTCAAACAAAGTAGGTGGCAGGGGGTGTTTGCTGATGCCCTGGTACCGGCAGCTGGATGGAGGGTGTTTTACAAGCAGCCCTTGCCAAGGCGGTCTGGAGACCTGCAGTGGAGGCTGGTCCACGGGGCCATTGCCTCTGCTGCGCATCTGGCCCATTTTGACCCAGGGAACAGTCCGGCATGTCCTTTCTGCTCTCAGGACGAATCTGCTGCCCACATTTTTATTTTTTGCAGAAGACTGAGCAGTTTGTTTGCTTTCCTGAAAGTTCTGTGCGGGAGGATGGGGGTTATTTTTACTCACTTGTTGTGCGTTTTTGGGCCAGGGTACAGTTTTGCAAACAGACACAAGTCCTGCTTGGTGAATTTCTTGTTCGGCGAGGCCAAGCTGGCGGTTTGGGTGACCAGACAAAACAGGATTCGGGGGAGTGGGCCAACGGACCCTCTGTCGGTTTAACAGGGGGTTTGTCGAAGCTCGTCTCAGTGTAGAGTATGCTCACGCTGCTCTTAAAAATGATATGACCGGGTTTGAGGCAGTTTGGTGTGTGGTGGGAGCTGTTTGTGCACATGGTTTGGTGGCCTTACTGTTCATCTGGCATGAGATGGATGGGAGGGGCTTTCAGGCTATGAGGTGAGAAGAGGGGGAAGGGAGGAAAAAGGAGAAAAAAGTTCTTTCTTTCTGTTTAACCTTAAGCCTACTTATTTATTTATGTAGGTCCTTTTTTGAGCAGCCGTATGAGAAGTTTTTCCTTTTTTGAAGTTTGATCGTTTTTTATTTTTATTTGTTTATTTTTTCTTTGCAATGTTGCCTTGTTGTTTTCTGGAATGTTTTTTTTGATGTGCTGCTTGTTACTGTCCAATTGAAGGGGAATCAAAGGTCTCTCTTTCTCTCTCTCCCTCTCTCTCCCTCTCTCCCTCCCTCCCTCTCTCTCAAAACTCAGGGATTTTATGGGCATGTAGCAGAGGGCACTGTATTTACAGAGGGATACAAAATTACTGGCACCCCTGACTGGCAATGTCCAAACAATACTTTAAAAACGTTTAAATATTTTAGACACTCTAAATAACAACATGAGAAATACTGGTCAATATTAATGTTTCCATGGAACCAACCAAAATTATTTACTGATTTAAGTAAAAACCAATTTCCTCCAAGTCAAGGTTTCACAATTAATGGCACCCTTAATTTTTATTGTAAATATCTACCAAAATTAAACGAGGAATTAAATTCCACTTATTTAACTTTCATCTAAGTCTTAAGAAACTATATTCAGCCATTACATCACTTCCTGCTTCACTAGGGTATAACAATGAGGTAACAAACATGCAATATCCCTTTGTCATCCAACGCCATGAAGAAACAAAACGACTGTCAGTTCAAAAGAGGCAGATGGTCCTCGGCCTTCATAAACCGCTACAAGAAGATTTACAAATTATTGAATATGCCACTGACCACTGTCAGGGCAATTATTTAAAATTCCAAAGATATCGAACTGCTGAAAATCTCAAGGGGAGAGAATGTAATTGCATTTGTCCCCCCAGGTTAAAGAGGAAAATGGTGAGAGAAGCAACAAAATCCCCAAGCATCACTGTGACGGAACTGTAGGCCTTGGTGGCATCTTGGGGTCACCAGGTTTCAAAAAGCAACATCAAACACCACTTCCACATCCACTAGCTCTTTAGAAGGGTTGCCAGAAAAAAGCCTTTTCTCACCTGAAGATATAGAAGCAAGTGCGTGGAGCTTGCAGGCGTCATTTTGTGCAAAATTGCATGTTTTGGTCAAAAACAGCATCAGCATGTTTGGCGTCAGAACAGAGATGCATACAAGAAGATTATTGATTATTTTTCTTGTCAAATACTACGTATTTTTTGCTTCTGGTCTGATTAATGTTGCAATAAAGGGGCTTTTAAATAAAAAATATGTATATACATAATTACTGTATAAAATTCTGTCTCTCACTTTAGCCAGCTCTTCAGAGTTGGGCCACGAGGGACTCGGCTAAAGGCCGATCTCGTCACGGCACTGAACAAGCTTCTTAAGGAAAGATCTGGGGCTAATTAAAACTTTGGCTCCCCACTCAGACTGGGTCTTATGGGAATGGTGAAGCAACAATTTCCGCGGATCGGGTTGGTGACTGTGAAATGATATCTCAGGGACAGATAAATGTAAACACAGTCATTACTGTGAGGGCTGCCACGGAGCGTGCAGTTTGAATTGGATTTCCAATTGTTTCAGAGAAGAACTCAAGGGAGATTGTTGCAATCCCATACAATTAGCGAGCCACAATCGCAAAGTCCATCTTTGAATAAGTAGTAGCAAAAACTTCCATAAATAGAATTATCAGCAAAGAGAAATCAATAAAGCTCAGCCAAGTGAGTGAGGCACTCCTGATGCGAAGAAACTCTCCGTAGCAGTTATTAAATTATGGCGACCAAGATGAACACTAATGGAACCTGGGTGAAATGGAAGCCTCTGTCACTTGGAAGTTCTCATCGGTCATGAGGCCACATTACTTTCATAATACTTTCCTCTGGACATCAACTATCCCAACCAACTCACATCCATCTGTTCTACGGTCCTCTTACTGCATTTAAGCCTTCAAATACTTGATTGCAGAAGCTCATTACATCCACCATTTTACCTTCATTGGCGATGATATTACCACTGAACGCAAGTGTTAAACGAGACTTGACCGTGCCGCGAAGAGGAATTCTTTCGGGTCATGGATCAAGAATGTAAGTCAGATCTTCACCAGAATTCAATCATTTCCTCCTCAGTACAGTACCCATCAAAACACAAAATTTCAATACAACCATCCATAACTTTTTGAGGTTGTTCACAGAACTATGACTTGCTGAAAATCCACCCACTGATGTCAGAGAGATGTCATTGCGACCCGTAACTGCTGGGACCGTATGAACTTGATGAACATAGTGGCCTGAGTTTGAAGTCTTGAGCTTGAAGGAAGCAAAGTTATCAACTAAAATTTAGTTTTTGCCTTTTTGATCACACAAAAGTATGCAAGATTCACATCTCTTCAAACGTGGTTCCTGTAAAAAATCTACTCAATTTGAGCTGAACAATCTCTTCGTGGATAATAAGAACAAATACATAGAACATTTCTGGTAACTTCCATGAGTTAGATGAAGGTATAGTTTGATCGTATGTGGGTTGCTGTCATGTATTTTTCACATTTTAACACTGAAACCTCAGTTGAAATGAAAATTGATTATTTTTTGAAGGGGACGAGCAGTGGTGGTTAGGCCCCGAACAGGGCTGACCTGAGGTACACCGAGCGGGCAGTGGGCAGATGAATTGGTTGGGCTGTAGGAGGAAGACATTCTATCGGAGTCGGGGAAAGAAATGTTGGAAATAGTGACAGTAACTGAAGTCATTAAAGACAGTAAAGATCCTGCAGATAAAATATGGTGCCCCAGGAAAATTCTTAGTCTGTAACTCCTCCAGGGTGAGCAACTAAATTAACTAAATGAACTGCATCCCTCCAGTGAATCATAACGAACATTAAGGTTTTCAGGCACAAAATAATTTGAATAATGACCCTGCCATGAGGGCAGGTTTAGCTGAGGATTGTTCTCCTGAGGGAAGCTGTAGCAGGGCAGGCGAAAGGGCCGTATAACTCAGCCCAGCGGTTCATCACACAGAGCGCACAATCCACCAGCCTTCGGTCTCCCACATCTACGCTGCCCTCCACTCCAGGAACATCCTGTAGCCTCCGCACACCACTTACCTACAACTAATGGCTCACCATGACAACGCTCGCTCTGAGCAGCACCGTCTGCGGCCTCCAGCAGTGCACTGTTCGACAGCATAGCGGCGAATCGCTGCGATTACGCTCATCGATCCTCGTCACCTCCTCAGAACAATAAGAGACCTCTGAATCCATATAGCAGTGCCAAGATGAAGGAGACGACCCGGTCTGACAGTGAGGAGTCAAAAATATTTCATCAAACTGCAAGGGAGAGGATTGCACCTTTCATGAAAAAATGATATTAAAAACATACAGCATCGGCCCATAATTATATATACAGTGACGCAATATTTGCCTTTTATTTCTGCATTACAGCACATTGGATCTGCAAACTGTTGACAGGCTGGGGACAGTGGACGGGGCTGCTTAAACTGGGGGGGACTTGTCCACATTGTATAGGTGAATTGTGCAGAACTAGAGCTGTTTTAGGGTGTTTATACAGACCGCACCTCATTCCAGAATATGTGCACATCTGCAGATTTAAAAGGGGAGAGTCAATGGTTCTACTAGAGAGAGAGTGAGAGAGAAATGCACATAAACATATAGGGGTAAACCATGGGATGTACACATCAGTAAAAGGAGATGTACACTCCCCTGAGCAGGATCGAACAGAATTAACTCCACAGCACCGGACTCATAAACCTCACTTTATTTCCATATTCATTGCATCCTGACGCCTCCCCCACATCCCCACACAATACATTCAGTACATACACTTGGCGAAGGGGGACTGTGTGTGTTCCAATAGTGCATATATGGGAGACCATGTATTGCAGACGAGGACACACACACTCACACACACACACACACACACACACCATCCTCACTCAGCACACAACCCCTCAAGCTAAAGAGAAGAGCACAGTGTGGGCTGAACACTCCTGTTTAGATGCTGCGACTTCACTCCCAGGGCATTCTGGGCCATTTCTGGCTCCTCCAGGGCCTATTGGCCCCTCCTACAGGATTACCGGGGCATGGTGCTGCGGGGGTGCGTCAGATGAGGTGAAAACGATGATGATCACAATCTGTAGTCTGTCTGAGAAGTGGGGGGATTCAAATTCAGTTCATATTACTATTATCTTAGTTTCCACAAAGTAAAGCCACAAAATGCTTTTTTTTAGAAGGTGTTGAAAAGAATATTAGGAAAAATGAAATCCTCCCTTTCTTCTATGGAATTGGACGTTCTGGACATTTTTCAGCATGCATATCTTGCATTAATCTGCTGGAGAGAAGCAGACATGCATTTCATAAGCCGCATGTTTTGGGGGTGCAGCTGAGATAGTTTTTACACCCCCTCCTGTTACCGACCCCTCAGACCTGCACTGAAACACTGACCGACACAGGACTGTCTGACTCTCTTTTCTGAAATCCTTCTCCCCTGGAGAGATGGTCAGTTGCCGGCGTTTTCTGTTCCGACAGCCTGGGGACCCGTTGTTATTTGAGAATGAAAGGCTGAACTCTGGAAGGCTCTGAGAAGCTCTGCTGTCGGCAGCAGACGTCTTTGGTCTGACACTCCTGTCCCTGAAGCCCACTGGTGCTTCACTCAAAGAGCGGATCAGCACCACCAGTGCACACAGACACAGTGCCCCAGTGCAGTGATTTGGGTCCCCTAAACGCTGAGGGACGCATCAGACAGACCTGCTCATCTGTTAGCTCAGGGCTGTGAGAGGAGCATCAGAGGCACCATGAGGACGTAAAATTTGAGAGAAAAGACGAGCAGTTTGTGCCCCAGAGAGGTTGAACTGTAGTACAAAAATAGCACTGAAGGGATGCACTCCCAGAATTTGCCGCTGTGAGAGACCGTTTGATTCAGAGCCTGTCTCAGGAAGCAAGCCCTTCCCTTGTTGGTCCATCAGTGTTTTTCTTTACGCAGTTAGTCTCTGTCCATGTCCACAGTCAGCTGTGTCAGGACACCAGGCCCAGACATGAGGCAGAAATCGAAACACAACTGCCAAGTGCGACAGCAGATGTAGCTTGGGTTGAGGGTTTTCAAGCACAGCCCAAAACACGCTCACACTGGCACATCATAGCAAGGAAAACTAACGTCACCTCCCTTCAACCTGGGAGAAACACGTCAGCGATAATAAATTACGACGAAGGAACAATCCTTTGAAAGCAGAACTCAGGAAATCAGCTGACATCATTTACTGATCCATGCACTATAAGGCATTAGCCAAACATCTTACAGGCATCACACAATAGCACAGAGGAAACGTACACATAACCAATGACAGAACGTAAACCTGCTTCAAAAAAACAAACAAACAAAAAAAACTTAGACCATTATTTTCTGAACATTAGCTCCTTAAAAATAGATATATTTTAAAACAAATGATTCAATTGTATGAATACAAGAAATAAAGCTGAACTGTAGGGGTTTAGTGCTGGGGTGCATCGGTATGTGAATCTCTCAGTACCGACTAATCCGAACATCAGAGAATTAAACTGATTAACTGAGGTAGTCAATGCAGGCATTTTATGTTCCTCCTGTTCAAAACAGTCCCAGCTTTGTCAAAATATTAATTTCTTAGTCTTAAAAATTTATGACAAAGCAATCAAGTATTACAAATAAAATTATTCCTGACATATATTTGCCAATTTATTCATTCTTTTTGTATTTTCTTTCTCCCATTATTCACAAGTGGGACAACTTTTTATAATTCTCTACAGAGGGCCAGATGCCCACGTGTCCCTGGCTAAAGCTAATTTACCAGGATCATGACACACAGTTCTGGAGGACAGGACACAAAGTGGACTGTAAGTCCATCTTGTGGGAACAATGGGAACTGCCCAGTCGAATATCAGCATGTCGAAACTGATAAACTTATTGGCAAGCGCAGGCCCAAACTGAGCAGGAGACTGCATTCTGCATCGGTGTGTTCGACAGACATCGGGAACTCTTTACACAGTACCAATAACTCCCATCATCAACTCTCCTCTGAACATTTGGCCCCAGTTAGAGACTGTGAAATGTATTGCATTGTCCGATTGCTTAATTTCTCCCCATATATAAAAACATAGGTACATGTTTTTACATTTTACACATAAAAGCACTTTGATAGCCAAAATTTGAGGAACAGTTTGGCCAACGAGGAGATAATGGTAACAAGGAGGGTTGTTATAACAGAGAGGCAGCCGAACACAGAATTGAAGCACTGATTACTAAAACCCCACAAGTCAAGTCAAGTCAAGTGTGACTTATGGGGTTTTAGTCATAGGTGCTTCAATTATTATATTATAGCAGAAAGGCAGATCTGATCCTGCTCTAAAGATGACAGGACACTTGATTTGATTGTGAAGAAAAGAAAAGCCATTAAATTAAACAATTAAATTAATTCATACATTCTTACGCCAACAAAATAGCGACAGGTATCTCTGCCACCAGGCCATCAACTGCTTGCGAAAAACAGAACTCAGAACTGCATGAGGAGAATGAGCTTCTGGTAACATGAGACACCACAGATCTGAGGTCAGCTCAGAGACGGGGAAAGTGACCAACTCCAGTGACTGAGGGATGAGAGGTGATGAGGACGGACGCTTGTGAGATCAGAGAACTGACCAGTATCTGTGACTGTTATAAAAGAGGGGCCTGTGAATTACTGGTCTGAGATCAGCAGAGAGACCTCTATGACTGACTAATGTAAGAAAGGGGCTGGGAAATGACTGGTGTGAAATCAGTGAGGTGATCTATGGAAGTGACTGATGTGTGACACGAGAGGAATGACTGTTCTGAGATCAGTGTCAGGACCTATGTAAGTACACAGCGTGCAGAAAGATTGACGGAGGACAGAGGTGTATGAGAGTGCAAAGACTGATGGGGGAGCAGCCATCTTTGACTAAGGAGACAGTCTGATCTCCCCCGACCCCACCTCTGTGGCCTCCTTCTCGCCCTTTAACCCTTGACCCCTGACCCTTTGCCTCCTCGGACCCAGGCGAGGGAGCCCCTTTAGCTCTGGGCTAAGGTGGGGCAGCCGTGGCCGTGGGAGGGGCTCTAGAGTGTCCTGATGGCCACCGGGTACAGCAGAGACATGTGTTCAGCCCCTTTGATTGGCAGTTTGCGGCTGGAGTAGAAGTGGATGATCTCGGGCACACTGTCGAACGGACAGCTGTTCTGGCCCAGGATGTACTTGCTGTCTTTGGTCCGGGACAGTTTCATATGCATGAAGCCCTGACTGCTCCTGGAGAGAGAGGAGGGGCATAGAGAGAGGGAGAGATGGGGAGAGAGAGAGAGACAGAGGGGGAGAGGAGAGATGGAGGGGGAGGGGGTGGAGAGAGACAGAGATTGTTAATTGCTTTGGCAATATTGTCATTATATGGTTATGCCAATAAAGCACAGCTGAAAAGCGAAAAGGGGAGGGAGAGGAAGGTAAAGGAGGAAGGAGAGAGAAGAATGGAGGGGGAGAGGAGGAGACATTATATATTAAAGGAAAATCCCGAGAAGCAGTGGCTTACAGTGATTTTATAACGGCGGAGGGGCGTTCTAAGGCACGACCAGCAGTTGGCACGACTTGATCAGCAGTTGCTCATACAAATTTGTTAGAAGGACAGTCAAATTTAGGATTTTCGAAAGCAAATGATGATGCAAACTATCAATACGTCTTTATAAATTAGTTTGGGAAATTTGTTTACTAATATTTTAATATAGAAGTAAAGAATGCGATGTTGCACAGCTTATTGCTTAATAAGCCTCACTAATCAATTTGCGAATCTATGCTGTTTCATAAGCTACTTGAGAGCGGAATTTATAAAGACGTAGGCCTATGGTAATTTATGTCGAAATTTATCTGTGAAAGAAAACCACTCATAATCTCGTGGCGCAATGTATAACAATGCTATCGAAAATAAATTTGACTGTCCTTCTACCAATACATATGAGCAACTGCTGATCAAGAAAAGTAAACTGTGAAAGGTTTAAGTCATTAAGCTTTGAAGGGTGAGGTTTTGGCTTCCGTTTGTTAAGGCCGACAAACCTCCACTGCTCGACTTGTGTTTTCAATTGCTAAGGCTGTAATATATATAGTTTGACTGAGGAGGCATCTGATTTCATTCTAAGATTTTATTTTGCTTTTATTCAATGTTAATATTTTTGTTGATATTTTTGTTGTAACGGAGTAATTTATTTGATATTGACGGAACCTAATAGTGTGTGCAAGCATGTGTGTGTGTGTGTGTGTGTGTGTTTGGGTCTTAGCGTATGCATGTGTTGATACTTTGATGAACTTCAGACAGAAATGCTTTTATAGACTGTATGTATGTTTGTGTACATTTTCAAACAGACCAATGCATCATCTCCATGTATATATTAGATGATCTTTCTGTGCTTGTGTGCATTCCTGCATGTGTGTGTGTTTGCGCATGTGTGTACGTGTGTTATCATCGCCAAACAGGAATTAGCACACAGTTTCTGCACTGTAAGTGAAGTCCAACATTAGCTTATCTTGCAGCTGTGCTGCCTCAGGTCACTGCAGCCGATGCGGAGGAGAGACAAGAACAGAGAGGGAAAATGGCGCACGAGCCGGACGGAACACAATTACACATCCTGCTGAATTTCCACTGAGCCACAGAGCCCAAATCTCCGCTCGCTGCAATTAGCTTGGACAGAAACGCAGCGGCTCATTAACACGGCCAAATTGGTCCTATCCCCGACATTAACTGCAATCTCTCTTTTTCCCTAAAGACTTCTTTTCTCTCCTAAAGAAATGAACAGAAGCGACGGTTCGCCCATTCAGATCACGAGAGCCTACACTCGAGGCGGCACTCAACCGGCGTGATTTCACCCCCTCCATTCTCCGGCGCGTTCATTTGCGGCGCTCTCATTCTAGTCACTCTCTGTTATCACATCAGTATTTTATCGCCCGTCATTCGGCAGCGCTTGTTTCCAGTTGTAAATTCTCCAGGAGGCCAGATTGCATCAGAATGTCATATTGCCGACAATCCCCTGGGCCGTACCGAGGTTGTTTTTGTTGACTGGGAAAGCACGGGGGGATAATAAATCGATAACGCAGAGGAATGTAAGGACGAACGGTCACACACTTTTTACACAAGCTGAGCTCTTTGTTGTACACTTATTGTAAAGTGTTACCAATTAACAATAATTAACATTAGTTCATTAACTATCAGTTAATTAGCAGGGAAACAATGTGTTAGATAGCCGAATATGCGTTACATAACCATAATTGAACATTTATTAATTTTCTCTGTATTTCTTATTGTGAAGTTAAAAACATCCCTTCAGTATCCCCTATGAAGAAATTTAAACAATTAAACCATAATTTATAAATTAATACCTTAGTTCACATGAACATCATTTGTAAATGATTACCAGGTGCATTAGTTAAATGTCAATTACCTGTCAGTAAATTCTTATTACTGCATTAAGTAATGTTAATTATCGTTCCCCTATTGTAAAGTGTCACCAGCTCTTTTTTATATTTAGACTAAATGTAAATGTAAAAATTATATAAAAATCAGCTGGGGGCAGAGCATCTGTGAAAATGTGCTCTCTACCTGAGGAATTCTGTCTGTATCAGTAAGACTAGTGAAGGACAGAGGAGAGGGATGGAGGATGGAGTGGAAGAGGCCACAGGAAGAAGAAATGGAGACAGAAAGAGGGTCAGTTTGCTTAGAAAGAGATTGAGAGATGAGCAGAAAACAGGGGGAGATGGAGAGGAAAAGGAATAAGGCTCCAACGGAGAAAAGGCTGAAGAAGAGAGAGACAGACAGTAGGGTGGGACAGAGAGGGCTCTTATAGCAGCAGGAACACTGATGTAAATATCCATCCGCTACATGCAGAAATAACCCAGAAGACCTCACTTACTGTATATCAAACAGCTTTTTAACCACAACTGCATTATCACCATCGCCAGCTTCAAATTTCCACAGCTTCATGCCCACCGAAAGAAATACTATTATTACAGTAAAAAGTCTCTAAGACATGATGATATTGTACGGCTAAAAATAATGCACATCTGCATTCAAAATAACAATTGTGGCAACTTATTACAATTTATAAACAGATCTCCTCAATGGGTACTGATATATTTACTTATTTTAAGTGACAGTGGTTAGGCAGCATATTTTCTATTAAAATCATGTAAAATATCCTTCCCCATACTGGGAAATATGATGACCAATGAGCGAACAGGCTACATTGGTTAACAAGCCCTTCTGAGCGACATCACTGAGAGCGTTTGTATCAACAACAAAAAAAAAAAGTAAATAATTGGAGCAAAAAAGAAACTGGATTGGAGGAGGCAGCGAGGGTAAAACTGCCTAAATTAGAATCTCATTTTTGTCCTCTTCTGCGATATGCAGCTGTGGAACAGTTGTGCTGAAGTACATGACATGACAACCTGTTAATTAGCAGACATTCAAAAACGGTTAATGTTAGAGGCCAACAGAGTTTTATTTATCAAATTAGAATGGGTTTAAAAATGCCAAATTGGGTTCTTTGAAAATTTCCAAGTGCCGTTATTTATGTAGAATGTTAGGTTACACAAAAACCAAGCTAGCCAGCTACAAAGATATCTTGGTCTGTTATTTCTACAACCACTATTGTGTGGGTGATGACAGCTTAGCAGACCACGAGCTATTTACAGTGTCTTATACACTCCACGATATGCCTGGAATCCATGAATTTATCATTTAGCCTGAAAATACAACAAAACGAGACTCACAGGATACTGAACCATGATCAGGACACAACTGTCATCTCGCCTACCAGTGGGTGCTGCTATTTTCACTTCAAAGCAAGACAAATGATCGTGAAGGTAGTGCACAAAATGGCACCCATTAAATCCAAGGTTATTTGCGAAAGGATATGGCTGAGGAATGTGAAATGGGTGCAATAGTATGTGAAATCTAACAGGACTCAATCAGGTGCACATTTTGTGAATAACTTCACTGGGAAGGGATAATAATTCTTGAACCCAGGACCATAACTGCATGTTTCTGCCACATTGTGTCCCCATATTGAAAAATAAATGAAAACGTTTTTTTTTTGTCCTTGTCACCTGCTCCCGCCCCCACCGGGGCCTGCTGTTCTGCACAGATCTTTCTTTAACCAAATGTGCAGATTGTAATTCTGCTCTGACTCAGTGGTCACCAACCCTATTCCCAGAGATGGACCATCATGTGGGCTTTCACTCCTGCCCGAATTCGTCACGATGAATTATTGGTGCATTGCAGATCTATAGCTGTAGAGTGGGGTGTGCTTTGTTTGGGCTGGAGTCTGAACCTAACAGATGGGAGATCTCCAGGTACACTGCCCCACCAAGCCAGACGGCAGTATCTGCAAAATAGTGACACTGAGAAAATTGGCTTAAAGTTTTACTCTTGGTACTGGAAGGCAATTACATGGACCACAATGCTGTCAATGACATTGATTTCCTATTAGACCCTGAATTTTTGGTTAATCAAAATACTTTAGAAAAGTTGACCCAGATAGGAGATACTGCAAATACTGCCCATTGGCTTGACCTCCTGCCTGACTTTTGTAGATACTGCCAACTTGCAGATGCAATAACTCTGTACGTGTGTATTGATCAGGCTAATCTCTACTAAAAATAGATGGAGCTGGTGCTGTAGAGGGTCAATGGTGGGTTTTCCCAATTTTGAGAAATTTGCAGATACTGTCGTCTGGCTTGGGAGGGCAGTACAGGGCTGGTGACCGATACTCAAACTGTATCTTACTGCAATTATGCAAACAAAACATCATGAGCAGTGTTTTATAAGGCAAATAATGTTCCAGGCTGTTTTAAAAAGTGCTCCACTGAAAAAATAATGGTTGTAATTTTCACCCTCAATATTGTTCCTGAGCCAAACCTGGATCGACCACTGCAGGTTTTTAGATTCGGATACTTTTCTATGCTCAATTTGTCTATCGTTAGTGGGCCAACTAGGAGAAACAGTGGGTGGAGTTCTGCCAATATTCTGCGTACCGAAGAGGTTCAAAACATCATAGAAGGTTAGTAAAGCTTAGAGAAGCAACCAAGTCCAAAACATCTAGATGATGCGCACTATATAGAGATGCTAACCCATGCCTCTTTTTGACCTTGACCTTTGACCTTTGGACCTCAAAATGCAAATTTGGACAGGGTACCCTAGGATCATCTACCCCACAAAGTTTGGTCACCCTAGCTTCTGTGGTGGCCGAGCTATCGTGCGGACAGACGCGCGACACACACACACACAGACGGTGCTAAACTGTATACCCACGCCGCCTTGTCAGGCGTGGGTAATAATGTCACAGACCTTGTTCACTATGAGCATCTTAATCAAATTCAGGCCGTACTCGACATAGAGAAACTAAAGGAAAACAGCAGTAAATTAGGCCCGTAACAGCTGTTCAGGGAACCCCAAGGATGCTCTGAATAACAGAGAATTTTGAATGTTGTTTGCTTCCTCTCAAAAAAGGTATAAGATCCCCTGAGTGTGTGTTTTGTGTTTATTTTAGCTAAATAAATTTCACAAAGTAAAGCTCACATTGGAGTCTATGACTTTAATTTGAACCCTTTAATCTTCTCAGAGGGTCTGAGAAGGTCTGCTTATCATCAACCGGAAATAATTACATTATGCTGCAATTAATAATTTCTTTATGAGCAACAAATTGAATGAATGATAAAAAAGCATGTGATCACAACCCAAACGCAACATAGGAAATGAGCGTTAATTCACTTATCAACTGCCTTTGATGCTAATGCCTCTGACTGGAAACTTCCTGAATAACTGCTGTCGTACTAATGCGGCAGCAGTCATCTCCATCGGAAAATTCATTAATCGGCTTAGTAAATAATGTAAACCCATCTGGTGAGGTGCTGATATATGTGCAGAGACATTTCAATAATCTAATAGTCGCTGCGCTTACGCAACTGATTTTAATTAGTGCAAAAGCACCATCAATATCTTTAATTCAGTTGTGAGGACTCTAAACTCAAATAAGGGGTCCTCCAGTCTTAATATGAGCTCGACAGTTTTTATTTTAGCATTATTCTAAACTCCAGCAAATAAATAATTCAATAATACCTGAAATTTTACTTTGACTAGGCCTGGTTTGCTGGCTTCACACAAACAGACGCACAGATACAGTTGGGTACGGACACACACACAAATGCACGCACATTACAAAATAATCCTCACAAGCATTTCTCCATCTAATATCCAATCTGTTCATACTTGGATGAGTTTTGCGGGGGAGTCCAGCTTCTCCCATCATGCACTGGGTGAGAGGCAAGAGTGCACCCAGGACAGGTCGCCAATCTTTTGTGAGCCACTCGCCCACACACTCATAACCACGGGCGATTTGGAGTCCCATGACTGCCTAATCTACACGGTCTGTACTGTGGGAGAGGGAATTGCCCTGCTGAAGAGGAAACTGCTCTTCACACCTCAGCTTGCAGGTGTAACAGACAGATTTATAAAAAGCCACCAGAGCTCCTTTGTTCCATCACTCCTGCGTCCTTGTTTTTCAGTGATATGACCTATTTCACTCCACAACCCTGAGACACAAAACCATCTTAAGATCCTTGGCTATGGATGTAAAAACAGCAATCGTGAATTAAAGGCCCCTGTGAGTATTTTTTACGCAATTACAGACGGCATTATCTTAGGCTTAGGAAACAGGAAGCGTCCCCGTCCCCGAGGAAGGTCAAACTGTAGCTGAACACCAGCGGGGAGGTCGTCTGTCCTCATCAGTGATGCAAATCGCATTCTCTCTCTCCGTCGACGGCATTAATTTTTCAGCAGCCGCGAGAGATGAAGCGTCTGGGCAAGAAGTATCCGATATAAATGTTTTACATGAGAGGGGGCGTTTCACACTGGCACATCGAGCAGCAGCAGTCTCACAGCACTTTCGAAGCCCTGCTGTACTTCTGACCTTGTTTCCTTTTTCCTGAGCAACTTAGCAGAGCCATCTACAGCGCTGGTTACCTGTCATGGCTGTGTGCGCAAACACAGTAGGAGCGAGCTTTTCGATTACCAAGCATCCCTGCTCCTGATTTTGTACATATAACCTTAGCCAATTCTCACTTGTTGCAAAGCGACTCTGAGCAACTAAAAAGAAACACTTGTGAATGTGACGTGATATTTATTCAGTTCTCTAGAGGGCTCCTAGAGATTATAATGTGCTGCCCTTCATGTGTTGCTCCTGAAAGCCCAACAGCCCTTCATTGTTTTCAGTAGGGATCAGAGCATTAGGGAGCAGAAGCTACTGCTGTCATGAGCAGTGATCTGTGATACAGACACAAGTATTTCAGCTTCCAAAATGTCCACCTTCTGGTTTGGACATTACCAGCCAAATTGCTGTCAAATTCATCAGCAAGTAATTAAATGACATGGCAAAATTACCCAGACACCCCTGGATTGGAGGCTCATGGTTTCTGCCGACCCCCTGAGAATCTCAGGAAAGTTAGGTCTTAGGTGACCTCGTTTCATTAAGACAGTGTGAAGCCCATGTGATGCTTCATTAAGACAGAGTGAAGCTCATGTGAGGTTTCATCAAGACAGACTGAAGCCCATGTGATGTTTCATAAAGACAGAGTGAAGCCTATGTGAGGTTTCATTGAGATGAAGTGAAGCCCACAGGTGGTTTCATGAAGACAGAGTGAAGCCCATGTGAGGTTTCATAAAGAGAGTGAAGCCCATGTGTGGTTTCATAAAGACAGAGTGAAGCCCATGTAAGGTTTCACTGAGATGGAGTGAAACTCATGTGAGGTTTCATCAAGACTGGGTGAAGCCCATACGAGGTTTCATAAAGACAGGGTGAAGCCCATGTGACGTTTCACTGAGATGGAGTGAAGCCTATGTGAGGTTTCATAGACAGAGTGAACCCATGTGTGGTTTCATAAAGACAGTGAAGCCCATGTGGGGTTTCAGACAGACAGAGTGAAGCCCATGTGTGGTTTCATAAAATCAGAGTGAAGCCCATGTGAGGTTTCATTGAGATGGAGTGAAGCCCACGGGTGGTTTCATAAAGACAGAGTGAAGCCCATGTGAGGTTTCATTGAGATGGAGTGAAGCCCACGGGTGGTTTCATGAAGACAGAGTGAAGCCCATATGAGGTTTCATAGACAGAGTGAAGCCCATGTGATGTTTCATAAAGACAGAGTGAAGCCCATGTGAGGTTTCATTGAGATGGAGTGAAGCCCATGTGAGGTTTCATAGAGTGAAGCCCATGTGATGTTTCCTAAAGACAGAGTGAGCCAATGTAAGGTTTCATTGCGATGGAGTGAAGCCCATGGGTGGTTTCATGAAGACAGAGTGAAGCCCATGTGAGTTTTCATAGAGTGAAGCCCATGTGTGGTTTCATAAAGACAGTGAAGCCATGTGAGACTTCATAAAGACAGAGTGAACCCCATGTGTGGTTTTGTAAAGTCAGACTGAAGCTCATGTGAGGCTTCATAAAGACAGAGTGAAGGTAAGGGTTTTATTGATATCCGTGGGGCAGAGCTTTATTTACCTGATCAGAGCCCTGACCTCACCCCCACTGAACACCTTCGACATCAGATGAAACTAGGCTTATGCCGCCGGAGGCGATCGCTGGGGGTATATCCCGAATGCCCCCAATCCTCCAATTCCCCAATCCTTGAATAGAACTTGAATAGACTTTCATTTGAACTTAATTTCAGGTCAATCGGTCAAATGGTTCTGAAGATATGGCCAAAATGGTAATTTTCTATCCCAAAGCACCACCTGGTGGCAAAATATTGAACCATACAGGTATGATGTCATCATGTGACACGTTGTGAGGCCATGACCTTGCAGTTGCACATAGTTTCATGTCAATTGGAGAGATATTTCCAAAGATATAGTCAAAATGGTGAATTTTATGTGACAAAGCTCCACCTTGTGTCAAAATTTTGAACCAAACAGGTATAATGTAATCGTGGGACACATCCTCAGGTCATGACCTTTCATTTGCACTTGATTTGAGGTCAATCGGACAAATATTTCTAAAGATATGATAAAAACAGTGATTTTTTCTGCTTTTGGCCCCTGGTGGCGAATCTAGAAATTTTAAATTGTCCAAAATCGAATCAGTTCTTCTTCTTTATGATACTTACTTATCCGCAAAACTTGGAATTTCTAATTGTAAAATTACTGCAGTTATCGCGTTAACATGTAAATCAGTTTTTAGCCCCTGGTGGCCAATCTAAAGATTGTAAATTGTCCAAAATCAAATCAGTTCTTTCTCTTTATGATACTTACTTAAGTGTAAAACTTGAAATTTGTCATTGAAATATTACTGAAGTTATCGCAGAACAGTGATTTTTTTTTTCAGTTTTTAGCCCCTGGTGGCCAATCTAGAAATAGTAAATTGTCCAAAATCGAATCAGTTCTTCCTCTTTGTGATACTTTCTTATATGCAAAACTTAATATTTCTAATTGAAATATTACTGCAGTTATCGCGTTAACACTGAAATCAGTTTTTGGCTCCTGGTGGCCAATCTAAACTTCGTAAATTGTCAAAAATCGAATCAGTTCTTCCTCTTTATGATACTTACTTATGTGCAAAATTAGTAATTTGTTATTGAGATATTACTGAAGTTATTGCGATAACACGAAGTGCAGCGGCGGTGGCAGTCGGACCAAAAACATAATATCCCCCGGAGTGGCGTTCGGGGATATAATGATGACTTTACACCCCTCCTCATGGTCCAGTAATTACTTCACCGTGGCTGTTGTAGCTGAATAGAAGCAATTCACCGCAGAAATGTTCCTCTTGAAACTAAACGCAAAACCCCGAAGAGCAGATGTGCTTTGGGCAGCTGTGGGACCAAATACTAATTATCATTATGACTGATTTTGTCATGCGTTTTGAGAACTTCAAAAGTTATCAGCGTCTACAATGGTGTTTCAGTCTCTCAGATGCGCTTGCTCTTGCCTAATTTTTCCTGTAGTTAAATCAGATATGATTTGAGTCTTTGAGATGGTTTAAGCCATGTTTTCCACACCTCTAGCTGCTCACGGCAGGTCAGGGTCTGGTCAATGCCAGTTTCTCACGAGACAAAGTTGGATAATCTGGCAGCAGAAGCCAGCGTTCAGACTGATAGACAAAAGAAAATAAAGCTTATAGCAGGGACATGGAATTTTCTGCAAGGACCGGGTTTTTGGCTATATGGTATCATGACCGTGGGCTTTTTAAGAGTAAAAGTAAGACATTTAACCAAGTGGTTCTCAAGAGTTTTTGCGCATCATACTCATGCTACCCTTGTTTCATCAAAAATGTGCACAAATATGACTCAATGCCTTCAGCAATCTCATGACTGCACATTGAGCTGTCACTCTGAGCCAGACTGAGCTTAGTGGTTTTAAGAAGTAATTCATACGTATCATTTAATCAAAAATAAATACAAAGTTCAATTTCCTTTTGGGCTTTCAGAGAGAGAAAGGGCGACTTTACTCCTTCAGGTACGAGGGATAATACTGTCCTCAAAGCACACAATGATCCATTAAAGTTCATTACAATTTTTTATTAAACCACCTGATTATTTTAAAAAAAGACATGTATTCATTTTCTGTGTCAAGTAAGAGGCTTTAGCACCAGACTGCACACATAGATCATTCGTATTATTGTGGATTTTCTTTGTGGTTGAGCAAAAGACTAAACTAACAGAGGAGAAAAGCACTGGTTTAATATTCATCCAGACTAAAAGGCAGAAAAAAAAGCTCACACCCAATTTCAGTCCCAACACCCCTGGGAAGGTGCCTTTCGAGTTTCTTCGTAAGCAGGACCTAATAGCAGTCGTTTAGCAGCGATGTGGAAAGAGTCTTACTTCAGCGAGGGAGAGAAGTCATTTAACAGCAATGTTGGAAGAGTCTTACCTGAGCGAGAGGGAGAAGTTGTTTATGCCCTGTTGACACCAAAATACGACTGAAATGGCGACAGCTGCGACTTGTGAGATCACAAGGATTTGATGAACTCGCACAAGTCTTGTCTACTCTTGTATACTCTCCAATCTAATCGCTAATTTGCGTTCACACTAAGCTTCCAGTGAGACCACATTTGAGATATAGTAATAAAAATTAGGCCATCTATGCGACATAATTTACGATGACTCTCCTTTCTCTTGTTTGGTCTCTCTTGGTCTTGTGTTGTTGATGCGATCGTTGCAGCAAGTGATGCACCCATTACAACAATGGCTTTATATAGGAAACCCACTCTCAAAAAGAGTCGCATGGAAGCTCGCCATTGGTCGCAGTTTCACTCTCACTGATCGCCATTGGTCAAATTTCGATCCCATCCATCACTGATGCTCTCGCAATTTCACTCGCAATTACTTTTTTGCTACTGAAGGCATTGCAAGGAGCTCTTGTTAAGCTCGCAAAAACGATCACCATAGTCGCATAATGAAAAATATTCAGATATTTGGAGATTATTTATGCAACCTGTTTGAGAGTCCATCAAGTGTCCATCAAGAGTCCATCAAGACCTGTGAGACCGAGTTAAAATTGACTTAAGTGTTATGAGAGCTCATTACGATTGTTTTTGAGATCTGCATTTATTTCTGACCACTCGCACACACTCGCAAAAGTTATGCGATTTTTTTGAACAGCTCAAAACAATCGTAAAACCCCTTCAAGATCGATAGAGAGTGAAAGACATCAGAGAGATTGAATTTGAGACCATTGAGAGTTTATTGAGAGTTACTTGCAACCTCATCAAGAGTCAGTGAGAGTGATGCCGATTTTTGTCCATTTTTCGGTCGCAACCTGCTCGCAAGTTCGATGTAAACAGGGTTTTAACAGCGATGTGGGGAGAGTCTTGAGTGAGAGGGAGAAGTTGTTTAACAGCAATGTGGGGAGAGTCTTACATGAGCGAGAGGGAGAAGTCGTTTAACAGCGATGTGGGGAGAGTCTTACTTGAGTGAGTGGGAGAAACTGTTTAACAGCGATGTGGGGAGAGTCTAACATGAGCGAGAGGGAGAAGTCGTTTAACAGCGATGTGGGGAGAGTCTTGAGCTAGAGGGAGAAGTCATTTAACAGCGATGTGGGGAGAGTCTTACTTGAGCGAGAGGGAGAAGTCGTTTGACAGCAATGAGGGGAGAGTCTTGAGCGAGAGGGATAAGTCATTTAAGAGCGATGTGGGGAGAGTCTTAATGAGCGAGAGGGAGAAGTCGTTTGACAGCAATGAGGGGAGAGTCTTGAGCGAGAGGGATAAGTCATTTAAGAGCGATGTGGGGAGAGTCTGATGAGTGAGAGGGAGAAGTCGTTTAACAGCGATGTGGGGAGAGTCTTACTTGAGCAAGAGGGAGAAGTCGTTTAACAGCGATGTGGAAAGAGTCTTACATGAGCAAGAGGGAGAAGTCCTTTCACAGCGATGTGGAAAGAGTCTTACTTGAGCATGAAGGAGAAGTCGTTTCACAGCGATGTGGGGAAAGTCTTGAGAGAGGGTGAGAAGTCGTTTAACAGCGATGTGGAAAGAATCTAACCCGAGCGAGAGGGAGAAGTCTTTTAACAGCGATGTGGGGAGAGTCTTGAGCGAGAGGGAGAAGTCGTTTAACAGCGATGTGGGGAGAGTCTTGAGCGAGAGGGAGTAGTTGTTTAACAGCGATGTGGGGAAAGTCTTGAGAGAGGGTGAGAAGTCGTTTAACAGCGATGTGGAAAGAATCTAACACGAGCGAGAGGGAGAAGTTGTTTAACAGCGATGTGGGGAGAGTCTTGAGCGAGAGGGAGAAGTTGTTTAACAGCGATGTGGGGAGAGTCTTGAGCGATAAGGAGAAGTTGTTTTACAGCGATGTGGAAAGAGTCATACTTGAGCAAAAGGGAGAAGTCGTTTAACAGCCATGTAGGGAGAGTCTTGAGCCAGAGGGAGAAGTCTTTTAACAGCGATGTGGGTAGAGTCTTGAGCGAGAGGGAGAAGTCCTTTAACAGCGATGTGGGGAAAGTCTTGAGAGAGGGTGAGAAGTCGTTTAACAGCGATGTGGAAAGAATCTAACACGAGCGAGAGGGAGAAGTCTTTTAACAGCGATGTGGGGAGAGTCTTGAGCGAGAGGGAGAAGTTGTTTAACAGCGATGTGGGGAGAGTCTTGAGCGATAAGGAGAAGTTGTTTTACAGCGATGTGGAAAGAGTCATACTTGAGCAAAAGGGAGAAGTCGTTTAACAGCCATGTAGGGAGAGTCTTGAGCGAGAGGGAGAAGTCGTTTAACAGCGATATGGAAGGAGTCTTACTTGAGCGAGAGGGAGAAGTCGTTTAACAGCGATGTGGGAAGAGTTTCTTGAGCGAGAGGGAGAAGTCGTTTAACAGCGATGTGGGGAGAGTCTTACTTGAGCAAGAGGGAGAAGTCATTTAACAGCAATGTGGGAAGAGTCTTACTTGAGTGAGAGGGAGAAGTCGTTTAACAGCAATGTGGGAAGAGTCTTACTTGAGCGAGAGGGAGAAGTCATTTAACAGCGATGTGGGGAGAGTCTTACTTGAGCAAGAGGGAGAAGTCGTTTAACAGCGATGTAGGGAGAGTCTTCAGCGAGAGGGAGAAGTCGTTTAACAGCGATGTGGGGAGAGTCTTACTTGAGCGAGTGGGAGAAACTGTTTAACAGCGATGTGGGGAGAGTCTTATATGAGCGAGAGGGAGAAGTCGTTTAACAGGGATGTGGAAAGAATCTTACTTGAGCAAAAGGGAGAAGTCATTAAACAGCGATGTGGGAGGAGTCTTACTTGAGCGAAAGGGAGAAGTCGTTAAACAGTGATATGGGGAGAGTCTTACTTGAGCAGGGGAGAAGTCGTTTAACAGCGATATGGGGAGAGTCTTACTTGAGCGAGAGGGAGAAGTCGTTTAACAGCGATGTGGGGAGAGTCTTACTTGAGCGAGTGGGAGAAACGGTTTAACAGCGATGTGGGGAGAGTCTTATATGAGCAAGAGGGAGAAGTCGTATACCAGCGATGTGGGGAGAGTCTTGAGCGAGAGGGAGAAGTCGTTTAACAGCGATGTGGGGAGAGTCTTGAGCGAGAAGGAGAAGTTGTTCAACAGCGATGTGGAAAGAGTCATACTTGAGCAAAAGGGAGAAGTCGTTTAACAGTGATGTAGGGAGAGTCTTCAGCGAGAGGGAGAAGTCGTTTAACAGCAATGTGGGAAGAGTCTTACTTGAGCGAGAGGGAGAAGTCATTTAACAGCGATGTGGGGAGAGTCTTACTTGAGCGAGAGGGAGAAGTCATTTAACAGCGATGTGGGGAGAGTCTTACTTGAGCAAGAGGGAGAAGTCGTTTAACAGCGATGTAGGGAGAGTCTTCAGCGAGAGGGAGAAGTCGTTTAACAGCGATGTGGAAAGAGTCTTACTTGAGCGATAGGGAGAAGTCGTTTAACAGCGATTTGGGGAGAGTCTTACTTGAGCGAGAGGGAGAAGTCGTTTAACAGCAATGTGGGAAGAGTCTTACTTGAGCGAGAGGGAGAAGTCATTTAACAGCGATGTGGGGAGAGTCTTACTTGAGCAAGAGGGAGAAGTCGTTTAACAGCGATGTAGGGAGAGTCTTCAGCGAGAGGGAGAAGTCGTTTAACAGCGATGTAGGGAGAGTCTTCAGCGAGAGGGAGAAGTCGTTTAACAGCGATGTGGAAAGAGTCTTACTTGAGCGATAGGGAGAAGTCGTTTAACAGGGATGTGGAAAGAATCTTACTTGAGCAAAAGGGAGAAGTCGTTAAACAGCGATGTAGGAGGAGTCTTACTTGAGCGAAAGGGAGAAGTCGTTAAACAGTGATATGGGGAGAGTCTTACTTGAGCGAGAGGGAGAAGTCGTTTAACAGCGATATGGGGAGAGTCTTACTTGAGCGAGAGGGAGAAGTCGTTTAACAGCGATGTGGGGAGAGTCTTACTTGAGCGAGTGGGATAAACTGTTTAACAGCGATGTGGGGAGAGTCTTATATGAGCGAGAGGGAGAAGTCGTTTAACAGCGATGTGGGGAGAGTCTTGAGCGAGAGGGAGAAGTCGTTTAACAGCGATGTGGGGAGAGTCTTGAGCGAGAAGGAGAAGTTGTTCAACAGCGATCTGGAAAGAGTCATACTTGAGCAAAAGGGAGAAGTCGTTTAACAGTGATGTAGGGAGAGTCTTGAGCGAGAGGGAGAAGTCGTTTAACAGCAATGTGGGAAGAGTCTTACTTGAGCGAGAGGGAGAAGTCATTTAACAGCGATGTGGGGAGAGTCTTACTTGAGCAAGAGGGAGAAGTCGTTTAACAGCGATGTAGGGAGAATCTTCAGCGAGAGGGAGAAGTCGTTTAACAGCAATGTGGAAAGAGTCTTACTTGAGCGATAGGGAGAAGTCATTTAACAGGGATGTGGAAAGAATCTTACTTGAGCAAAAGGGAGAAGTCGTTAAACAGCGATGTGGAAGGAGTCTAACTTAAGCGAGAGGGAGAAGTCGTTTAACAGCAATGTGGGAAGAGTCTTACTTGAGCGAGAGGGAGAAGTCGTTTAACAGCGATGTGGGGAGAGTCTTACTTGAGCGAGAGGGAGAAGTCGTTTAACAGCAATGTGGGAAGAGTCTTACTTGAGCGAGAGGGAGAAGTCATTTAACAGCGATGTGGGGAGAGTCTTACTTGAGCAAGAGGGAGAAGTCGTTTAACAGCGATGTAGGGAGAGTCTTCAGCGAGAGGGAGAAGTCGTTTAACAGCGATGTGGGGAGAGTCTTACTTGAGCGAGTGGGAGAAACTGTTTAACAGCGATGTGGGGAGAGTCTTATATGAGCGAGAGGGAGAAGTCGTTTAACAGGGATGTGGAAAGAATCTTACTTGAGCAAAAGGGAGAAGTCGTTAAACAGCGATGTAGGAGGAGTCTTACTTGAGCGAAAGGGAGAAGTCGTTAAACAGTGATATGGGGAGAGTCTTACTTGAGCGAGAGGGAGAAGTCGTTTAACAGCGATATGGGGAGAGTCTTACTTGAGCGAGAGGGAGAAGTCGTTTAGCAGCGATGTGGGGAGAGTCTTACTTGAGCGAGTGGGAGAAACGGTTTAACAGCGATGTGGGGAGAGTCTTATATGAGCAAGAGGGAGAAGTCGTATAACAGCGATGTGGGGAGAGTCTTGAGCGAGAGGGAGAAGTCGTTTAACAGCGATGTGGGGAGAGTCTTGAGCGAGAAGGAGAAGTTGTTCAACAGCGATGTGGAAAGAGTCATACTTGAGCAAAAGGGAGAAGTCGTTTAACAGTGATGTAGGGAGAGTCTTGAGCGAGAGGGAGAAGTCGTTTAACAGCGATGTGGGAAGAGTTTCTTGAGTGAGAGGGAGAAGTCGTTTAACAGCGATGTGGGGAGAGTCTTACTTGAGCAAGAGGGAGAAGTCATTTAACAGCGACGTGGAAGGAGTCTTAATTAAGCGAGAGGCAGAAGTCGTTTAACAGCAATGTGGGAAGAGTCTTACTTGAGCGAGAGGGAGAAGTCGTTTAACAGCGATGTGGGGAGAGTCTTACTTGAGCAAGAGGGAGAAGTCGTTTAACAGCGATGTAGGGAGAGTCTTCAGCGAGAGGGAGAAGTCGTTTAACAGCGATGTGGAAAGAGTCTTACTTGAGCGATAGGGAGAAGTCGTTTAACAGCGATGTGGAAAGAATCTTACTTAAGCGAGAGGGAGAAGGCGTTTAACAGCGATGTGGAAAGAGTCTTACTTGAGCAAAAGGGAGAAGCCGTTAAACAGCGATGTGGGAGGAGTCTTACTTGAGCGAAAGGGAGAAGTCGTTAAACAGTGATGTGAGGAGAGTTTTACTTGAATGAGAGGGAGAAGTCGTTTAAAAGTAATGTGGGAGGAGTCTTACTTGAGAGAGAGGGAGAAGTTGTTTAACAGCGATATGGGAAGAGTCTTTCTCGAGTGAGAGGGAGAAGTCGTAAAACAGCGATGTGGGAAGAGTTTTTCTCGAGTGAGAGGGAGAAGTCGTAAAACAGCGATGTGGGAAGAGTCTTACTTGAGTGAGAGGGAGAAGTCGTTTTTGCTGGTCTCGCTGTTCCTCACCAGGTAGCTGGCTTCCTTGCACAGTCTCAAGAGGGACTCGGCATCTGTCCGGCTGATCGCCCCGTGGTACCAGCTGGAAGGGGATCCAAGAGAGGGAGATAAAACCCAAACACATAATCAGAGTCTTAAATAAATCCAACTAAAAATTTCATCATAACCAGCCTCAATGAAATAACACTACAGAAAAAAATATTTGCCTATTCTATAAACTTCAGGATTCTTCCCCAGAACATTTGCCAAAATAGGTGGTGTTAAGCCGCTTTCACAACGGACGCGAAACAAATAATTCGCACAACAGATTACACACATCCATGTGTTGACTTTGAATGCATTAGCGCTTTCGCATTGACTTGGAATGTTACCTGTCGTGTTTGTTTCGCGTCCTGTGTGAAAGCAGCTTTAGATGCGCACGCAAGCTAGATGGCTAGCTGACGTTAATTTCCTGCAGTAGTTAGCCAGCTAACTTAAGTGTGACATAACGTTAGATTTTCATGAATTTCAATTTTGAAATTATACAGCAAGAGTTCAATCCAGTATTGCGAGAACAGCCAAGTTACACACTAACTATCTACCTGCCAGTTTAACTAACCACCTTACCCATTTAGCAGGCTAATGTTAGTTAGTGTCAGTTGTGTGTATTTCCTTCTATCCAACAGCCCCGATCTTGGTTCAGGCATTTAGCGAGCTTTGTGAGCAGAGTGTTTCGCATGTACTCTCATCTATGCATTGACTTTGAATGTAATCTGACATGCGAAAAATTTGTCTCGTGTCCGATATGAAAGCCTGAAGTTTAATGCAATAGATGGTTAACTTAACTTGGATAAATTAGCAGGCGAGGGTAACTGCCACAGCTGGAGAGTAATTGGATAATTAACATGATCCAGATGAACTCGGGAGGCTGTATTGTGATGCCTGATTGCCGGCTGTGCTGTTGGAGGTGGGCATCCATGACCTCTGTGGAACTAACCCTGTCTTATAGGCTTATGACGTCAGCCACTACATGAAAACAATATTGTTTATGAATCGGCGAGTTATCTTGATGCCTTGTTGTACACTCGTCATTAGATTTATACCTGAGTTTGGATAGTTGTCCTCCAGCCATCTAGTTATGTTAGCCTACGTAACACAGTTTTTCGAGTATATCAATTAGATGGATAGATAGATATCTTGATTGCAGGCTCATACACTAAACCACGGGTCTCCAACCCTGTTCCTGGAGAGCTACCATCCTGTAGGATTCTACTCCAACCCTAATTCAACACACCTGATTCAGCTCATTAGCAGCTCGTCAAGATCTGTAACTGGGAAAGCAGGAGCGGTTTGCTTTGGTTGGAGTGATACCTTCAGGATGGTAGCTCTCCAGGAACAGGGTTGGAGGCCCATACACTAAACAAACACACTAGAAAACGTGTGCAAACAAGCTTGTAAATGGACTGCGGAGATTGCTATGGCAGAGGTGCGTCCCTTTGATGACGTCATAAGATCATGTGACTAATGTCTCGGAAACTTCCTACTTCTTCAGGGGGCGGGGCGTAAGAGCGCAAAAAAATCACTTTTATTTCTTGAAATTGATGGATTTTTCTGCGATTTCAGACCTTTTGAGTGCATAGAGAGATATAAATAATCATATAGAACAAAATAAACCAACAATTTCAGGTGGTGTGCCTCATGTCAGGGAACCTTTAAGACATCCCATTTATAGCCAATCATGTTACACACCTGATACCAGTTAACTTAAATACTTAAGTGTCTGTGTACCAACTTTTTTGAGACGTGTTGCAGCCAGAAAATTTTGAAAAGAAGCTAATTTTGTGGATAAAAATGTAAAATGTCTCAGTTTCACCATTTGAAATGTTATCTGTGTTCTATTGTAAATAGCATATTTGCTCATGCAATCTGAATGTCTTTGCATTTTGAATTTGTGACCAATTTGGTGATACAAGTCATTGTAATATCACTTGTCACAGGTCACCAACAGTCAAGTTGAATGTCACCAAATGAAAGTTCATGTGTGACTTCCTTTCAGCTGTGATACAAACTTAGGCTCCATCTGTGACCTTTTTAGTGATAGAAGACAGTGAATTTTCACTTTGTCATGTTTGACCTTTGTAGGTCAATATGACGGTGACCAAATGAAAGTTCATATATGACTTCCTGTACGTCTTCAAAACAAACCTACACTCTATCTGTAGCTTTGGCTGATGTAAGTCATTGAAATATCACTGTAAAGTTCGGCTGCTAACGATTAGGTCAAGTTCAAGGTCTATCTATAATAGTTTTGGTGATAGAAGTCATTCAAATTTCACTATGTGAAGTTTGACCTTCAAAGGTCACTGAAGGTCAAGTTCAAGGCCAGTGAATGAAAGTTCATAAATGAATTCCTATAAGTGCTCAATGGGCACATATTCCCAATCTTCAATATTTTCAAGCCTAGAAGCCTTTTGTAAAAATTGTAACATTTTGCATGAGGTCAAGTTTGACCTTTCAAGGTCATCTAAGGTCAACTTTAACACATCCAGTATGACTTCCTAAATGTCAATAATACAAACTTAATCTCTTTCTGCAACCATTTAGCTTCCACAGGTGATTTGGCCCATTCTCCACAAGACCCAATGTTAAAGTACAGCGCCCCCACTAGACCCACTTCCGTCCATTCAATTACAGTGGCACTCACATTGTATATAAAGTGTATCAAGGTGAGTTGATTGCCAAATTTACAAAAAACAGACAGTTTTTCAGAAATAAATTTCAAGTCATATCTTTTAATATTAATAATATTTTTCTTGACCTCAAGTTTGTCCAAGTCGTCTACGGTTAACTTTAACACATTCAGTATATAGGTCGTATATGATTTCCTATATGTCGATAATACAAAATCATTATTTGCAACCTTTTGGCCTCCACAGGCCATCTTGCATATTCATACAATACAGTGCTTCCAATAGACCTACTTCTGTCCATTCAGTCAAAATGGCGCTCGCAATGTACATTGAAGCTACCAAGGTAAGTTGATTCCCTGATTTATAGAAAAATTTATCGTGCAGCATTTGAGAAATCATTTTTAAAAATTTCTCAGTCCTATCTTTAACATTGGGGCCAAAATTTCAAGGGCCCATAAAACGGACAAAAATGATTCAATCAAAAATCCCAAAAAAATTGTGGCGCCCCCCATACAGCTGCAGAACAGGTGCCCAGAAACAGAGGGGTTCAGCACCAAGGCCAGCGGTTACCCCAGACACCTGGACAGAACGCGAGGACCCAGGACAGCGCCGCATTCTTGCGTTGGCAAGAATGCAAATATTCACCTGTGAGGCATCACTAATCAGGGGTAGACTATTTAAAGAGCAGCTCAGAGCACAAAAGGGAGAGCTCTGGAGCAGAGGGAATGGCTGCAGTTTCTGTGCAACCAATTAATGTGGGACTGTTCTTTTCCAACACAGAAGCGTGCGAACGGGAACCCAGCAGTGGATGGCTGGAGCTACTAAGGGCCTGGAGTGGAAGACGAAGGGGCTGGAGAAGAAGTCCCTTACCAAGGAGAGTGTGTGTTTAGAGAGATGTGCCGCCTGCTCAAGGTGAAACAGCTCCGGACCTCAGTCTATCACCCACAGACTGACGGGCTGGTGGAACGGTTTAATAAAACATTGAAATCCATGCTGCGGAAGGTAATACAGGAGGACGGGAGAGACTGGGACCAGCTGTTGCCATATCTGCTGTTTGCGGTAAGGGAAGTGCCCCAGGGCTCGACTGGATTTGCCCCCTTTGAGCTACTCTACGGCAGGCGGCCCAGAGGCCTCCTTGACTTGGCACGGGATACGCAGGAGCAGCAACCCTCCTGTCAGCGGTCCTTAATCCAGCACGTTGAGCAGATGGAACAGCGGATGAGGCACATCTGGCCCATAGTCCGGGAACAGATGGAGCAGGTTCAGTGCGAGCAGAGTCGCCTATATAACCGCAATGCACTGGTGAGAGAATTCCAACCCAGCGAGAAGGTGATGGTCTTGGTCCCCACTACGGAGTGCAAGTTTCTGGCCCGATGGCATGGACCGTACGAGGTAGCCGAGGGAATCGGCGAAGTCAACTATCGAGTGACACAACCCGGACGCCATCATTCTATGAAGGTGTACCATGTGAATCTGCTGAAAAGATGGCACGAACCCATTCCTGCACCAGCCCAAGCCCTCGCTGCCACTCGGAGCCCACCCGCACCACCGGAAGTGCCTGTGGGAGAGCAGCTGACCGTGCAGCAGAGGCAGGAGCTAGTCACGCTGGTGGGCCAGAATTAGAACGTGTTTTTGGAAGTACTGGGTCGAACCCATGTCCTGATGCATGACATCATTACCGAGCCTGGGAAACTGGTCCGATTACGACCGTACCGCATCCCCGAAGCCCGCAGACAGGCCATACAGGATGAAGTAAAGGTGATGTTGGAGCTGGAAGTGATTGAGCAATCGAACAGCGCCTGGTGTAGTCCGATCGTCTAAGTCCCGAAACCCAATGGGACATGGAGAATCTGCGACGACTTCCGCAAACTCAATGAGGTGTCGAAGTTTGACGCATACCCCATGCCCCGGGTAGACGAACTAATTGAGAGGCTGGGCCCGGCTTGCTTCATTTCTACCTTGGACCTCACCAAAGGGTATTGGCAGGTACCCCTGACCCCTCAAGCCCGAGAGGAGACGGCCTTCGCTACCCCGGAGGGGTTGTTCCAGTATTGGGTCCTTCCCTTTGGGGTCCATGGAGCCCCCGCAACCTTTCAGCGATTAATGGACTAAGTACTTAGGCCCCACTGTGAGTATGCTGCCGCCTACATTGATGATATTGTTGTTCACAGTGCCGACTGGCAAACCCATCTGGAGCGGTTGGAGGCAGTCCTGGGGGCTCTACGGAAGGCTGGACTCACTGCTAACCCTGCGAAGTGCCGACTGGGATTTGAGGAGGCAGACTACCTAGGACACACCATCGGGAGGGGATGTGTAAGGCCCCAGGTGAAGAAGGTAGAGAGTGTCCGGAGGTGGCCTAAACCAGAGACCAAGAAACAGGTGAGGACCTTCCTCGGACTGGTGGGGTACTATCCGCAATTCATTCCCCAGTTTGCAACTATAGCAGCACCCCTGCATGAAGCCACCAAGAGGACCCAAACTAACCGGGTCCGGTGGACGGAAGAGATGGCACGAGCCTTCGTCGCCTTGAAGGAAGCCCTGTGCACCAGTCCTGTACTAGCTACCCCTGACTTCACGAAGAAATTCGTCGTCCAAACGGATGCATCTGAGGTAGGAGTGGGTGCTGTCCTGTCCCAAATCCAGGACCACACCGAACACCCTATCCTATTTATTAGCCGGAAACTTCTCAAGCATGAGAAACTATGCTACTATTGAGAAAGAGGCTCTGGCGGTGAAGTGGGCTTTGGTTAAATTTCAATATTACTTGCTCGAACGGGAGATCTTGCTGGTAACCGACCATGCCCCGTTGAAGTGGATGGCTAGCAACAAGTCCCATAATGCTCGTATAACTCGTTGGTTCTTAGAGTTACAGAATTTCAAGTTCAAGGTGGAACATCGAGCTGGGAAGGACAACGCCAATGCCGATGCACTCTCCTGAAGAAACGAGGCCATGTGGTCAGTCGCCCCTAACCGAGGTTTGGAGCTGAGGGGAGGGATATGTGGCGCCCCCCATACAGCTGCAGCACAGGTGCCCAGAAACAGAGGGGTTCAGCACCAAGGCCAGCGGTTACCCCAGACACCTGGACAGAACGCGAGGACCCAGGACAGCACCGCATTCTTGCGTTGGCAAGAATGCAAGTATTCACCTGTGAGGCATCACTAATCAGGGGTAGACTATTGAAGGAGCAGCTCAGAGCACAAAAGGGAGAGCTCTGGAGCAGAGGGAAAGGCTGCAGTTTCTGTGCAACCAATTAATGTGGGACTGTTCTTTTCCAACACAGAAGCGTGCGGACGGGAACCCAGCAGTGGATGGCTGGAGCTACTAAGGGCCTGGAGTGGAGGACGAAGGGGCTGGAGAAGAAGTCCCTTACCAAGGAGAGTGTGTGTTTAAGTTTCCCCCCTGAGTTTAAGGCAATTGTAATAAGTTTCTTTACGTTTTCTCCTTCCCCCCTTTCTGATGGGTTGAGGGCCCTTAAAGAACCATACAGAAAGGAAGGAAAAATCAAAATCAAACCGGTTGTTGAACTGTCCTGCCTCGTGGTCCTTACTTCACCACCCTACACCACGCCCACTCCCGGGTCCAGATCTCACAAAATGTAGAAATGGTCAAGTAGTATGTTATGGCAAATTTAGACGAAAATTCATCAGGCCGAAAAAAACTGTAAAAAATGTTCCGGAAGACAGATGATGGACGACTGACAACACACCACAGCAATAGCTTATCGGTCCTATGGCCCCGCAAAGAGGGCATTACACCTCACCCCCTGAATTGTTTGGAATGAATATAAATTGACAAAGGCGTTTTCAAGTTATCCTGTAGAATACAAAATTCAACATGGCGGCTGTGGCAGAACAAACTGAAAATCCAAGCACCGTCAAAATCGATCGGCTTCAGTTGGTACACAAGACCTAACATCAGAGCAAAAATGGCAGTGATTGACAAAGGGGTTTTTCAAGTAATTGTGCGATATACAAAAGTTTACGGGACAGACAGACAGACAGCTGTGATTACACAGCTTCAAAGAAAAACATTACATTCAAAAAAAGATCTGTTCTGGCCACTGTTCATTTGAATAACATGACAGCAGGGTTCAATATTTGCAATCAGACACTACAATAGAAATGAATGGGATGTGTGGATGATGCGGTGATGACGTGGTGGTGTTCGTTCATTTACAGGTGGACAGACGGTTACTCACAACTGGTTCTCGAGGGGCAGGGAGGGGTCGATGCGCTCACCCAGGTCCTGGGACCCCAGCTTGGTGTTTACAAGGCAGCCACTGGAGTGCCGCTGCACTGGCCGCGATTTGCCCTCCTTGGTGGGCGATGTTCGAGGCTTCTCCGTCCCGTCGAACTGCACTGTATGGAAGGAGAGAGAGGGCGGGAGGTCGAGGGTCAATCAAGGGGTCACTCTAGTTTCCCCAAGAGCCGGAGACTGCTCAACCGAGTTCCAGGAGTTTTTCCACTTGAACCCTAACAAAACACAACACGTATGGAAGCTAGAAATCCTGTTCAGCCACTGATTATTGGTGTCTGCTTTGCTGAATTATAGTTGGAATGAAACACTGCTGGGTGGTAGATCTCTCGGGAACAGAGTTGGGCAGCCATGCCATGCACGCTGTAATGTGAATATAGGCCACTAGATGGCAGTATTTACCTTTTTTTGTTAAGCTCAGACTGGAGTCATGTTTAGACATGTCCTGGACATGTCTGGGGCAAGTCTCAGAAAATTAAAAAAAAAGAGGTCTAAATGTGGGTGGGGTCTGCAAAAGAGTATATAAGGAAAAGAATTGAGACAGTAAGGTAGTAGGAGAAATTGCAAGAAGCTGACCAGACCTGCCATTCTGTTCAAGACCTGTGACGTTTCTTTTGTGGATTTCTTTGCCTGTGTTTGAGCATTTTCTTCATCCAGGACATCACCAAGCCACCCCACCAAAAAGGGACTGTAATTATTTCTGTTTTTTCTTATTTATCAATCTTGGTCTTTAGTTGTAGGTTGTTATTAGTCTTTGTCTTTGTTAAAAATTAAATGTGTTTTAGTTGTTAAAACTGTGTTTGTCATCCCTTGCTGTTGCTGTTGTGTTATAAATGTAATAACAAATTGGGGCCATAACAACGCTAAAAAAATTTTTCATTTCTGACTGGAACATTCAGGCATAGTCAGTAGGTTTCCCCGAGAAGAATATTTTTTTCTGATGACGAACATTTGGACTCCGTATAGTTTGGATGGAATTAGAACATTCTTTTTAGAAAAATCTTTCCTGAAACAATGATGCAGATCTGTCAAGACTCCTTGGTAGAGGAGATATTTTATCTCAATGGGACCTTCCTGGCTAATTAAAAGGATAAATAAATGAAGTGGCAACTTCATTTCAAAGAGTCCCACTTCATAAAAAAGGCTGTGTTTCATCTATTAATGTCCCCAACAATTGCATTTTTTTAAAAGAAATTGAATGCTGACAACCAATTGAGGCATTATTTACAGTGATGTTTTCAAAAATTACACACAATAAACATTTTTGTATGCCCTTAGGATGCGACTACAAAATTTCAACTATAACTGTTTCGTGACACAGACATTGGTTGTTTGTGATTGTTGGAAACATGCTATTATTACAGTCTTTTGACAAATAAGGGTTAATACAGCCATCCCTGTTATTCTGACATCTTTCCCAGTTTCTGCGCCGATTTAATGGATCATCTTGTTGGCGGTGTTTAATTACACTGAGTCGACAGAACTTCCACAGACAGAGGAGCAATTAAATGGCAGAATATTGATCCTGATGGAAATTTAGCTGTCTAGACCTGATCTGGAGTCAGGAAAATCGCTTTCCTGATAAATGGAGGCTTACATGATAGAAAATGTGCTTACATTAATCTCAAAGGCTTTTCCTTTATTTAAAAATTTCAGTCGGTAAAAAATGCAATATGGACAAAGCTTTATGATGTCAATAAAAAAAGTTTCTGCATGAAAAAATGCAGAGTGCACCTCCTAAACTAAAGAGAACGGCGTGTGAACAGAAAACCATGGATAAAAGTGATATGCTATTCCCAGACTGGCCACCAGCGGCACCAATGTACCCCTGTAAAGTGCAACTATTTCATTTTAGTTCAGATTTTCGATTTTCAAACGCGACTGCAGACTGCTTCTCACCTTCCATCCTGGGGGCTCACTGTTTATGCTGGGTCTCATTACAACCACAAGTGCAATCACAGGATTTTAACAAGCTGTTAATTTGTCTTAAATAGGTACATTCCATGCTTAAAGCACTTTAAGCAGTTTACTTTACCCTATTAAGATGCATATTGACAGAAACACCCATGCACACCACTGCTAGTGATTTCAGGGGGGGAAAAATTTTTACTCAGATATTAAAATAGCTTCAAAGATTCAAGTTTAAAGTTTCTGAAAAATAAGTGGCTTGAGCTGAATTACATGAACCTGACACAAAACAGGCTTGACTCATTTTTCATTTTTCGCTCGCATAATTAATGGATTTTTCTCAACCATGTGTCATTAATGTTCACAAATTAGGAACCAACGACTTCTCTGGTTTGATTGTTTATTTTTTTCCCTCTTGTATTGCAGTTGTTTGTAATAAATCCAAAGCGGAGATAGGTAACACTTTACAATAAGGGTACATTAGTTAATGCAGTAAAACGCATGAACTACCAATTAATTAACAGTCAACTAATGCGTCCGAGAGCTAAATAAGCATTAGGTAACCTTAATGTACCATTTATTCATGCGCTTTGTCATCCTTGTTATGAAGTTGAAAACATACCTTGTGTAACACCTCAAACTATCTACTAACTAATCAATGATGTATAAATTAATACCTTAGTTAACATGAACACCATTAGTAAACGATTAGTAGACCCATTAGTTAACTCTTAGTTAACTGATAGTTAATGCTTCTTACTGCATTAGCTTATGTCAATTAATTTATCCTTATTGTTAAGTGTTACCAGGAGACAAACGTAGAATTTATTCTTTATGGCATGCATGAATATTTCTGTCAACCTGTGGCTTTAGAGGGTTAGTAGCTGCTCTAAACCACAAATGCACCCCAATTCAAACAATTGTGAAATCAAACTGTGCTTGTTTTTCAATTCCGCTCATATCCGATCTGCCTGTCATAATCGTTTGTATTCAAACCTACAAGTGACCCGTACCTATCCTTCACGTGAAAACTGAAACCGCAGGCATGCGCACATTCATACATTTCTGCATGAGTCTTCAGTGTCAACAACCAACAAAAATGTCATATTCACAAGAGCACTCGAGGTGTTTTTAAAAAACCTGTTTCAAAGCCAAGAGAATGGTCACGCTTGGAGCAATTGTACAGACAGGATATTTCCTGGGAAAAACGGCCAACAGTTTGTCAGCTGTACTTGATGAGCTTGAGAGGAGGTTAAAGATCGCCGATTAGTGTTTTTAGATTCGTAACAGCGCTCACGCAAGTTTACGGGTGAAAAGCCGCAGAGATTCTGATCTGACTGCTCTGACTCATGTCACACGACCATACATCAGATTTATACCCGATCTAGGACATATGAAAGTGGTTCAATTCTGATCTGAGGGTTTGAATTTAAATTGGATTTCTGTGTCCATACAGCCTGAAAAATATCAGGCAAAAAAATCAGATTTGAGTCACTTCAGCTGGGTTATGTGAAGTTGAGAATCAGTGCATTACTGTATGAAACACATTAGTGCTCAGGAGAAGACACATTCTGTCTATCAAGTTTCACTAAAGAAGACTAAAGCCTCTCAAATACATTTTGAGGAATAACCTTATAATACTGAGAATGTACAACACAGGCAGATTAAGGTAAGGACACAGGCTCTAAAAATGTCTGGTTAAAAGGTGATTTGTGTCGTATAATGTGTGAGTGATTTTGAGTATGTGCAGACTGTGATCAGTTTCCATGGAAACACCTCAGGCACAGGGAGGTGTGTTTGAGTGGGGCGTGGCTCTGATCACAGCATTGAAAAGATGTTAGCGTGGTAACTCTGAGATAACCTTCACTCTCCTATATGCAGGTAAAGCCAGTGTCACACACGAAGGGCAGGACAGGGCCACACAGATGGCAGCTCCGCCGTATCGATGAGTCCTCAGTTCCCTCGTGCCCTCTGACCCTTACAGGCATGCAGGTGATGGGTCACTCTGAGCCGTTTCATTCTGTGCTCTGACCATTTCTAGGGGGCACAGTAAATACACGTAGATATTGTGTGTAGATCTTTAAATTAATCACTGATGCTAATTACATTTCCACACCTCTTTCCCACACTTTTCCTCTGAAATACTGTAACTCTTGTGCTCTGCTTTTAAACAACAATGTCACTAAACTTTCCTTGTCAGCAAACAGAGTTTCTGAACTGAGCAGCACAAAGAACATGATCAAATATTTTCCCTCTGCCTCCCTCCCTTCAAACCCCCTTTATCCCCATCTCTCTCCATCTCTCTCTCTACACCTCCCTCTGCCTCCCTCCCTTCAAACCCCCTTTATCCCCATCTCTCTCTCTACACCTCCCTCTGTCTCCCTCCCTTCAAACCCCTTTATCCCCATCTCTCTCCATCTCTCTCTACACCTCCCTCTGCCTCCCTCCCTTCAAACCCCTTTATCCCCATCTCTCTCCATCTCTCTCTACACCTCCCTCTGCCTCCCTCCCTTCAAACCCCCTTTATCCCCATCTCTCTCCATCTCTCTCTACACCTCCCTCTGCCTCCCTCCCTTCAAACCCCCTTTATCCCCATCTCTCTCCATCTCTCTCTACACCTCCCTCTGCCTCCCTCCCTTCAAACCCCCTTTATCCCCATCTCTCTCCATCTCTCTCTCTACACCTCCCTCTGCCTCCCTCCCTTCAAACCCCTTTATCCCCATCTCTCTCCATCTCTCTCTCTACACCTCCCTCTGTCTCCCTCCCTTCAAACCCCTTTATCCCCATCTCTCTCCATCTCTCTCTCTACACCTCCCTCTGTCTCCCTCCCTTCAAACCCCCTTTATCCCCATCTCTCTCCATCTCTCTCTCTACACCTCCCTCTGCCTCCCTCCCTTCAAACTCCCTTTATCCCCATCTCTCTCCATCTCTCTCTACACCTCCCTCTGTCTCCCTCCCTTCAAACCCCTTTATCCCCATCTCTCTCCATCTCTCTCTCTACACCTCCCTCTGTCTCCCTCCCTTCAAACCCCCTTTATCCCCATCTCTCTCCATCTCTCTCTCTACACCTCCCTCTGCCTCCCTCCCTTCAAACCCCCTTTATCCCCATCTCTCTCCATCTCTCTCTCTACACCTCCCTCTGTCTCCCTCCCTTCAAACCCCTTTATCCCCATCTCTCTCCATCTCTCTCTCTACACCTCCCTCTGCCTCCCTCCCTTCAAACCCCTTTATCCCCATCTCTCTCCATCTCTCTCTCTACACCTCCCTCTGCCTCCCTCCCTTCAAACCCCCTTTATCCCCATTTCTCCCCATCTCTCTCTACACCTCCCTCTGCCTCCCTCCCTTCAAACCCCCTTTATCCCCATCTCTCTCCATCTCTCTCTCTACACCTCCCTCTGCCTCCCTCCCTTCAAACCCCCTTTATCCCCATTTCTCCCCATCTCTCTCTACACCTCCCTCTGCCTCCCTCCCTTCAAACCCCCTTTATCCCCATCTCTCTCCATCTCTCTCTCTACACCTCCCTCTGTCTCCCTCCCTTCAAACCCCCTTTATCCCCATCTCTCTCCATCTCTCTCTACACCTCCCTCTGCCTCCCTCCCTTCAAACCCCCTTTATCCCCATCTCTCTCCATCTCTCTCTACACCTCCCTCTGCCTCCCTCCCTTCAAACCCTCTTTATCCCCATCTCTCTCCATCTCTCTCTCTACACCTCCCTCTGTCCCCCTCCCTTCAAACCCCCTTTATCCCCATCTCTCTCCATCTCTCTCTACACCTCCCTCTGCCTCCCTCCCTTCAAACCCTCTTTATCCCCATCTCTCTCCATCTCTCTCTACACCTCCCTCTGCCTCCCTCCCTTCAAACCCCTTTTATCCCCATCTCTCTCCATCTCTCTCTCTACACCTCCCTCTGCCTCCCTCCCTTCAAACCCCCTTTATCCCCATCTCTCTCCATCTCTCTCTCTACACCTCCCTCTGTCTCCCTCCCTTCAAACCCCCTTTATCCCCATCTCTCTCCATCTCTCTCTCTACACCTCCCTCTGTCTCCCTCCCTTCAAACCCCCTTTATCCCCATCTCTCTCCATCTCTCTCTCTACACCTCCCTCTGCCTCCCTCCCTTCAAACCCCCTTTATCCCCATCTCTCTCCATCTCTCTCTACACCTCCCTCTGCCTCCCTCCCTTCAAACCCCCTTTATCCCCATCTCTCCATCTCTCTCTACACCTCCCTCTGCCTCCCTCCCTTCAAACCCCCTTTATCCCCATCTCTCTCCATCTCTCTCTCTACACCTCCCTCTGTCTCCCTCCCTTCAAACCCCCTTTATCCCAATCTCTCTCCATCTCTCTCTCTACACCTCCCTCTGTCTCCCTCCCTTCAAACCCCCTTTATCCCCATCTCTCTCCATCTCTCTCTCTACACCTCCCTCTGCCTCCCTCCCTTCAAACCCCCTTTATCCCCATCTCTCTCCATCTCTCTCTCTACACCTCCCTCTGCCTCCCTCCCTTCAAACCCCCTTTATCCCCATCTCTCCATCTCTCTCTACACCTCCCTCTGCCTCCCTCCCTTCAAACCCCCTTTATCCCCATCTCTCTCCATCTCTCTCTCTACACCTCCCTCTGTCTCCCTCCCTTCAAACCCCCTTTATCCCAATCTCTCTCCATCTCTCTCTCTAGACCTCCCTCTGTCTCCCTCCCTTCAAACCCCCTTTATCCCCATCTCTCTCCATCTCTCTCTCTACACCTCCCTCTGCCTCCCTCCCTTCAAACCCCCTTTATCCCCATCTCTCTCCATCTCTCTCTCTACACCTCCCTCTGCCTCCCTCCCTTCAAACCCCCTTTATCTCCATCTCTCTCTACACCTCCCTCTGTCTCCCTCCATTCAAACCTCCTTTATCCCCATCTCTCTCCATCTCTCTCTACACCTCCCTCTGCCTCCCTCCCTTCAAATCCCCTTTATCCCCATCTCTCTCCATCTCTCTCTACACCTCCCTCTGCCTCCCTCCCTTCAAACCTCCTTTATCCCCATCTCTCTCCATCTCTCTCTACACCTCCCTCTGCCTCCCTCCCTTCAAACCTCCTTTATCCCCATCTCTCTCCATCTCTCTCTACACCTCCCTCTGCCTCCCTCCCTTCAAACCCCCTTTATCCCCATCTCTCTCCATCTCTCTCTACACCTCCCTCTGCCTCCCTCCCTTCAAACCTCCTTTATCCCCATCTCTCTCCATCTCTCTCTACACCTCCCTCTGCCTCCCTCCCTTCAAACCTCCTTTATCCCCATCTCTCTCCATCTCTCTCTACACCTCCCTCTGCCTCCCTCCCTTCAAACCTCCTTTATCCCCATCTCTCTCCGTCTCTCTCTACACCTCCCTCTGCCTCCCTCCCTTCAAACCCCCTTTATCCCCATCTCTCTCCATCTCTCTCTACACCTCCCTCTGCCTCCCTCCCTTCAAACCCCCTTTATCCCCATCTCTCTCCATCTCTCTCTCTACACCTCCCTCTGTCTCCCTCTGTTCAACCCTCCTTTATCCCCATCTCTCTCCATCTCTCTCTACACCTCCCTCTGCCTCCCTCCAAACCCCCTTTATCCCCATCTCTCTCCATCTCTCTCTACACCTCCCTCTGCCTCCCTCCCTTCAAACCCCCTTTATCCCCATCTCTCTCCATCTCTCTCTACACCTCCCTCTGCCTCCCTCCCTTCAAACCCCCTTTATCCCCATCTCTCTTCATCTCTCTCTACACCTCCCTCTGCCTCCCTCCCTTCAAACCTCCTTTATCCCCATCTCTCTCCATCTCTCTCTACACCTCCCTCTGCCTCCCTCCCTTCAAACCTCCTTTATCCCCATCTCTCTCCATCTCTCTCTACACCTCCCTCTGCCTCCCTCCCTTCAAACCCCCTTTATCCCCATCTCTCTCCATCTCTCTCTACACCTCCCTCTGCCTCCCTCCCTTCAAACCCCCTTTATCCCCATCTCTCTCCATCTCTCTCTCTACACCTCCCTCTGTCTCCCTCCGTTCAAACCTCCTTTATCCCCATCTCTCTCCATCTCTCTCTACACCTCCCTCTGCCTCCCTCCCTTCAAACCCCCTTTATCCCCATCTCTCTCCATCTCTCTCTACACCTCCCTCTGCCTCCCTCCCTTCAAACCCCCTTTATCCCCATCTCTCTCCATCTCTCTCTACACCTCCCTCTGCCTCCCTCCCTTCAAACCTCCTTTATCCCCATCTCTCTCCATCTCTCTCTACACCTCCCTCTGCCTCCCTCTCTTCAAACCTCCTTTATCCCCATCTCTCTCCATCTCTCTCTACACCTCCCTCTGCCTCCCTCCCTTCAAACCCCCTTTATCCCCATCTCTCTCCATCTCTCTCTACACCTCCCTCTGCCTCCCTCCCTTCAAACCCCCTTTATCTCCATCTCTCTCCATCTCTCTCTCTACACCTCCCTCTGCCTCCCTCCCTTCAAACCCCCTTTATCCCCATCTCTCTCCATCTCTCTCTCTACACCTCCCTCTGTCTCCCTCCGTTCAAACCTCCTTTATCCCCATCTCTCTCCATCTCTCTCTACACCTCCCTCTGCCTCCCTCCCTTCAAACCCCCTTTATCCCCATCTCTCTCCATCTCTCTCTACACCTCCCTCTGCCTCCCTCCCTTCAAACCCCCTTTATCCCCATCTCTCTCCATCTCTCTCTCTACACCTCCCTCTGTCTCCCTCCATTCAAACCTCCTTTATCCCCATCTCTCTCCATCTCTCTCTACACCTCCCTCTGCCTCCCTCCCTTCAAACCCCCTTTATCCCCATCTCTCTCCATCTCTCTCTACACCTCCCTCTGCCTCCCTCCCTTCAAACCCCCTTTATCCCCATCTCTCTCCATCTCTCTCTCTACACCTCCCTCTGCCTCCCTCCCTTCAAACCCCCTTTATCCCCATCTCTCTCCATCTCTCTCTACACCTCCCTCTGCCTCCCTCCCTTCAAACCCCCTTTATCCCCATCTCTTTCCATCTCTCTCTACACCTCCCTCTGCCTCCCTCCCTTCAAACCCCCTTTATCCCCATCTCTCTCCATCTCTCTCTCTACACCTCCCTCTGTCTCCCTCCGTTCAAACCTCCTTTATCCCCATCTCTCTCCATCTCTCTCTACACCTCCCTCTGCCTCCCTCCCTTCAAACCCCCTTTATCCCCATCTCTCTCCATCTCTCTCTACACCTCCCTCTGCCTCCCTCCCTTCAAACCTCCTTTATCCCCATCTCTCTCCATCTCTCTCTACACCTCCCTCTGCCTCCCTCCCTTCAAACCCCCTTTATCCCCATCTCTCTCCATCTCTCTCTACACCTCCCTCTGTCTCCCTCCCTTCAAACCTCCTTTATCCCCATCTCTCTCCATCTCTCTCTACACCTCCCTCTGTCTCCCTCCCTTCAAACCTCCTTTATCCCCATCTCTCTCCATCTCTCTCTACACCTCCCTCTGCCTCCCTCCCTTCAAACCCCCTTTATCCCCATCTCTCTCCATCTCTCCCTACACCTCCCTCTGCCTCCCTCCCTTCAAACCCCTTTTATCCCCATCTCTCTCCATCTCTCCCTACACCTCCCTCTGTCCCCCTCCCTTCAAACCCCCTTTATCCCCATCTCTCTCCATCTCTCTCTACACCTCCCTCTGTCTCCCTACCTTCAAACCCCCTTTATCCCCATCTCTCTCCATCTCTCCCTACACCTCCCTCTGTCCCCCTCCCTTCAAACCCCCTTTATCCCCATCTCTCTCCATCTCTCTCTACACCTCCCTCTGTCTCCCTACCTTCAAACCCCCTTTATCCCCATCTCTCTCTACACCTCCCTCTGTCTTCCTCCCTTCAAACCCCCTTTAACCCCATCTCTCTCCATCTCTCTCTACACCTCCCTCTGCCTCCCTCCCTTCAAACCTCCTTTATCCCCATCTCTCTCCATCTCTCTCTACACCTCCCTCTGTCTCCCTCCCTTCAAACCTCCTTTATCCCCATCTCTCTCCATCTCTCTCTACACCTCCCTCTGCCTCCCTCCCTTCAAACCCCCTTTATCCCCATCTCTCTCCATCTCTCCCTACACCTCCCTCTGTCCCCCTCCCTTCAAACCCCCTTTATCCCCATCTCTCTCCATCTCTCTCTACACCTCCCTCTGTCTCCCTACCTTCAAACCCCCTTTATCCCCATCTCTCTCCATCTCTCCCTACACCTCCCTCTGTCCCCCTCCCTTCAAACCCCCTTTATCCCCATCTCTCTCCATCTCTCTCTACACCTCCCTCTGTCTCCCTACCTTCAAACCCCCTTTATCCCCATCTCTCTCTACACCTCCCTCTGTCTTCCTCCCTTCAAACCCCCTTTAACCCCATCTCTCTCCATCTCTCTCTCTACACCTCCCTCTGCCTCCCTTCCTTCTAACCCCCTTTATCTCCCTCTCTCTCCATCTCTCTCTCTCTACACATTTCTTCCACATTATTTTTTCTGTTTGACTCTCACACTGTTTCCCAACACAGAGCAGATGTTTATGCAGGATGGGCTCACCTCTTCAACCTTTCCTGTCAGAACAAACCTGTTCTCAGTGTGTGTGTGTGTGTGTGTGTGTGTGTGTGTGTGAGTGTGCATGTGTGTGCGTGTGTATGATCTCAAGGGTGATTCCAGCTCTGTTGTAAACACATTCACAGAGCATTTTTGATTTTGAACAGTTTCAGGCTTTGCTTGGTGAAAATCATTTATTACCAAGTGATAGACCCTTAACCCCAAAGGAATATGCCACAGAACTCCCAAACCAATTTTTACATTATTGATGCAAATTTGGCATAATAAATATCTGTTGTATGGACGCAGAGAAATGGCATTTTTAGCTGCGACCAAGCAGCTCTATGAACGCTTCTGTCTGTTCATCCGTCTGTCCGTCTGTCTGTGACACCTTTTTCACCATGTTCCTGTCGTCGTATCATCATGAAATTTTCAGGAGTTATTGACCTTCACCAAAGTGATGTCCATGCACAAGGTTGAGGTCAAAGGTCCAAGGGCAAGTTCACAGAGGTCACAACCTTGTTTGCGGGTTTTCGCGCTGTAACTCCAGTTAGAATTCATGGATCGCTATAAAATTTTGGAAATAGCTTCTAGGCATAGAGGAGGTGTTCCCTGATGTTTTTCAAGGTCATCCGTCAAATCCCAAGGCTACACAGGCAGAAAAAGTGTCAATTTTGCCCGATTTGACGGTTTTCGCACCGTAACTCAAGTTTAATTCAATGAATGGCTATGAAATCTTACAACAAGCTTCTTGGTACAGAGGAAGGGTTCCCTATTGATTTTCAAGGTCATTTGCCAATTTCCAGGTCACACTTGTACAAGAAACTACCAGTCATGGACACTAGGCCACGTAACGGATGCTAGGCCAGGTCGCAGCTATCAGATCCCTCTGATCTACTTGTTTCAACATATAACTTCAAATGAAAAAAATCTGTGAGTTGATGCTGAAAAAAATCATGATAATGATATTATGCAATCTACAGGTAATTGCTTAGAAGTGGGAAATCCTTTCTTAAAGATATTTTAGTTTTCCATTAAGTATTGAGAACATTTAGTCAAAAAAAGTAACTGTCGTAGGGACAAACAAAGTCTATTGTCTGGATATTTTTTCAGCATTTAAGATATTCAACAAGGAATAAAGTTTTAGTTTTATTCAAAATGCATATTAAGAACACTCAAATACACCACACACCCTGCTGTAAAACAAGCAGAAGTTGCACACTTCATGCTCCATCACACACACACCGAGTATCCTGTAGTTACACTCCGTATAAAGCATGACACTGCTAAAATGTTCAATAACTGCTGTTCATATCAGCTCTGGAAGAGGGAGGACACTCTGGTCTTACAGCTGTGTTTGGTGCATTTTATACCTGCACAAGTAAAAATTATCCTGTCCTACCGATATCAGCAAAGACATAACAAGTAACTTTGAAAACGCATCAACTAGGTCAGGTCAGGTCAGGTCAGTGACCTTTTGAGATCTAACACTGAATGGCCAATGTGTCAGATCAAGTTTAACAAGAAACAGGTATGTGACTGAGGCTGAGAAATACTAGTATGTCTCTAAGTTAAGTATTTGGTTTCACTGCAGAAAAGATAAGTACCAATTTTCAATTGGAATAAGAAAATTGGACATTTTTTCTAGGACTCCGTCACATAATGTAAAAACAGTTTCAAAAATGCACAACCAGTGTCAGACACATGGCATGTCCTCATGAAGATCTAAGGACAGAGTCTGAGTATTTCCATGATCCAGACTTCTGTAAACACTACAAACATATACATACAAACAATAACCAACACCAACAGCTCTGTCGTAGAAAATCAAAGTTGAGAGCAGCACTCACGGTAAACAATGATTCTGAACACAAAACCAGAAACATAAACAGTTACGTCTAGAATGAGAAGTTGAACGGTGGAGAGGTTTATGAGAATTCAGCAAATTCTGAGCAGAGTGACGCAGCTGCGGGCTGTGAGGCCCCGCCCCTTTGTCATCTCCTCTTCCTCCAAAGATGTTTTTCACATCAGATCAATAACCTTACAGTTCTAGACATCTTTATTAAATGTTCAAACACAACAGAATTGCCATAGGATCACTAATACCAACCTCTAACTGAAGTTTGAATGGCAAATTGAATGTTTGTCTTTGAATGACACAGCAAAATTTTGAGTGACCTTGACCTCGTAAGCAGCTGTCGCCCTCTATTGATAACTTACAAAATCAAAGTAGTCTTTTCTTTCATTGTACTTTTTTCACTCATTGTATTTTTTTTTTTTTAAATCATCAAATTTTGGGAAAAACTTCACTATTCCAAGAAACTAACCCAAAAACACACTCTGAGTAATACACTGCCCGGCCAAAAAAAGTCACCATTTGGAAATTAACAAACAAATTCTAAAATTGGATCATTATTGTGGTTATTAATATGTTTCAGCTGGCAATAATCATTTTTCCCTGACTGATGAAGCGCGTCGCCACTCATTTCTTAAAAAATCATGTTGGAAGACACATCCCCTATGGTGGAAAAGATATTAGAATATTTCAGATCGGGCAAATTATTGGCCTGTATTTAGCAAAGAAAACCATGAATGACAAAAACAAGTATGAGGAATCATTTTCACAAACAAATTTGCCACCACAAAATCCTGACCTTAAGCACATTAAAAGTTATTGGGATGTGCTCAAGAAAGACCACAGTGGTTCAACCATTATGTCGAGAAGACAAGATCTCGGCCAAAAATTATGGCATTTCTGATCTAAAATAAATGTTCTGGCATTGCATATAGATGATAAAACAAGAAGAATATGCACTGTAATCAAAGCTACAGGGATTCCAACTAAATATTTCAGTGTAAGACTTTTTTTTTGGGCGGGCAGTGTATTTTCCAAAGGTGTCGTATTGTTTTATGAATCCAATATTCCCAGCTACATTAACCCCTTTGTGCAGAAGCCAAATTTGGCTATTTATGGGTTACCCACTTTAATGCTGTATAATTCAAGATTTAAGCTTCACAAAGAGGAAAAATGTGGCTCAATTCAGGAAAGACACTTACAGCATTTAGAATTACATTGTATTTCAGTTTATTTTCATGATTTTGGTAGAGAAAATGAGCAGCAAACATATAAAATCTTCATGAGAATTCACCATTGAAATTGCAAAAAAAATAATTCTGACGATTGAAAAACTGCTGGGGCTTAAAACTATACATTTATGGTATCATAAACTCCTTGAGCACAAGTAGAATTCATCTTCAAAATTACATTCTAGATTACCTACATGCTATTAGCCAAATTATACAGCTACCCAAGTGTCTCCCCAAAGTCTCAAAATGATTTGCTGTCAAATCATTTAAAAAATCATGTATTTAACACAATTAAAGCTTTAAGGCATGAAATTTAATATGAACGAATGATTTTCTGGTTGAGTTTAGTATGAATTTATCAATATCAGTGCAGTTGAATACCAATGGTCACCAGTAACCTCTCCAAATATGAACGTGCCTTTTCTCCATAATAAAGTTTAGAGTTTTGGCCATTTTTCTTCAAAGCCAGCACAAACACGCATTAAATAAACTGCTAATTAAACAGTCAGAACATTCACCCTGTAATGAAAGCTACCAGTCCCCTCTTCAAAGCTCACGAACCCATTTCAACACTTATAAGGAGCAAGTACACCTCACTAACACAGTAATATCTGAATTCTGAAATATACCTTATTTTAACTGAACAGACACTCCACTTTCAGGGAATATCAAATCCATTGCGTCTCCCGATTCAAAAGAAACGTGCAATGAACGTACCGGGGGTCCACACCAAAATGCACGGGCAGTTCGCGTTTTAAACAGGAAAAAAACCTCGACATTCGACTTTGTTGAGTACATATACATTCCGAAACAGAAAAAAAAAAACAAACAAAAATAGCAGCCTGACCTTTTTCGTGAATCCCTCCTCCAGAGACATTGACTGTATAAAATAGAGACCGATGTATCCAGTAACAAGAACCCTCCGGTCCTGTTTCATTCGAAATAATTCCAATAGAGCATATCGTTCTCATTTAAATCCTGTAATGTGACTGAACACTTCAAGGCCAGTTTTGCGAACCGATTTTCTATAAATCCCGTCTATTTTAGCCGCGTAATGTGCATAACGTAGACAGGATACAACCGAGCCTGCTGATACGCATTGGTTTGTATGCTCTGTGTTTGTCCAATCAATGTGTTTCACTTTACACTAAAATGTTTAAACACTCGGGAATTGGATAAGAAACGAGCCAATCAAAACATTGTTACCAGGGAAACTTCACAAGGGCAGGAAGTGTAACTCAACAATTACGCAGAAGAGCTTGAGTGTATGGTTGAGTGATTGGCTATCAACGCCAGTACTCGGGTGGATATAAGGAAGCGCTGGATTTGGCAATGAAGGAATCTACGCGTAAATCCACGGTAGGGAACTACAATTTTTTTTGTATGGGACAACTGTAATAGGCAATAGAATGTGAGAGAATTAATACCATGTCGATTTTTTTGCCTCAGAAAACTGATTTTTATGAACTACTAAATGGAATACTGTTAGCTCACTGTGGCTAAACTGGTTGCTACAGAGGATAACGATTTTTTCTGTGTTAAGATATCGTTTTTTCAAACTGCTGAATCGACACTATGGGCAAGGATACTGACCAGTTTGCACATCAGGCTTAGCTGAGGAGTTTAATTCATGCAGCTCTCGAAAAACAGGGAGTGGAGTGAACTTCACCGTATTCAGAACCGCGTTCGAGGTCTGCTTGCTTGTGAACATTCAATAACTGATCCGGGGGTGCTATCTAGTGATCGAGTACAGTAACAGCGTACTTCCAATGTGCAGGTCTATAGACGCGGGCATCTACATCTGCAGAAAGGGGTTAAGCAGCAATTGGTTGGCCATTTTGTCCACTTTTGAATTTCAGCAAGCATGTGCTGTCTTTGCGTGTGTGTGTGTGTCTGTGTGTGCGCGAGAGTTTGTGTGTGTGTGCGCATAGGTACAGGTGGGCACATGAGCACATCTGACGTTCTGTTACTGTGAGCGTGACGACGGTTAGGGATTCGCCCAAAGTGTTTGTGCCTCAGAATGTTTGAGTTGATACAGTGAGATCCTTCCTGTGTGGGTGTGTATGTGTGTATGTAGGTGAGCACGCCAGTTCCAGAATGAGTTTATGACTGTGTATGTTTGTGTAAGGAACACGTGTGTGTGTGTGAGTGGTGGTGGTGTGTGTGTGTGTGTGTGTGTGTGTGTGTGAGTGGTGGTGTGTGTGTGCGTGTGTGTGTGAGTGGTGGTGTGTGTGTGTGTGTGTGTGAGTGAGTGTGAGTGGTGGTGTGTGTGTGTGTGTGTGAGTGGTGGTGTGTGTGTGTGTGTGTGTGAGTGGTGGTGTGTGTGTGTGTGTGTGTGAGTGAGTGGTGGTGTGTGTGTGCGTGTGTGTGTGGGTGTGTTTGCTTCACAGTTTAAACAGAAAGCATCAGGAGACGCTGAACACTCACTCACAGCAGCATCCTCACACACTAAAATTCCAATATCATCTATCAAACTCATTAATAAAACAAACTCCCAATAACAATTCATCCAAATTTAAATTCACCAATGAATAGTCAATTCCTCCGGCTCATTTCTTGAATGAAAAACTTGCAGTTATTTCAGTCCTGCAAACTTTAACTGCTTCCACTAAGCTGTCCCATAATGGGTTTGTCAAATGCAGCCGCTTTATTCAAAAAACTGTAAATTTAGGCCCATTTCAAGTCCTCCAGGAGATCCAAAGGCTTTCAAAGATCACAAGCATGTGCAGCTGAGTTTGTCTCAAATGATGCACAAGACCTATGAATTCTCTGGTTGATAAAATGCAGCAGCCGTAGAAACAGGTATCCTGGGTTAAAATTTATCTCAATATAAGTTTTAGTGGCTTCACTGAAGTGCTGCAGCCAGCAAATATAGACCACGTACATAACATCGTCCTACAAGAACACGTACATGACATCGTCCTACAAGAACACGTACATGACATCGTCCTACAAGAACACGTACATGACATCGTCCTACAAGAACACGTACATGACAGCATCCTACAAGTTGGAAAAAAATGCTTTCTTCACCTTCGAGCGTACTTTAGGGGCCATTCATGTGACAATCAGAGTTTAAAGGGTGAATTCATCCACTTTGACATCGGACTCAGATGAAAGCTCTTGAAAAAGCCAGCCAAGGTTTCCGGAAATTCATTTTCTCTTTTGTCAGACTAGTAGTAACCACAAGGCAACAGTACTCAGCTCTGTTTTCTGTAGCCTTGTGAAAATGTGGCTGTCGCTCCCATGCTTGATTGTAAAGATTAAATCTGCCCCTGTTGCCTTGACTGACGCTGCCAGAGAGAATTTCCAGGCATTTTCCCCTGCAGCGGTGAAGAGCTGCACACTGAGGAGGGGGTGAGTGAGGGACTATAGACAAGGACAGCAGAAAACATCCGAAGCCTGGTGTCAGATTAACTCACTGCTATTTTTTTATTACAGTGTTTCTGAATCCTGAGATGGAACAAAGAGACAACAGGAAATAGGGTCGGGAAATGGACCATTAGCTCACGTCAAAAAATAAACAAAACACCAGGTCTTCATCATATCCAAACAAAAGGATCTCCGATTCATATGCAGATGTAATTTCCTTCCTGAGGAGAAGTGCTCAGATATGCTAATGATGTCGCTCGGAGAGAGCGGATCGCTCTCTGTAATGTAAGTGGTGGGACAACGGCAGCCCCTGAGACACGTGCGGCTCTTTAACTCTTGAAGGTCTGAGATCACAAACACTGGATCAGAATGCTGTTGCATAAACACTGGGATTCTGATTAAATGACTGATGTAGGTAAATGAGAACAGTGGTGATTTTGGACATAGACTTCTGGAAAAATTCGCCAAAAAAAAAAGCTCTTCAAAGTGCAGAGGAAAGTCTCGGACAGGGTTGAACAAAGGGGCTCATCAGAAACCTGAATGAAAGAGGCAGGACTTACTTCCACTATCTGCTGAAAATAAAGAAAATGACACAAGTGCTGAAATGCAGACAATATTCCCTCCTGTCACGAGGCCATTGATCATAAACCATCTCCCCAGCAAACAGAGAACATTGTCAAGACATTCTGGTTACACTGTGAGGACATACTGTGTTTGTGAAAGGACTGTTGCCATCCTTGTGTGCAAATAAAAGGATACAAAATTAGACAGGATCACTCAGATAAACACTGATGTCAGGGGCCTTTGAGGACAGGAAAAGCATTTGAAGTTGACAGTTTTTGTCACTTCATAACTTCAGCTAAAGGAATTTAAAAAATGAAGACTTGACGTAAGGTCTGATTGGCCATGGAGTCAAGCCTGCTAACAGAGGAGCAGCTTCTACCTGAGTGCACATGACTGTCATCTGACCTCGCTGCCTGATTGCTTGGCTGGTAATGTGCTTCTCTACTTAAGCTCGCCTCTGGAAGCGGCTCCTCAGTGCGCTCGCTCAACAACCCTCCTCCACCCCAGCTCCACCGATCTATTGTATTCATTAACCCGGCTCTCTTTGTCTAAATTTTCGTTCTGTAGCAATGTCTCTTTCGTGAGGTCATTGCTGCTGTGGCTCTGTTCCGTGGAGGGGGGTTACTAGCAGCTCCCTGCCTTCGGTTCCTCGCTCAGACGGGCAGGGATCTCTCATAACAGAGCCATGTCGCCAAACTCAATGTATGATTGTACGCCTGTATGTTGCAATAAATATTCTTTTTTGAGGAAGTGGTCCTATCAGAACTGATGTTTATTACACTGGAGTGCTAATACATGCCATTTATAAGTGACAGTGAATGATATTCTACTTTTGTAATTACAGAGTAAAGGCACACAGATAAAGACAGTAAAAGTAAGCGAGACAAGAGAAGGATGAGAGGAGAATCGTGCCGTCATGACCATAGAGATATAACAGAACCAGAGAGAACAAGGAAGTACCTTTGCCTCAGCTAGCTAGCATGTTAGCTTCCTGCTTCCGCGTTTCCCAGACTGGAGGCAATTTTGCGGCCAAAGATGCGGCAGCTCCATAAACACCAATTGAAAAGTGCACATTTTTTTCTTGCCAAATAACGCAAAAACAAAAGAAAATGTATTTGATAATCCTTCATTATATTGTTCTTTGTCTGACGCAACTGTTCAATGTTTTCAAGAGGGGCTGTAAAACAAGAACTGATACTGAGAGATTGATGGCAGCTCGTGCACGAGTTTGGTTGTCCAGCTGTTGCACTGAGTGCAGCAGTTCAGCCAATGAGTGTATAGTGCGTGCGTGTTCCGGATTAACAGCATTGCTCGTCATTTCCCCTCAAACACATTTGCACAGACAACACATTTTTTTGGTAATTAGTGCTGTGTAATCAGATTGGCAATCTTATGAAATGCGGCCAGAAATAAGCACCCATGAAATGCTATTTTTGTAGATAGCGTCTGTCAATTCCATACTTCCTGGGCTGAAGTAGCTAGGCTAGCATCTCCCACTGTAAGTAATAGGGCTGCTACTTCCTCACTCTTTACATTTCTGTTATATTACCTCCATGTTCATGACTCGAGATCAGGGAGGAATAGGAGGAGCTAAAAGTCTTGAGTGACAGCGAGGGCATCAAATGCCTTGTTCTCTGTGGAGTCTCCCTGTCAGCAGCCACTTTAGTTCATCCTGCAAAATCTTTCCCTATTAGCTGAGGTACATGGCGTAATGAGAAAAGTTTAAATGTGTTGCTGAGTGTTAGGGACTGTTTCTCATCTTGAACGCGCATGGAGACTCAGGGACACACCCACCGTGATGGTGCTGGTCGGAGGCTGCGGGCTGTCCCGGCGAGGGCTGGACCGGCTGCAAAGGCGCCTCCACCCCCTCGGCCAGCAGGGCGGAGCTGCTGAGCTGTCCCACCGGGGGGGGCCAGGGCAGGTCCTTGATGACCTTAATCTCTACTGCGAGCAGCGCAGGAGCAGCATGTACCAAAGCAGCAGGCGAGAGAGGGAGGGAGCGAGGGAGGAAGAGAGGAAAAGAAGACAGGAGAGTGAGAAAAGCAGAGAAGAAGAGCTCAGCACACGAGGGGCGACAGGCTTCAGCTCCAGAGAGAAGAGAGCAGAGCAACAACTGTAAAATAAGAGTCTCAGCGAGGACTGCAGTCTTATTTTTCAGCTTATTCTCAGTAAGTTCACTATTAATGTTCTTTTTGGTTGTTAAGACAAAACTACAGTCAATGAGATGTGAAATTTGAACTTATTTTGAAGACTTGTTAATGGGATTAGAAAATTTTAAATGTCAAGCAAACATTAACAAAGTAATATTTTCAATATTCATTGATAAAAGGAAGCACTAGTTAACTCTGGCTACTCCGTTCCTCAGCTTCATCTTTGCCCCTGTCCCGTTAAAACGCTGCTCTCAGAAATGATCACTGCACAGCACGGATCGAGGGGACAGAGAAAAGTTTTTTCTCCCGATTTCTAGCAAACAGCCAAGCCTTTCTCCCCTCCTTGTCTTTTGGAGCTCTGTATCAACAGACAAAGTGACTTGTCCACTGTTTTAAATATTATGCAGGTAAAAAGTATTGTCGTTGAATGACAGTAACAAGCAGCTAGCTTGTTAGCCACCTTGTTAATTTTATGCCCAGTTAATGCTGTCCCCGCGATGGTAAGGGTACCAAGGTAGCTCGCTGGTGACCGTTACCAATCGCTAGCATTTGTCGTTAGTCAGCGGTCTATTCAAGTAAATGGGACGGCAAGTTAGCTAGCTAGCATGAAATGTTTCATTACAGCCCTACAAATGTATATTGCTGCAAAAGGCATGAGGATACAACTGCGTAGGTTTGTTTGATAAAAGTGCCTTCTGTAATATTCTTGTGTCGTAAATTGTAATAATCTTGAGAGATTTATCACCAATGAAAAAGACACTCATTTCCCAACCATTTCAGATCTTTTTTAAAAATTAGGAATACATTAAAAGCTTATTTTGGTTTTGGAAATGGAATTTAAAAAACAGGCCTTTAACACGGTTGGTATATTGAGTGTCTGTTACATGTTATATCGTTTTACCATCATCAGAAACCCAAAACGCCTGGTTTGACGGCTGCCTGAGGTGAAAGTTGTCTGAGGTTCGGTCAGACCCCTGCTTGCCCTATTTTGACGTAGCCTAGAGTGGGCGGGGCTTGGGATCGTTCAATTTCAAGCACTTGCTGATCATCCAGCTTCTGTGTTTACACCTGAAATCTGACCCTCCAGCTTAACGAGCAGCTGATTTCCTCCACCCGGCTGCACCTACGAAAGGATCTGTTTGGAAGATGGAGGTGGCTGGAAAAGACTGTGGCTCACTGTGTGTGGTTTTGAGTTGGTTTGATATTTTCTTTGATTCCCTTTAGCGTTTGGGCAGGCCCTGGCGGGACGAGGGACATAGAAATGCTGTTTGTCCGTCCGTGCTTCCGTCCATCCGTGCGTCCGTCCAGGAACAGTGTACTCGCAATAACTTTTGACAGCTTTGATGGAGGATCACCAAATTCACACCACATATGCCTCTCATGAAGGCCTTGCTCAAGTTCAATGATGAGTGACCTTGTCCTAGTTTTCAAGGTCACTGAGCAAAAAGATGTGAGGAACACTGTACTCGCAATAACTTTTCACAGCTTTGATGGAGACTCGCCAAATTCATATGACATTCTTATTGGTTTGTTTGGAAGATCTCAGCCATGAGCACAAAACTATGCCTTTGCATTGCGTCCATCATCCACAAGTCATGAAAATTGTAATCTCTCTCATGACCCATGGTTATATTTAGCTCATATCACAATGATCCATCCCTCATATATCTCTGTGTTCAACCAATGACCAATGAGCTACAGTGTCATTGTACTTGTCTTAAAGTGCACCACATTATTTTCAGCCATCAAAACAGTTTTTGCCACGTTTCTGGTCACTTGTGCGGCAAGAGACACAAGGCCTTCAGGCCAGCAGGCCATTTTTCGGTTTTGGTGCAGATTTTAGGTTAGGTTTAGGCCAGATTAGGAAGTGCGGAAGACTAAGATCGCGGGTGTTGTCTTCGGGAACCCCTGCTCAGGCCCGGCCAACAGCACTTGAGTTTTGTGCGTGTTTTTGTTGTGATTTATTAAATGTTATTTTGGAGATCTGTATTTGTATTATATTTTTTTGGGGCCTTTTTGGGTTGCGTCTCCTTAGTCCGGCCCTGCAAATATAATGAGCGGAACTTGAGTCATAATACGATGTAGAAGACGGCACAAAGGCTCATGTCCACTGTTTCTAAACACAATGACCAGACTGAGAGAAGTTTACCCTTGAAAAAAGGCATTTTTAGGGCCGCCTGACCTGAGCAGAAACCAGCCTCTCCTGACTGACAACAAGACTAACAACACACTGGCCATCTGCTGCGGTACTGAAACCAACGAGTAACATAAAAACACCAAACACAGCTTCTCATTCCAAACCCAGTGTTTTACAGACTCGCCACAGGCTCAGGCGAGACGAGTCGGCCGCAATCGGCACTGAAGCGGAGCGAGAATCTGAGAGCCACGTGTTCTCCGCTGCACAGGGCGAGCTGCCTGATCAGGGACCAGAGATGAACACAAGTAACAGCCAAACGCTGTGAAATATCTCCCAGTTCTCTCCATTTCTTCCCCCCTGGACAGAATTTGCTGGAAGAGGAGAGGCGATGAGACTCGAGCGGATAAAGAGGGAGCAGGGTGTCTGGGTACTGGAGTCCCGCTGCATGGAGTCGTGGAGAGTTCAGGCTGGCAGAAACACTCCAGCGCTCTGACAGCTGAAGAAATAACTTTAGCTTCTGAGCTGCTGGGGGTCAGGGATCGGATGTAGCTGGGAAATTTTCGCTCTGCCACCACTGGCCTCAGTCACATTTCCTTCAGCAGATTAGAGCGTAATTGTTTTGGGAGAGGGCAGCAACTCGCAGGCTCTCTCTCAGAGCGAGGAGACAGGTCACATGGGTCTACAACAAAGCCTGCTCAGACACAAAGACATCGCCTTCGCTCTATTTGAGGGATCGCAGTTAAATGTCCAAACCTTGCCGTGGGCGGTGCTAGAATATTTGTGTCATAAAACACTTCTCTGGTTTCAGCCACAAACTGTATACAGTCAATGTTTTCAGCACACAACAGGTTTTCCCTCGGCATGTACATGCAACAGTGAAATTAGAAAAGAAGGTCGCATTTTGCATAAACACATTTATTTTAACAAGCGTCTCCGCACAAACACGTTTCGGCGTACTGCCCTCTTCATTTTGCTTACAGACATAGTCATTTTACAGGTTATATACCCAGGCCAATGCACTGACACACCCTCATCGATTAGGTGATTGTGCAATTATGTAAATTGCATGATAATTGCATGATATATAAATATATATACAATCATACCAGCACGCATAATTAGGCGTCATAATAGCACTGCGCATGAAGCTAAGACAGATATACAAAGTCATACTAAAAACTTTAAAGAGCAGGTAAGGGACAGATCCTCATTCATCCCATTAGGTACAACCGTATTCAAAGAAAAAATATACCAGGCCTCCCTCACGCTTAGGTCTTACGGAGTAAGACAGTCCTCATCTTAAATAAAGAATCACTGACTTATGGTGGTTGACAAGGGCAAACGCACTGCAACAAGCCCAAAACATCTCCAACTGGGAAAACGTGATGGAACCCGCAAAAACACCTCCAACTTGAGAAACGTGCTGTAAAAAGAGAAATGCTGTGTATCCACGTTAGCACAATAGAAGTGCTCCGAACTTTTTAGCTAGCAAGCGAGCAAACATAACATTGCTTGCTTAGCTAGGTGGCTAGTTCGCAAGCCAAGCTAGCTAACAGTCATATTTGGTGCTTGTAATGCAAGAGAACATGAATGAATAGCAATAATTTCGCTGACTAACATTGCTAGAATTGAAACACGAGCATTTAGCTTGCTAGCTGGCACTAATAGGCATCAAAAATAAAATTTGCCAGCTAACGTTGACTAAAGAAACCAACAAACTAGCTCACACGCTAGGCTAGCAAGCTAGCTCGCCTGATCAGCTAGCTAATTTCGGTACATATAAACCAATAAAACAGTGAATCACGATTATTTTGCGGATTAGCAAGTGGTCATGAATGAGCCACGTAGCTAAGTCAGACATTAGTAAGGCTGGTTAGCTCGTTCGCTAACTACGGAGTTTTTGCGCTAACTAATGTTGGTCAACGTTTGGATGAAATCGCCAACTATTTCATTAAGCGCACGGTTACTAGGAGCAACACTTTCCTCATCAAGAAGTAACATCAATGGTGAGCGAACAAAAAATGTTTTTTTTTTTTTACATGTAGTAGCTGTGTGGGCCTATGCATTGATTATCAATCATATGCATTTGATTGGATGTACTGTGATGTAGGGTGACATTATTCAATAGCCCACCACACAATAATTTGTTTATGTTTTAATATTTTGGCCTCTTAACCATTACAGTAACACAGTGTTTTGGTGGGTGTGCTGTAGCACTGTGCAAATTAGGTGATGTCGGATTTGTTTTAGATGTACGATTTGCTATATGATTTACACTCCTAAGAGTCTTTTTACTAATGCAATCTTGGTGGCTATGGTTATTTCTGTGTAGGTGTGTGTCGTTGAACTTTTGATAATCATTGATAATTGATAATCATATCTGTCTCATCTAAGCTTGGTAGCACTGCTGATTGTTGACAGCAGAATATCAGGGAGTGATTAATGAATGAATGGAGCTGGTAAGGTGCTGAAAAGTACGTTATGGTTCAATTACTTCCAGCACTACGGGGAGCCCTGCGTTTGCATATAGTCCCTGTCCAGGCATATTGTATGACCAGTTTCCGTGTCGGATTGTGGATTTGGTCGACGCTGTTTATTCAGACAGGCCTCTCGAACTGATTGGGTGGTACTGACTATTTCTTTCTGTGTGATATGTATCATCAGTGTGTGTGCGTGTGTGTATGTGTGTGTGTGCGTGAGTGTGTGTGCATGTGTGCGCGGTTTTCATGTTGGTCAAAGCTTGCAAAAACACTTGCATTTTACTGCTTATTTATTTATTTATTATTAAATTATTTTTAAATAATTGCAAGTTATTTTAGGTTTTGAGCACCCACCAGCATACACAAAAATCTGCGCCTATGCCCCCATCAGAAACTCATTGGCACAATATGCCCTCAAAGAAATACAATAAAACTTTGACTGCAGCTTATGAAAACAGTGCCCTGGGATCATTACCTGGCTTTTACAGAATCAATGGGGAAAACTTGAGCCCAGAGCAGTTTGGGCTCGGCTGATCAACCATTGGCTTATGAAGCGGCGAGTTCCGTGATTAATAACCCACAGGGATATCCAGACTTTTCCAGTGATTCAGGATCTGGCTGATAAAAGCAGTCATCAGTGAAGTATCAAGAGCGGATCAGCGATCCTGATCCCGGCTCTGTGAAATCCGCTCGTTTAATCTTCACAAATGCAACCGTGCCTTTCGAGTCGTAGTGTTTTTGGAAATGTGTGGGCCATGATGCCTCAGCTTGCATCAGTCAAGGCAGATAGAGTATTTGGCTTTTTCCCAAGGATGTACTCCACAAGAACCAATCACTGAGTCCAGTGCCACTGACAATGTGTTCTCTGCCACTCGCAAGATACTTTCCATGATGTCCTCGCCGAAGAAAAATTTTTTCTAAGATGATCATGATTTGCATGGATTAAAACGCGAAAAAATGTGTAATTGCTGATAATAATTTAAAATGACCAGGGCACAAAGAATGTATTTATATAACAGACTCTGTGGTCCAAATCTTATTTTTGGATGAACAAGCGCTTTAAAGACAGCCTGTCTAAGCCTCCCCTTAGCCGTCCTCTTAATGGAGGCACGCAGGGGAAATCAAAAATTTCATAAAATTTTATAAAAATCATAAATCCCCCCCCCCCCACCCTGTCTCCTGAGGCCTTTGATGTGACACACTAATAAAGTTACAGAGAAAAAAACCCAGCCTGACAGCGGCTCCACAGATCGGCCAATGAGTGACACTGACCACCCCGTAAACCTCGAGCGCATTAAACAGGGACGACCCATCAATCGTCTCAAACAGCGCTCTGCTTCGCTTGTATTATCTGCCATTATCCAGTGTGTCATCGTCAGCTATTTCACTGGGACTCTGGGACCGTTTGGCTTGTATTGGGGGGTCTTGTACGCCCAGGGCTACGGCTGTTGTCTCCACACTCTACTGCCCCCCAACCCTCCCCATCTCGCTCACGGCTGGGACCGAACCATCGCCGGGGCAGATCGAGATCACACAGTTATTTCCCCTGAGTGAACGGAGCTGTAAAAGAACCACACAGAAGCAATGCGACGCAGTGAACAGGCTCCAGTGAAATACACACGTTTTTAACAGCACAGAAGCGATGCGACGCAGTGAACAGACTCCAGTGAAATACACACGTTTTTAACAGCAGCCCTCACAGCGCCTGTCTTACAGGACAGCTTTTGATGTTTACAGAAAGCGGCGAGAGGACACAACAACCTCAAGTCTCTGCACGTGAGACGTCTTCAGTAAAAACCATATCAGCTCAGTGCTGCCTGCTACTGAATTCAGTTTTTATATTTTCATTGACACACATGCAAGCTCATGTACTGTGGAGTTTTAAAATGGGCTGAGGGGGGAGGGGGTAGGGGGGTAGATTGGTTCTCATTACTGTACCCCCCTTCCCCCAAACATCTGACCCCCCCACACTCTCCTGGCAGTGAAAGACTTTCTTTAAAAGTAAAACACTGTGAGCCAGAGCTCCACTGTAGATCAGGCACAAACATCGGTATGCGATCTCCGCTCCAATAACGCTTCTGTTCCGATGCCTTTATTTCCTCTTACTATTTAGAAGTTTCTTGTTTATTCAGATCACTTTTAAATATCTTGCAGCGCTATTAATCACATCACTCAACTCTAATGGAGTTTTTCAATTGGCACTTTTGTCTGGGCCGAATCGGTGCCGCACTGATCACCATTTCCATCATCACTTTAAGCGCACAGTAGAGCCGAGCTGCACCAGCGATAGAAATCCCAGCGTGTGGAGCCCAAGCCTGCCAATCCTGCCCTCAGTTGGGCAGCTGAAACATCAGAGGGCTTCATTATCATCATCAGCAGTATGAGCCAGAGCTGACAAGGGCACTGCTGTCAAGCGTCATCTACTCAAGACAAGCGCGTCATCACTTAACGACTCACCTTCAGATGGGTAGCCCTGTTTTAATGGAAACACAAATCCCAGGCGTGCTGAGCTGATGTGCAGTGTGTGAGTCGAACAGAGTAAAGCACGTGTGTACGGAAGCGCTCATAACTGACCAAACACTATTACACTGTCTAGTCTGCTCTGCTCTAATTGCTTTATACAAATCGTACCTTATCTGATCTATACTGTGGCTATTCCAGTAACGTTGTCCATGCACTTTGCTGTTGACAAAAGTGCCATGTTTTGTAATGTGATTATAGGCCTATCAGCCTGCCCACTCCAGACATGAAGTGCCACAAACATGAACACTTCCAAAATAGTGGAGAGCATTTTTATTCCTTTTGGTTGTTTTTCACCTCAGGGATGATCATTTGTATCAATTTTTAATTACCCTGCAACAAATAATAATATTTAATAACATCAAATAAATCACACACAGGCTTGTTTGCACTGACTGGCATTTAATTTTTGTTCTGCTTAATTCAGCCGTCTAATTGCATGCATATGCATAATAAGTTACTGAATTGCAATAAATATGCACAGTTCCACTGGAGTAGAACAGCTCTGAATAATAAAACAGCTGTTCCAACAACGTCTACCTCCGCAACTTGGATTAGGAAGCACAATAACGGAACACAATTAGAAAGCGACAAATGATGATATGAATGTAGCCTCTTTGAAGGCTCAACTACAAAAGCATGCTCCTTTAAGACTCAGACACTGGTTGAAAAAATGTTGCAAAAAAACCCCAAAACATTTAATTGTATTCAAAACACTCTCTGGATAAAAATTGAAAGTGTCTCAGTCTAAATATGAAACCAAATACAGTAAGAGACCAAAATAAAGAGGTGAAATGTGTTTCTCTTGAGTGCTCGAAGACAGTTTAGCAGAACAGAGTGTCACAGAGTGAAACGAGTGTTAGATGTGCCTGTTGTGTGAGGGATCCTGAGATGCTCTTCAGAGAGGAGCAGCTGACCAGAGCTACATCTGTATTAGAGTCTCTGTGCCCATCTGGGCCTGTGAGAAAGTGCTCCGCTCGCTCTGGATGGGACTTCCTCCAGTCCCAGGTTGGGTTGATACATATTTAGTCCTCTGTGTTTCTCTGAGCCCTTTATTTTGTTCATACATCATGTCTTCAGTGGGTAACCTGTAGCCTCGAGAGTAAGGGGGCAGGCTGGAGCCAGGAGGGCTGGTAGATCAAGACTCACTGTAGTCACTGTAACATCAGTGCATCCGCTGGGCCTCTTGAAGCAGTAACCCAGCACTGCACAGCCAATGACCCTGCACTGCACTGCCTGTAACCCAGCACTGCCCATGACCCTGCACTTCCAGTAACCCAGCAATGCACAGTCAACTACCCTGCACTGCCAGAAACCCAGCACTGCGCTGCCAGTATCCCAGCAATGCACTGCCAGTAACCTTGCACTGCACTGCCAATGACCCTGCGCTGCCAGGAACCTAGCACTGCATTGCAGGAACCCAGCACTCTACTGTCGGTAACCCAGCACTACTCCAAGGGGAGACCGGCCCCTGCTTTACCAACTCAAGCACCAGCTGCTTTGGATAAAACGCACTGGGTAAATAGCAGTAATATACACTGCCCGGCCAAAAAAAAAAAAGTCACCGTTTGGAAATTAATGAACAAATTCTATTATTGGATCATTATTGCAATCATTAATGTGTTTCAGCGGGCAATAATAATTTTAACCCTGACTGATGAAGTGCGTCGCTACTCATTTCTTAAAAAATCATGTCGGAACACACATCCCCTTATGGTGGAAAAGATGTTAAGAGTATTTCAGAACGGGCAAGTTATTTGCCTGTATTTAGCAAAGAAAACCATGAATGACAAAAACAAGTATGAGGAATCATTTTCACAAACAAATTTGCCACCACAAAGTCCTGACCTTAAACACATTAAAAGTTACTGGGATGTGCTCAAGAAAGACCACCGAGTGGTTCAACCATTATGTCGAAAAGACAAAAATTATGGCATTTCTGATTGAAAATAAATGTTCTGGCATTGCATATAGTTGTTAAAACAATGACAAGACAAATATGCACTGTAGTCAAAGCTACAGGGGATCAACTAAATATCTGAGTGTGCGACTTTTTTTGGCCGGGCAGTGTATCACTGTTCATGAGAGGTGCAGTGTGGCTCCACCATGCTGTGGCTGTGACTGACTGCAGTGCTGCTCAGTCTATCTTTGGGGGGTGGAGGGTGGGCGTGGGCTTGCTGGTCCAGGATCAGCCAATGTGTCCCAGGGAAGATAAGCGAGGAAAGAGCCCGGGTTTGGAAAGGGGCAGAGGATTGTTTACAGCCCTGTGAAAGGAGCCTGTCAGGGGGGTTATCAACACCAGGAACGGCAGGGGAAATTAAAAACAGCTTCCAAGCGACAGGCTGGTGACGCTCCGGGTTTAGGAGGAGGGGGAGAGGGGGCAGGAGGGGGGGGGGGGGGGGGCAGGTTCTTATGTGGGCAGCGCCTCTCTCTCAGAAATCTGACGTGTGTCAATCTGCCGCATTCTTCTAGATCCACTGCAGCGCTGCAATATTTGTGGAGTTTAACCCCTGACTTTGCTGCTCTTTTAGTCAGTAGCGTGCGGTGGGTCAGTAGCATGCGGTGGTTCAGTAGCGTGCGGTGGGGTTTCAGTCAGGGCCAGCAGTAACAAAATGCAACCCCCCTCCCCCCCAATAAAAAAGTCATATTCGCCGATACAGCCAACACAGCAGCCGCAAACATACTACAATAAGTACACACTCAGAATCCACTGTAACGCATTATTATGCAACAGTACTTAATCAACACCAACATGTCAGCTGATCAACAACCACAACGCATCACAACACCACTCTGCAGCATCGCCCATCAAAGCATCTTCCCCTTGGTCACTCATTACTTTGCAGTGAACACACCATATGACACAAAACACCAAAAACAGCACCTACTGCCCCCCTGCTCCGCATCCTAAGAGGAAACTGCTAAATCACTTCAAGAGTTAAATCTATTTCTTTAACAGTGGCTGCTGCAAGGTGCTGTCGCAGGTCAGCAGCATAATTTGACAGCAAAGTTAGTGATTCCATGTAATTACGTATCTCGAATAAGTGACTCGCTTCTCTCCTCGTGCCCCCTGAAAGCTAAAGCCCGACGCCCACTAGAGGTGAAGCGAAGCATCGAGTCAAACGGCAAACGTTTTTGAACGCCCACTGAAAGCGTCAGTAACATCAAAAACGCCGGATGAAAACAGGACCGAGAAGCAAACCATGGGTATCACTCTCAAAATATTCAAGCGGACAAAGTTTAATTTTGGAAACACCCACCAATGCAGCATATTTTATTAAGTGATGACAAAGTGTGACGTTCAGTTTACTGTGCGTTATACGGAATATATAGGCATGATTTACCTCCTAAATTTAGCCGTCTAGTAAGTTAACATGATTTATTTTACTTCATCCTGCAACGAGTTAGCTCGCTAGTTAAATTAGCAGCATTAAGTTCTTACCAGTACTCCTTCAGGTAGGTAATGTGTAACTGTAGATCGCTTGATAATTTAAATGGCCTGAAAATAATTGATTTCCGTGCAAAAACCGCAACTTGGTTAAAAAGCAGTTATATTGGTTTCTACAACTGCATGTGGGGTTTCTGCTAAATGCGTGCCACCAACCACGGCAAAGCGAAATAGTCAAATAACCTAAAAGACTAATACATTTCTATTGTGTTGATGCACAAGAGAAAGAGAAGTTGCGAAAAATGAAAAACTGAGGCAGGTCACGCGCTGTCGTTGCTGCATTGAAACAAATGGCTGCCCATGGGCCAATCACTCAAACTTATTTGAATGACAACGCCAAAGCCAGCACAAGAAACTCCGTTTACCCTGGGGCGTTCTGTCAATCACAAATAAAAATTTGATTGGCTAATGACATGGTCACTCAGCATTGTAGCTCCAATCGCAGCGTCCGGCTTCAATTAAAGGCCAACAATGCAACTCCTGCTGACCCCGGCAGAGGAAAGGAGCGGTGATGCGTTCATGGGACTTCGGAAATTCATGCTCAGCTCCACAAAATATAACCATTCTTTTTCTGGATAAAGTGGCATACTGGACAAGTAATTGACTCCAGACACATTTCATAAACACTTTAATTATGAAAAAAAATATGTAATTTTCATTTTTGACAGGACTTGCGGTGCAAGCCTTACTGGCCCTGACTGCACACCTCTGCTTTTAGTATTTTATTAAATAAGGACCAGAACTGTCAACATTGTTCCACTAGAGTTAGTGCTGCGCTGATTTTCATCCACGGTCCCTCAGTGAGGGAAAAAATCACAACAAAACTGTGTTACATTACATTAGAATTACATTTTAATCCTGAAAATATTATATGTCAATAAATACATATAAAGAACGACACCCGGACGAATCATTTGCTAAAATGAGGCAAACTCCAGTTTCTGAGGCTGGAAGCACTGGAAGGATAATAAAACAATAAAACGATGGGCCATTTTTTGCTGCCGGACTGGGGCTTGTGTGTGTGTGTGTGTGCGTGTGTGTGTGTGTGTGTGTGCTCGTGTGCGTGTGTGCGTGTGTGTGTGTGTGTGCTCGTGTGCGTGTGTGTGTGTGCGTGTGTGTGTGTGTGCTCGTGTGCGTGTGTGCGTGCGTGTGTGAGTGTGTGTGTGTGTGTTCGTGGGTATGTGTATGTGCGCCTGTGTGTTTGTGTGTGGCTATGCATTTGTGTGCGTGTGCGTGTGTGTGTGTGTGTGTGTGTGTGTGCGTGTGTGCGTGTGTGTGCGTGTGCGTGCAGTCGAAGGAGGTTAAACGAGTAGAGGAGCGATTAAAGGCTGCGCATGTAAACACGCAGCCCAAAACCCCAGCGAGAGAGAGAGAGGACATTTGCATCCTATTGCAAAGCTGTCAGGAGATTCGCCTGAAGTGATTCATTTCTCAGCAGCAGCAGAACCTCCTCTGCAGCCGCACAGGAGAGGCCTCCTCTACACTGTCATGATGTGGAGCAGAGAGAGCAGGGACGGCCCATACGGACATAACACTGCAGGTGTAGCACACAGTATGTGCTCATAGTGTGTACTGAACACACACACAGGAGCTCAGCAGCCAGAACTGAAGCTGCACAGCAGGTGAGGTAACTGCAGGTGTTTGACTGAGGAAACACACACAGTGAGTGTGTAAGATCAGGAGACGGTCGGTGTGGGTACAGGTCACACACAGGAATAAACACCAGTGCTGGAATAAAGTGAAATCAGGAGAGGCCACCCACACAAGAGAAGGAAAATGGTATTGATGTATCATGTGTTTTGTGAGTTAAAACCCTTGATGAACCGGGGCAGGTCTAGTGAGAATATGGCTCCATTTTACAAGGACAACCCAATGGAAATACCTGAGACAACAGGGGCAAATACACTGAGACAGAGAGACACCAGGGCACAGACCCCAGAGCAGTTATGGGGTTAATAGCAACACCAGAGGAGTTCTGTCCAAATTCCTCCCTCCAAATGCGAGTCAGAAAACTGGACCCCTCCTGAACTCAAACCAGCAACCCAGGTGCTGCTCAGGTAACTGACATTAGGCTGCTCTTACAGCCTTAATGCTGATGGAAATGACTCCACACAAATGTGCAGTAGGTTTATGCAGTACTGACACCCTGTTGGCTTTATTTTATTTTATTCATAAAGACAACTGCAAGACTGAAGTGTGAACAAGGTGTCTGAATATAAATGTCAGAAACATGAGTTTAATGTGAGGTCGTTTGGGCAGAAGTTACAAACATCAGATATAATTCTGGAAATCAGCCCCAGAACAGCAGAGTCATTGGAGATTTTCCTGAATACATGATGTGATCAGGAGAAAAATGTAAAATCTGACACTGAAAGCAGAGCATGAGAAGAATGAGGCAAATCAAAGCAGCAAATAAACTGCCTGCCTCAGGAAAAACCCGCCTTCATTACGGTTTTGAAGAGGAGAAACATTTAATTAATTATCTTTCGGCTTGCCAAAAACAAAACCATCCATCAATACCAAGCAGACAACACAAACACTGGAGAATTTGTGTCAAGGAAGCCAGAAAAAAACTAAGAAAGCTTAACAAGTAATCTTGTCAATATACAAAATACCATTGCAAAGAAAATTAATTTTAAAATTAATTCATTTTCACTAAATTAGAGAAGGTACATTAAAAAATGAATTTTTGTTTTTAACACCCAAAAACATACACACACACATACACACACACACACCACACAAATACACTCACACGCACAAGCACACGCATACACCCACAATCACACACACACACACACACACACCGAAATAAACAGTAACTGCCACTGGACGGACCGTACTGGAGCAGTACAGACTGCAGGACCTGCAAACACAGCTCAGATCAGACCAATCAGCTCCCCTCACTTCTGACCTACAGAAGCTTCCAGAGACACAGTTTACAGTTTTCTCTGTCCTACATGAAGAAGAAAATGACCTTTCAGTCAGATCAATACTTAACGCAGAGCAGATCATGGAAAAAGAAACACGACAAAAACAAGGGAAACAAAGGAAGCTCTTTGTGCATTTAAAACGGTTTAAAAATCAATGAAAGGTCGGCTTTGTTTGGTGTCGGTTTTCTCACTTCTCTGTGCGAGTAGCTGGAGTTCGGCGCTGATTGTGTTAGTTAGGTTGACACTGCCGAAGCTACACATTCTGTTCTTTATGCACTCCTGACATACTGACATACTGACATACACACAAAGGCACAGACCTGCTTAGAAAAATGGTCACACCAGAGACGCTGAAAAACAGAGGAACTTTGATATGTACCACATGAATGGTAAATTTCTGTGGTTATTAAGGGTCAGCAGTGAGTAGAAGCCAAATAATTTAAAATACAAAGCAGGTCATTCATCTGCAATGCATTAGAAACCATAGATGTGGTCAAGTCCATTTCATTTAGTCAATTAAGAAAACAAATTTAAATTCAGACCCATTTATCTCATTGAAAAGTCTTCATCCTTAGACTGTGATTGATTCATGAATTGACTTCATGAAAAGTCATAAAATGGAAATGAGCAACGATTCCGCAATAACTGCTTAACAAATGCACATACACACGCACGCACCCACACACAAACACACACACACACACACACACACACAAAATGGCACACATTAAAGTTTTTATTGGAGAATAAATTAGTTGCGGTATTACTTTAAACCCACTGTATAGCCAGGTTCATCAATGAGGACATTCTTTAAGAGTCTTTGAATTCATTCACGAGGGCAGTGATTTAAACATCTTGGAACATTTAAATGAGACGCATTGCTTTGAACACCTCGGAGCTCATCACTGTGAGGCCACTGCTTTAAGCGTCTCTGTTCGTAACTGTAAGGGCACTGCTTTTAACCCTTGAGCAGTGACAGCACACCCTCAAAACCTTTTCTTGCCTTGATCTCTATCCTGTATGAAGACTGAGTCTCTGAATATTAACTGTAATGGATTCTTGGAGCTGAAGTCGACGTGATCGGTTCCACCATGCAACCAATCAGAGAAAGAGGACGTGGGGTCATTGAGAAGAGGAAACCTCATCCAGCAACAGAAATATTAATTACATTTCAGCGACAGCATCTTTTAAAACTTCTTGAGATATTAGATATTGATACAATAAAACTAAGCGTGTATAACAGGAAAAGGGACCATCATCACCCAAACCACGACATTGAAACTCAACATTGCTCCTCCCACCACTTAGACACATGATGCTGGTATGTAGCCTTGTTTAATGATGACCCACCATCCTTTTTATTCATTTTTTCATGCCTCAAAAGAGCAAATGTCCCCCATTTATATTCTGAGAACATTTTCTGGAAAAGAACTTGTGACATCCTTTTATTTCCTCTGAGCATTATTCGGCAAATATCCAGAGGTAATATCCTCTCTGAATGCATCATGGTGCTCATATCTGCAGTAATATCCTCTCTTAATGCATCATGGTGCTCATATCTGCAGTAATATCCTCTCTTAATTCATCATGGTGCTCATATCTGCAGTAATATCCTCTCTGAATGCATCATGGTGCTCATATCTGCAGTAATATCCTCTCTAAATGCATCATGGTGCTCATATCTGCAGTAATATCCTCTCTGAATGCATCATGGTGCTCTTATCTGCAGTAATATCCTCTCTGAATGCATCATAGTGCTCATATCTGCAGTAATATCCTCTCTGAATGCATCATGGTGCTCATATCTGCAGTAATATCCTCTCTAAATGCATCATGGTGCTCATATCTGCAGTAATATCCTCTCTGAATGCATCATGGTGCTCTTATCTGCAGTAATATCCTCTCTGAATGCATCATAGTGCTCATATCTGCAGTAATATCCTCTCTGAATGCATCATGGTGCTCATATCTGCAGTAATATCCTCTCTGAATGCATCATGGCGCTCATACCTACAGTAATGTCCTCTCTGAATGCATCATGGTGCTTATATCTGCAGTAATATCCTCTCTGAATGCATCATGGCGCTCATACCAACAGTAATATCCTCTCTGAATGCATCATGGTGATCATATCTGCAGTAATATCCTCTCTGAATGCATCATGGTGCTCATATCTGCAGTAATATCCTCTCTAAATGCATCATGGTGCTCATATCTGCAGTAATATCCTCTCTGAATGCATCATGGTGCTCTTATCTGCAGTAATATCCTCTCTGAATGCATCATGGTGCTCATATCTGCAGTAATATCCTCTCTGAATGCATCATGGTGCTCATATCTGCAGTAATATCCTCCCTGAATGCATCATGGTGCTCAAATCTGCAGTAATATCCTCTCTGAATGCATCATGGTGCTCATATCTGCAATAATATCCTCTCTGAATGCATCATGGTGCTCATATCTGCAGTAATATCCTCTCTGAATGCATCATGGTGGTCATATCTGCTGTAATATCCTCTCTGAATGCATCATGGTGCTCATATCCGCAGTAATATCCTCTCTGAATTCATCATGGTGCTCATATCTGCAGTAATATCCTCTCTGAATGCATCATGGAGCTCATATCTACAGTAATATCTTCTCTGAATGCATCATGGTGCTCATACCTGCTGTAATATCCTCTCTGAATGCATCATGGTGCTAATATCTGCAGTAATATCCTCTCTTAATTCATCATGGTGCTCATATCTGCAGTAATATCCTCTCTGAATGCATCATGGAGCTCATATCTACAGTAATATCTTCTCTGAATGCATCATCGTGCTCATACCTGCAGTAATATCCTCTCTGAATGCATCATGGTGCTCATATCTGCAGTAATATCCTCTCTGAATGCATCATGGTGCTCATTTCTGCAGTAATATTCTCTCTGAATACATCATGGTGCTCATATCTGCAGTAATATCCTCTCTGAATGCATCATGGTGGTCATATCTGCAGTAATATCCTCTCTGAATGCATCATGGTGCTCATACCTGCAGTAATATCCTCCCTGAATGCATTATGGTGCTCATACCTGCAGTAATATCCTCTCTGAATGCATCATGGTGCTCATATCTGCAGTAATATCCTCTCTGAATGCATTATGGTGCTCATATCTGCAGGAATATCCTCTCTGAATGCATCATGGTGCTCATACCTGCAGTGATATCCTCTCTGAATGCATCCTGGTGCTCATATCTGCAGTAATATCCTCTCTGAATGCATCATGGAGCTCATATCTGCAGTAATATCCTCTATGAATGCATCGTGGTGCTCATATCTGCAGTAATATCCTCTCTGAATGCATCATGGATCTCATACCTGCAGTAATATCCTCTCTGAATGCATTATGGTGCTCATATCTGCACTAATATCCTCCCTGAATGCATCATGGTGCTCAAATCTGCAGTAATATCCTCTCTGAATGCATCATGGTGCTCATATCTGCAGTAAAATCCTCTCTGAATGCATCATGGTGCTCATATCTGCACTAATATCCTCCCTGAATGCATCATGGTGCTCAAATCTGCAGTAATATCCTCTCTGAATGCATCACGGTGCTCATATCTGAAATAATATCCTCTCTGAATGCATCATGGTGCTCATATCTGCTGTAATATCCTCTCTGAATGCATCATGGTGCTCATATCTGCAGTAATATCCTCTCTGAATTCATCATGGTGCTCATATCTGCAGTAATATCCTCTCTAAATGCATCATGGAGCTCATATCTACAGTAATATCTTCTCTGAATGCATCATGGTGCTCATATCTGCAGTAATATCCTCTCTGAATGCATCATGGTGCTCATATCTGCACTAATATCCTCCCTGAATGCATCATGGTGCTCAAATCTGCAGTAATATCCTCTCTGAATGCATCATGGTGCTCATATCTGAAATAATATCCTCTCTGAATGCATCATGGTGCTCATATCTGCTGTAATATCCTCTCTGAATGCATCATGGTGCTCATATCTGCAGTAATATCCTCTCTGAATACATCATGGTGCTCATATCTGCAGTAATAGCCTCTCTAAATGCATCATGGAGCTCATATCTACAGTAATATCTTCTCTGAATGCATCATGGTGCTCATATCTGCAGTAATATCCTCTCTGAATTCATCATGGTGCTAATATCTGCAGTAATATCCTCTCTAAATGCATCATGGAGCTCATATCTACAGTAATATCTTCTCTGAATGCATCATGGTGCTCATATCTGCAGTAATATCCTCTCTGAATGCATCATGGTGCTCATATCAGTAGTAATATCCTCTCTGAATGCATCATGGTGCTCATATCCGCAGTAATATCCTCTCTGAATGCATCATGGTGCTCATATCTGCAGTAATATCCTCTCTGAATGCATCATGGCGCTCATATCTGCAGTAATATCTTCTCTGAATGCATCATGGTGCTCATATCTACAGTAATATCCTCTCTGAATGCATCATGGTGCTCATATCTGCAGTAATATCTTCTCTGAATGCATCATGGAGCTCATATCTGCAGTAATATCCTCTCTGAATGCATCATGGTGCTCATATCAGTAGTAATATCCTCTCTGAATGCATCATGGTGCTCATACCTGCAGTAATATCCTCTCTGAATGCATCATGGTGCTCATATCTGCAGTAATATCCTCTCTGAATGCATCATGGCGCTCATATCTGCAGTAATATCTTCTCTGAATGCATCATGGTGCTCATATCCGCAGTAATATCCTCTCTGAATGCATCATGGTGCTCATATCTGCAGTAATATCTTCTCTGAATGCATCATGGAGCTCATATCTGCAGTAATATCCTATCTGAATGCATCATGGTGCTCATATCAGTAGTAATATCCTCTCTGAATGCATCATGGTGCTCATACCTGCAGTAATATCCTCTCTGAATGCATCATGGTGCTCATATCTGCAGTAATATCCTCTCTGAATTCATCATGGTGCTCATATCTGCAGTAATATCCTCTCTAAATGCATCATCGAGCTCATATCTACAGTAATATCTTCTCTGAATGCATCATGGTGCTCATATCTGCAGTAATATCCTGTCTGAATGCATCATGGCGCTCATATCTGCAGTAATATCTTCTCTGAATGCATCATGGTGCTCATATCTACAGTAATATCCTCTCTGAATGCATCATGGTGCTCATATCTGCAGTAATATCTTCTCTGAATGCATCATGGAGCTCATATCTGCAGTAATATCCTCTCTGAATGCATCATGGTGCTCATATCAGTAGTAATATCCTCTCTGAATGCATCATGGTGCTCATACCTGCAGTAATATCCTCTCTGAATGCATCATGGTGCTCATATCTGCAGTAATATCCTCTCTGAATGCATCATGGCGCTCATATCTGCAGTAATATCTTCTCTGAATGCATCATGGTGCTCATATCCGCAGTAATATCCTCTCTGAATGCATCATGGTGCTCATATCTGCAGTAATATCTTCTCTGAATGCATCATGGAGCTCATATCTGCAGTAATATCCTATCTGAATGCATCATGGTGCTCATATCAGTAGTAATATCCTCTCTGAATGCATCATGGTGCTCATACCTGCAGTAATATCCTCTCTGAATGCATCATGGTGCTCATATCTGCAGTAATATCCTCTCTGAATTCATCATGGTGCTCATATCTGCAGTAATATCCTCTCTAAATGCATCATCGAGCTCATATCTACAGTAATATCTTCTCTGAATGCATCATGGTGCTCATATCTGCAGTAATATCCTCTCTGAATGCATCATGGCGCTCATATCTGCAGTAATATCTTCTCTGAATGCATCATGGTGCTCATATCCGCAGTAATATCCTCTCTGAATGCATCATGGTGCTCATATCTGCAGTAATATCTTCTCTGAATGCATCATGGAGCTCATATCTGCAGTAATATCCTCTCTAAATGCATCATCGAGCTCATATCTACAGTAATATCTTCTCTGAATGCATCATGGTGCTCATATCTGCAGTAATATCCTCTCTGAATGCATCATGGCGCTCATATCTGCAGTAATATCTTCTCTGAATGCATCATGGTGCTCATATCCGCAGTAATATCCTCTCTGAATGCATCATGGTGCTCATATCTGCAGTAATATCTTCTCTGAATGCATCATGGAGCTCATATCTGCAGTAATATCCTATCTGAATGCATCATGGTGCTCATATCAGTAGTAATATCCTCTCTGAATGCATCATGGTGCTCATACCTGCAGTAATATCCTCTCTGAATGCATCATGGTGCTCATATCTGCAGTAATATCCTCTCTGAATTCATCATGGTGCTCATATCTGCAGTAATATCCTCTCTAAATGCATCATCGAGCTCATATCTACAGTAATATCTTCTCTGAATGCATCATGGTGCTCATATCTGCAGTAATATCCTGTCTGAATGCATCATGGCGCTCATATCTGCAGTAATATCTTCTCTGAATGCATCATGGTGCTCATATCCGCAGTAATATCCTCTCTGAATGCATCATGGTGCTCATATCTGCAGTAATATCTTCTCTAAATGCATCATGGAGCTCATATCTGCAGTAATATCTTCTCTGAATGCATCATGGTGCTCATATCAGTTGTAATATCCTCTCTGAATGCATCATGGTGCTCATACCTGCAGTAATATCCTCTCTGAATGCATCATGGTGCTCATATCTGCAGTAATATCCTCTCTGAATGCATCATGGCGCTCATATCTGCAGTAATATCTTCTCTGAATGCATCATGGTGCTCATATCCGCAGTAATATCCTCTCTGAATGCATCATGGTGCTCATATCTGCAGTAATATCTTCTCTGAATGCATCATGGAGCTCATATCTGCAGTAATATCCTCTCTGAATGCATCATGGTGCTCATATCAGTAGTAATATCCTCTCTGAATGCATCATGGTGCTCATACCTGCAGTAATATCCTCTCTGAATGCATCATGGTGCTCATATCTGCAGTAATATCCTCTCTGAATTCATCATGGTGCTCATATCTGCAGTAATATCCTCTCTAAATGCATCATGGAGCTCATATCTACAGTAATATCTTCTCTGAATGCATCATGGTGCTCATATCTGCAGTAATATCCTCTCTGAATGCATCATGGTGCTCATATCTGCAGTAATATCTTCTCTGAATGCATCATGGAGCTCATATCTGCAGTAATATCCTCTCTGAATGCATCATGGTGCTCATACCTGCAGTAATATCCTCTCTGAATGCATCATGGCGCTCATACCTGCGAAGGCCTTGGAGATGCGATCCTTCTTCCACTCCCAGGGCTGGTCATACTCCTCTGGGGGCCTCTCGTCGTCCTGGGGCAGGCGGCTCTCCCGCAGACAGGCAGGCCTCTCCGTGTCCGACTCCCCGCCGTTCTCCTCTGGCTCGTAGGGCGTATCGTACAGCGGCAGCTGCCTCACCGGGCTGTCCTTTGGTGCCCTACCGCCACGAATCTCTGCAGAGGAAGAGGAGGGTGGTCACAAAATGGCCTCCTGTGACAGGATGGAAGTTTTGCCCATTTTCAAACAGTCCGACAACACGGGAAATCGTGGTTGGAGGTGAAGGCAATGTCCTTCTTTGCATGTATTTTAATTAGCTCAATTTATTCAGAATGAGCAGAGTTCCCCAGCTCAATGAGACATAAAACTGCTTGGTTCAGCAGATGTCACCTCATGGATTTGGACAGAGCTTCCATCCTTTTTAGGGAGCCGGTCTAATAATGTCCAGTGAGGCGGGCCGCTGCTATTCATACTTTTTTGCACACTACATTCACTGGCACTCTAGGTGATTTACCGCTAAATTATTTCATTACTGAAGTATAAACCTTCACAGGAAAGTAAAACTAAAAACTTTGATGAAAATGTATTACTTCCTGGTCAGTTTCAAAACTGAATGCATTATGAAATGCTCACCAAGACACAAATACCACAGAGGTCCAGGCCCGTGGGTCAGAAAATAACATTATGGCTGTTTATTTTTCGCCCAGTGAACTCCTTCAGCAGAGGTCACTCATTATTTACATCACCACGCTGAAGAACTGGGCCAATTAGCAAATCCAGGTGGTTTGAACAGAAATACTGAAGCGGACCTCTGACTGCAGGATTTTCTAGCTCAGCACCGAGTTCTGGACACAATATGTGTGACACTGCAGTACAAACTTACAGGCCCATCAGCTGTTAACCCTCAGCCCTCACTAAGCAGATGCAGGTACAGGTGTTTGTGTGGTATGGTGGTGTGGTGGTTAGGACTGTTGCTTTGAAATAAAACGGTTCCAGCCCCCGTTGGCCAGGACCTCCCTGTGTGGAGTCTGCATGTTCTCCCCGTGTTCACATGGGTTTCCTGCCGGTGCTCCGGTTCCCCTGCCCTGAATAACATGCTCTATAGGACCACTCCTCCCGGAGCTCCTGACCCAGGCTCTGGATTTATCACTGACCCTCGGTGCTGCACTGTGGCTGCCCACTGCTCCAGAGTAACTAGGATGGGTCAAATGCAAATACTTAAATTACCCCACGTGGTACAATACAGTATATCTTATCTTATATTGAGTTACCTTTTTAGATTCCGACACCTGTGTAATGACCCCTTGCTCTGTTTCAGGATGGTCCTATTTGAGAGGAGGCTTTAATCTCAATGTGACCTGCGAGTAAAATAAAGTTTTCCTGTTCATGACCACGATGTGGCTTGTAAATGAATCTCTGAACAGCAGCAATCACCGTGATGACCTGTGATGCGCGAGCACTTTTTAAACGACAACAGCTGCTGCGATGTGGGAAGTGGGTTTATGAACAAGAGTCAGCAAAGCAGATGAGACCTCTTTTATTATGTCGGCCCGTTTCTGAAAGCACAGACTCAGCCTGCCTCGTCAAGTAAAACCTCTCCCCCACATTTATCATCTTCGCGCTACGCTGCACCCCCTACAGGCTATCGGGGGAACACCCTGGTTTTCCCTCCGCACAGGGAATAGTCGCACACCTTCAGTAGCATGCAAACTCCAGTGTTTCTCAGAGGTAAATGTTGCTTATTAAGCTTTTGGTGCCAAAATGGCAAAATGTCACCACTGAAATCCAGTACCTTAATTGTGGTGAAGTTGTTCAGTTATGAGGCTGGCCTCAGGGTATCAGTTTTATTCAAGTCAGGAATTTTTTATTTTTTTTTACCTTAGCGACGTACATGAAAATTTCAAAGATATTGCTTCACTAAGCAGCTCTCATAGGACTCCATGGAAATGGAGAGCCGTAGATGTTCTTTAAACACCTCAATGGCAACTAAACACACTCCTGTCCCATTTACACACCCCCCTCTGGGGATATTAGCATGTCTGTGAGTGAGAGAGAACATGGACTCTCTGGTTTTAATGGAAACTGGCAGCAGAACCCTGACGCCCCAGTAGGGTCTGCAGACTGTCTGCTGCACCATACTGGTGAGAGGGGGTCCTGTGGTCAGATGAGTCCAAATTTGTCATTCTTGTTGGAAATCATGGGCGTTATGTCCTCCGGGCTAAGAGGAGAAAGACCACCCCTCCTGTTATCAGCGTTCAGTTCAAAAGCCAGCATCTCTGATGGTATGGGGATGGATTAGTGCATATAGTGTGGGACACTTGAATGTTTTAAAAAGCACCATGAATGCTGAAAGGTATATAAAGGTTTTACAGCAACATATGCTCCCCTCCAGATGAAGTCTATTCCAGGGAAGGCCTTGTGTATTTCAGCAGGACAATGCAAAACCACATACTGCAGCTATTACAACAGCATGGCTTCATAGTAGAAGAGTCTGTGTGCTGAACTTTCACGGATTGAGAACATTTGGTTCATACTTAAACGAAAATTCCATCAAAGGAGACCCAAAACATTCCAGCAGCTGGAAGCCTGAATTGAACAAGAGTGGGATCAAATTCCAATGGTTAAACTCAGAAACCTGTCTCCTCAATGCCCAGAGGCCTCCAATCTGTGTAAACTGACACTCTTACACTCTGAGGGGATGCTACACCATGGTAAACAGGCCCCTGTCCCAACTTTTTTGAGACCTGTAGCAGCCATCAAATTTGAAATGAGCTCATTTTGTGGATAAAATTGTAAAATTTCTCAGTTTCAACATTTGCTATGTTATCTCTGTTCTACTGTGAATAAAATACTGGCTGGTGTGATTTGAAAGTCTTTGCGTTTTGATTTTATTCACAATTTACACTTTGTCTCAACTATTTCAGAATTGGGGTTGTACATTAACATAGGTATTTATTGTCTATTATCACTTTTTCAGGGATACATGCTTCATATAGACTATATTTACAATCAAGAATACAGCTGAGGCTCATGAAAGCAATTAACTCCTGGCCTGTTTGAATTAAAACTCATCGAACCCATGTTCAATTACTGTGTGCACAGTCACATTGGCGAAAATTGTCTGCCAAAATAAATGTGACATCATATAATTTGGGCAGTTCAAATAATTAGCATTTATGGTTTGGCGTAACTCAGGTAATGTACTTTACTTGAGGGTAGCATTCGTAACAGCATCCATTAGATTTCCGCTCCATTAAGTTAGCGTTACAGCCGTATCTGTCCTGTATCTGCACAGCAGCAATGCGCTACAGCTCCCGTTCTGTAGAATGGGAGATTATGGCCCCCCACAGCTCTAAGACCTGCCAAAGGATGTCACTGCATCGAGTGATGGAGGACTGCGGTACGTGTTGCCTGGAATGGATTTGAAATAACTCTTTACACTGGCTGGAAGAAAATTCTGACTCAAAATAAACATTTATCAGAAGCCCCAGGCAGTTTACGACACAGTATGTTTAAAGTCGGACAGGAGACAGCAAAAGGAATTTACTGACAGGAAGTATCCTTTGCAGGACTTCACAGAAGACTCTCAGTGTGGAGTGACACTGGTACACAACTAGACAGGCTGCTTAACACCACCTCATCATTAATCACTCCTGCCATGGACGGACTGTCCACAAGGTCAGAGGTCAGAGGTCAGCTCAGCACGGATCCACTGAATGCTCCATTGTAACACTTCAGATTTTCCTCAGCGCCAGTGAACTCTGTCAACATTAGAAAAAACAGTCCATTTAACGGGAGATCCAATGCAATGATGGATCACGTCATCCCCACAAGCATTCTGAAAGAGTGAATAAACTCAGCCTAAGAGAGCCGAGTTTGAGCTGATTAGGAGATTTGTGCCAAATTCCCTTCCTCTCTCTCCCTCACTCTCAGGTATTCTGCTGGTCCTGAGGGTTTGAGCAGATGATCAGTGCGGCTTGGCTCGGTGACCTGTGTCGACACACCGGGGACGACTGTAGCGGCCCAACATTCAGGCAGGAACTGCTAAGACCAAGTACTACCACCGTGTCTTCTGTTCCCGAAACCTTCAGAGGAACATCGACAGGAGTCCATCAATTAACATGAACATAACCTGCAGGCAGTGCAGTATCGCTAGGGCGAAAGCGGCCAGGCAGTGGGGTTCCAGGCAAAATAACCCGGAGTCCTGTCCACTCGCTGTCATACTTTACCGTGAAACAGCTCAATTTCATGCTACTTTCATCATAGAGACTGTTGCTTTGGTCCAAACTGTGTTCCCTCCACAGAACAGGATGGAAGAACATATGGCGAGAAAAAGAAAGCGGAAGCTAAATTTGCTCCCAGCACACTTCAAACAGGCTCCAGCAAGGGCTGGATCAGGGATAAATCACACCACACAAATCCTTTCAAAGAAACTGAGTCAAGATTTACAACAGCAAAAACAGACTGTTGATTAATTCTAGTACTCGACCTTGTAGCAACTGACTCTAATGTATGGATGAGGATCACAGAAAACCCGAGGTAAACAAGTGTGTTTAAAGTGTCATAAAGAAGTTTGTGAAAAACAGCTAAAATAAGCCTGAATGCACAGATTAGTGTAGAATCTGAATGGCATCATTACTAAGGGTGGGAACATGTACAGTAGGCATCTTAACTTCTAATTATGCTAAAACAGGGGCCCTCTGAAGTTAAGGGCCTTAATCAAGAGCCCAATAGCTGCTATGATCTTGTCGCAGACACTCCAACGCTCAAACCTCCAAACATCTCAGCCCCAGTCACCATCATAACAGCTGGGCTATAAGCAGCCCGTAGGAGGCCTCAGTCTCTGCAGCAGCCATGGAGCTCAAATTCAGGATGCAGTTTCCCAGCTCTTATTTTCCCCTCCAATTTCTCTCCCACAGCAGACTCCAGCTGACCTCATCGCCCTTCCCCGTCACAGAGCAATTCACTCCCCCTCTGCACGGGGGCCGCCTTTATTTCGCTCTGTTGAGCTCCGAGGTGGAGCGACAGAGGCAGACAGGGGCTTGTCGGCGCAAACAAGGAGGTGACGTTAGGAAGCAGGCGGGAGGTGAAGCTCTGAAAACAAAGTGAGGAAGAACAGGGGGAGTGACGGCACAGCGTCCCCTGCTGAGAGCTTTACTCATCATCCTCGTGGGCTGGGAGCCCAAATTTCACAGTGTTAGCACTAGCACAGGTTAGCATGGCACAGCGAAACAGAGTACAAGCCACTCTACCCAACACTGCCATTATCCCACCACTAAAGTGGGCCTAGTGCTTATTTTACTTCAGAACTGGGCAGTATCTATTTAACTATGGGCTCACTTAACTTATTTTATCCTGCTATGTCTTCTCATTCCTCGACCATCATGGAGACCCACTGAGCTCCACCATATTTTAGGATATACAGTTGTGTTCAAAATAATAGCAGTGTTTTTTAAAAACGTGAGTAAAGATCAAAATCCTTATAATATTTTATTTCCATTCATTGGGAACATGGCACATTATATTTTACATCAAAACATGAAGAAAAATGTATCAATATTTTAATTACAGAAAATGGAGGAAAAAATGATATTGGGCTGTTAAAAAAAATAGCAGTGTCTGCATTTTTCATTACTAACTGAAATATTTACTCAATGAACTGAAAGAAATGTTCAGATTTTGCATTCCTGTGAATCACTAAAGTAATATTTAGTTTTATAACGACAGTTTTTGAGAACTGCTTGACATCTGTGCTGCACGAAGTCGACAAACTTCTGGCACCTGTGAACAGGTATTCGAGCCCAGGATGATTTCACAACCCTCCATAATTCCTCTGCATTCCTTGGTTTTGCCTCAGACAGCTTTTCTGATGTCAACCCACGTTTCTTTATTACCCAAAAAGAACAATCTAACTTTCATCAGTCCACAAAATGGTTCTCCATTTCTCGTTAGGCCAGTTGATATGCTCTTTGGCAAACTGTATCCTCTTCATCATGTCTGTTTTTTAACAGTGAGACTGCGCTGGTGTCTTGCCGATAGATTAGCCTCAAACAAGGGTCTTCAAATTTTCACAGTAGTCACAGGTAACTTCAGACCATCTCTGATCTCCCTGGAGCTGATCATTGGCTGAGTCTTCGCCATTCTGGCTATTGTTAGATCCATTTGAACTGTAGTCTTCATTTTCTTCCACGTCTCTCTGGTTTTGCTTTCCACTTCAAAGCATTGGAGATCATTTTAGCCGAGCAGCCGATCATTTTCTGCATGTCTTTATACATTTTCCCCTCTCAAATCAGCGTTTTAAAGCACATTTTTGACAGTCTTTCTCAGGTTTTCAGAGAGAATTGCATGTAAAACATGTGCTGGCTTCATCCTTAAATAAGGGCCTCCTGAATGACACCTGTTTCTTCACATAATGAATGACCTCACTGATTGAACTCCAAGCTGCTGTTATTTTGAACACGCCCCTTTCAATTAATTTGAGAGGGTGCACTCTGGAACCACACCCGAGTACCAGGAAGTGCAGCAAAATTGGTTTTATTTAACTTAGGGGTAAAAACCCCAGCAGGATTGAAGGCAACGGTACAAAGCCCAAAATCCAAAAACACAATTCAGAGGGCCAGAAAAGGTTCGTTACCAAGGCAGCAATCACAAATCTTGAAGTCAGGCAAAGCAGGTTCGGTACACAGGCAAAGTATAATCATAGGCAGTATCAAAATCCAGGACGTTCCAGTCAGAAGTATAACACTATGAAAACAGGGCATGAACAGAGTAGTACGAGCAGCCAAGAGAAAACATTCTGACAAGAGCTGACTGTGATCTGACTGCTTAAATACACGTACGGGAAGTCACATGCTGAAGTCACATGAGGGAAGGCAAGGGGCGGAGACAAAAACAGAGCGAGTGCTGAGAGCTCGTTAGTCAATTAGTAATGTGCAGCTATACAATCCTTAGTGTTTGTTAGTAAGTTAGTACTATAAACAATGTTAGTTAATGTTAGTAATAGTTCTCCATACTAATGAATACTAACAGTTTATTATTTAAGACAGAACAGCAAGGCGAAGGAAGCAAACGAGATTGGAAGGAATAATTGGAAACCCAGAAACCATGAAATCACCTGAAAACGTGGCAGGCAAAACTGGGGAATAAAACTGTCACATCACATATGACCGGTCTGGAGAGACAGTGTGCAATGCAGGGCATGAGAGACACTTAAACCAGAATAACTAAACAGTGAATATGAATAATGGCAGGCAAAAGACATGACAAGAAAAGACAGGCAAAATACAAAACATGGCATGGACTAAATCAAAAACATGGCTCGGTGAAAGCAGAGTCGTAACGAAAACATGGCCTGGCAAAAGCAGATTTATAACATAATTATTCAGTTACACAGACTCAGGAGCCTGCATATCATGAATGTTGGGCCTGTTGGTTTCTCGGACTCTACTACATCTACTCATAAATTATTTGCCATGTAAAATCATTTCTACCAAAAACAGTGACTAATATGGTTACTCATGTTGGATTGCTATTATTTTGAACACTGTACCACCAAATATGCAAAGAAGAAGGCTCCTGAAGATGTACATCAGATGGATATACGATTCCATTTTTCCCCGAGGAATATATTTTGAAAGGCTTGTCAAGTAAGCAGCTAAACGTGATTGACACTGTCATCTTCGATGGAGATTGATAGTTCCAACTTTTCACATTTCTGCAACATCTATAACTAATGTGGATCCACACTGACGTATGAGAGAGCAAGGCAATGCCATTCACTTAAATCACATGTGTTTCTGGGTCAATCCATCCCATATCCTTTCCTCATGATCTTCCCTTCTGATGGGCGGAGCCGGGAGCAAGAGAAGGACGCAAGGACTGATAATAAGGGGATGAAAAATAACAATAAAAATTCTACCATTAGTGGATTTTTTATCCATAAAATCATCCAGTGTGAAATGGCGGCTCCCATCCTGTCCCCTGACAGCACTGCTGTGGCGTCTCCATCCTCACCCTCCGGAGAGTAATATAAAGGGCCACTTTTCCAAAGGCCCCGGGGCCCGTGTTACTCTAGAGGCCACTGAGAGCCCCTCACTCGCTGTGACAGAAATATGGTTTGGGAGGACATGAGGCAGACGCCATCTCAACATGCTACTGATGCGCAGCCCGGAGCGGAGTTTGGGTCTGGCGAGACCCGTTTTCTGTTCTTTTGCAAATAAATTGGAAAACAGGCCGGCTGTCGTTTGTGAGACGAGACGCCCCGGAGGCCTTTACCGCCGACCTCGTGGAATGTCTTATGCAGGAATATGACAGGGAAAATGTGCACAGTAAATCCTGCCCGTTGTAATTTTGTTTGGGTGACGTTTACATTGTCTGTGCAATGTGACAGCATTGTACTTTTGTGAAGATAAAAAAAGTTCAAACCCACTTCAATTAGGCCTGGTACTATGCATATGTAGGTGAGTGTGTGTGCGCAGGCGTTAGTGTGTGTGTATGTGTGTGTGCGTGTGTGTGTGTGTGTGTGTGTGCGCGCGTGCGTTAGTGTGTGTGTGTGTGTGCATTAGTGTGTGTTTGTGTGTGTGTGCGCGCGTGTGTGTGCGCGTGCGTTAGTGTGTGTTTGTGTGTTAGTGTGTGTTTGTGAGTGTGTGTGTGTGCGATAGTGTGTGTTTGTGTGTGTGTGAGTGTGTGTGTGTGTGTGTGTGTGCACGCGCGTGTGTGTGTGCGTGTGTGCGTGTGTGTGTGTGTGTGTGTGTGTGCGCGTGCGTTAGGGTGTTTGTGTGTGTGTGTGCGTTAGTGTGTGTTTGTGAGTGTGTGTGTGTGTGTGTGCGATAGTGTGTGTTTGTGTGTGTGTGAGTGTGTGTGTGTGTGTACGTGCATGTGTGTGTGTTTGTGTGCACATTTGTGCTCTTGGGTTAATAGTGAGCAGGAGGGTAAAACAAATCACACATGTTATGCGGGAGTGCGGGCGAGAGCCACTGAGAGATGAGGCTAAACGCTCTCATTCAGCGACACAGCAATAGCAATATCAGTCCTTTCTGCGCTGCGTGGCCTTGGGGGAATGGCTCAGTGACAATGCTTCTTCCTGACAGCACTTACAGACTGTATATGTGAGCTGCTGCTCACACAAAGCTATTCGCAGGGACAGGAGAGCGAATCCGAAGACACATCAAGGAGAGAGAGAAACGGAGGGAGAGAGAGAGAGAGAGAGAGAGACAGAGAAAGGCCCTGTCCTAACAGCACTTAAATATCTGCTACAGGCTCTGATGAACAGTGTTGATGCTGTAATGAGCCTTTCTTCTCTCATACAGCCACACGATTCCCCCGAGGGAAGGAAATGACAACAGGCTCCCTTCAGGAAATCATGTTATATTTCAGACACCAATAAAAGGTACAAGAGGCAATATTTTACCTGTCAAATTCTCAAACAAACTGAAAAATACATGCTTTCCCTCTTCCGTCATTATACACCATAGCAAGGCCAGAGTACCTCCTCTCCCTGAAACACACTCTCATGAAAATTCACCAGTATTAATTATCCAGCTATAAAAGAGGACTTGTGTGATTCAAAAATTAAACCTATCAAAATAAATATCCAGACGACTCGAGTGAGTGAACTGAGCTAATATGCGTTTGCTGCGCAAGGAAATGGGAGAAAGATGGCAAAGCCTGAATGTACCAGGAGTCAAGCTATTAAAGAACATATTTATGATAAATAAGAATGACAAATCTGGTTTAAAATAACCTAATTGCACACCATCCAAATACCGCACAGGCCAGCAGATATTGCCTCATTCCTACGAGACGTCTTGCGTATCTCTCATGGATTTCTCACGGTAATCTCCTCTTAATGTTGCATTTATATAAAACCATTCTTCACTGATGAATGGAGACCGATGCGCTGGGTCGCCAACAAACTCAGTTGGTGTGGTGGTTAAGGCCACAGTGTATGGTGTGTTTGAAATGGCTTTGTCTAGAGGTTCCGAGGTTGGAATCCTGCTGCAGACACTAATGTAATGTCTAACGTAACATGTACACCTTTGATCGCAGCCTCATCACTGGAGGAGAAAAAAAGAAAACATGAAAAGAAGGTCAGAGGAAGTGGTAGAGATCGTACACAGAGTGAATGTCACGAGGGAAGGTGCTGGAAACCGGAATTACCGCAAAACAGTTTTTTCCTTGTGCCGCATCTACCTCTTTCTTTTCACCCCCATCATTCTAAACCCCCTTCTCACTCATAAAAACCCCCCAAAATTATTTGTGCCCCTTTTTAAAATCGATCTGGCAAAAAAAAAAAATCCAAATAGTGGAGGTTGTGTAGGGTACTCATTCCCAATGTTGAAAAAACATCAACATCGATTCATCTTTCAAAATCAAAACATAATTCAACGGTGATTCAACTATGATCCATGACGTTGATTCAACAGTGAAAAAATGTTGAAGTGCCACAGATGGATTTGCACCTAAATGAGTGACGCTGTCCTGCCTTCGTCTTGTTGCCTGGTAAGTAGATTTTCACCAGGACTGGCCTTTACTGGGGAAGAAATGCAGAAATAAAATAAATGAAATGAATGAATATATTAGTTTCTTTCCTCAGTTTCTTATTCAGTTAAGAGAGGGGTTTGCAAAACCACGTTTATCGTTCACATCTATGTTTACATTTTCTACAAAGGCTGCAACGAGGGAAGCCCAAACATCTTTTTTACTCTTCACCGATAATGAAAGCACAATTGAATGTTCTGTATGGAATCACCACGAATGCTGAGGGTGAAAATTTGGGTGAAGGGTGCGTGTGACGTCACATCTGGCTGACGTCCACTGGACTACACAAAGGAAGTTTGACATTTTAAGCAACGAAAGGACTATCCACACTTATCTAAGTGCGTCCAAACACAGAAATTGATTGAAAAGTGTGGCCAAGAAGCACATTGCTCCATTGCCCACACTTATTTTAGGTTTGACCAAAGCTAAACAAACAAAAAAAAATTCTTGGCCAAACTTATTTTTTGCAGTACTTTCTAAGCGGCACTGGAATTGTCATTAACTGGTGCACTTATCAGTGATGCCAAGAAAAATAAATTTAGCATTGGCCACACGTGTAAGTGCGATGTGAATGTGAATACTCGCCACGTTTCTTGCCGACATGCCTGTGCGAAATGTGCATCCACAACGCAACTACCCTTCCATATGGATATATTAAGGACAATTAGAAATGCCCATTATGCAATGGCAGGTTGACATAATTTGATCGCACCTGTTAAGTCTGAGGGCTAAACGCAAGGTTATCCACGTGCAGCTAAACGTGCGATGATCTCACCTTGTGAAATGGTGTTTAAACGTGCGTTAAGCAGCCCGCGTACAACAGCATTTTAACATGCCCTTAAAATTTGAACGCATGTTAGTTATACACACGCTGAAACGCTTTTTTGAAATTGGCCCATCGTGCTTGCTGTTCAATAGCCTTCTGTTTGACGATGTTGGTTTATTCTTAATCACTTATACTGTTAATGCACCGTAGAATGTTTTCTGTGCACGTCTCATTGTGTCATAAACTAGGCTTATGCCGTCGGAGGCGACGGCTTGGGGTATATCCCCAAACGCCCCCAATCCTCAGATTCCCCAGTCCTTGAATAGACCCAATACAATATAAAGCCCCTCAGGTCGTTACCTTTTATTTGAACTTAACTTCAGGTCAATCGGACAAATGGTTCTGAAGATATGGCCAAAATGGTCATTTTCCATCACAAAGCCCCACCTGGTGGCAAAATATTGAACCATAGAGGTGTGATGTCATCGTGTGACACATTGTGAGGTCATGACCTTGCAGCTGCACATAGTTTCATGTCAGTTGGACAAATAGTTCCAAAGATATGGAAAAAATGGTGAATTTTATGTGACAAAGCTCCATTTTGTGTCAACATTTTTAACCAAACAGGTATAATGTCATCGTGGGACACATCCTCAAGTCATGACCTTTCATTTGCACTTGATTTGAGGTCAATCGGACAAATATCTCCAGAGATATGATAAAAAAAGTGATTTTTTCCATTTTTGGCCCCTGGTGGCCAATCTAGAAATTGTAAATTTTCCAAAATCGAATCAGTTCTTCGTCTTTATGATACTTACTCATATGCAAAACTTGAACTTTCTAATTGAAATATTACTGCAGTTATCGCGTTAACATGTAAATCAGTTTTTGGCCCTTGATGGCCAATCTAGAAATCGTAAATTGTCCAAAATGGAATCAGCTCTTCCTCTTTATGATACTTACTTATATGCAAAACTTCTAATTGAAATATTACTGAAGTTATCGCGTCAACACGTAGTGCGGCAGCGGCGGCGGTCGGACCAAAAACATAATATCCATTCGGCGTTCGGGGATATAATAAAGCAACAAATCTATCGATTCACATGTCAAATTATGTGTAAAGCGACGTTTTGCTGTGTCCTGAAAACAACTGTGCTCATTTCATTTCCTTCATTTGGATGAAGGCTCCTGCGTTGCGGAGCGGCGCGCCCGCGCAGGCTTGCGCGCTGCAGCGCTTCAGTTCAGTGTCTGTTCTAATTTTCATACGAGCTGCGAGCGCCGCTGTCAAGCTGGATAGGGAAAACCGAAAAAAATGTTTTACCGGCGCGGAGAAAGCAGGAGAAGGACGCTCCCTATGCGACCAGCCAAGCTTCTGCGGGGACCGGGAATGGCGCGCGCAGAGCTTCCGCCCTGCTTCCGCCGGTGTAGGTACCAGATGTGCCCGGCCTGCCATATCTGCTCGGGGTCTTGCGTGTAGTGATGACGTAACACATTATGATGCTCTGAACCAATGATGTTTAAAGCTTCTCTGCTGGCTGCTGTACTCTTCGGTTGGTGTATGAATGCTATCGCTATGTTAGCGTGCTCCAGGCTGTAATTGACAGAAGCAAATATTCAATTTCGCAATACTTTACGTGAAAAAAACTTCTTAACCGAACTCATAAAATCGCTCAGCCTGTAAAAACAAAAAACAAACCCGGAGACCGAGCGATTTTATGAGTTCGGTTCTGGGGAAAGTGTGTCGACCTCAAAGTGTTGTGGTGCAAAGTTTTGCGGGAATATGCCATGCTTTGAGTCACTGGTTTTCATTGGTAGAGCTGAACAGGGGACAGATGAGAGCACTGGGGAAAAATGGGAACGCTTTAATACTTTTGTTGAAAATCTGGATTGCAGTTGCATTTTGAATGAAGACTACCAGACACAGAGGGTCCCCTTCTCTCTTTCCATTTATCTGTCAACGTGCGTAGCCACATAGCTAGCGTAACTTCGTCTCTTGAATTTACACGGACCATGTTAAACAGCTAATTAAATTACGAGTACGTTTCCATTTACATTTCATTAAATGTAATGCAAGGTTTTTTTCACGTTAAGTATTGCGAAATCGAATATTTGCTCCTGTCAATTACAGCCTGCAGCGCTCTAACAAAGCTATAGCATTCGTACACCAACCGAAGAGTACAGCAGCCAGTGGAGAAGCTTTTAATATCATTGGTTCAGAGCATCATAATGTGTTACGTCATCTCTATACGCAGGACCCTGAGCAGATATGGTGCCGAGCACATCTGGTACCTACACCGGCAGTGCATTTAGGCTGATAGGCTGCATCGCGATATTCTCGAGTATGTCTCGTGTATTTCTCCCGATAATCTCGCGTAGAACTGGGTCTGTCTGCTAGCCTGTAAGGTATATTATCTTGCACAAAGATATATTTTTATGTATTTTTTGGTACAAAGACAGGAGAAAAAAAAAATAATAAAAAAAATAAAAAATTATAATAAAACATACAAATACACTTATAAACAAGGCAATCAGAGATAACAGACCTGGCGCCAGCCACGGGCTGACAGACAGGGCTGACAGACAGAGTGAGTGACAGACACACACACACACACAGACACGATCATACATACAGCACAAACATTCACAGAAATTTTATGTAATGTTCATTTCCGTTCATTTCGCAAAAATAATACAAAGATAACCTAAGCAGACATAGAAAACAATATAATACACGACAATCCAGGCTCCTCAGGCATCAAGCAAATAGGCCTACGAGCCGCAGCAGCCTCCATTTTAATATGAAGAGCAGTGAACTGCGCTGGCCCCCGAGGCATGGCGTTGTTTATCCCGGGCAGCTAGCTAGCTAGCTAACTCTCCTTGTAATATAAGTCAAATTCATTCATACGGCACAAATGACCACAAAAATGCTTAGCTGTGTCCAGCTAGGTAAAACAAAATGCTAACTAGACACAGAAGACGATAGAATATACCATCTTTAAAAAAAATAATAAAAAAATCGGTGATTTCAGCAAGCCTAGCTGGCTGGAAAGCGGACCCTGTCTGCTATGTGCAATTCCATGCAAGATCCGTGTCAACGCAATCACTTTGTCCGCCAACAAAAAACGGGCAGTATGCAGCGAAAGTATGCGGAATAATGCAAGGCAAATTGAAATGAAAGCACAAATTCAATCGTAACATCACAACCGACAAATCTCATACAATTAGGAAACATAATTATTTAATGCAAACTAGCATACTGTTTTATGAAAATGCATCGCGATTATGGTTCGCAGGGGTCCGTGTCACAACACGGAGCTTCATGTAGCTAGCTAGCATGCTAGCTACAGACTTATAACAAAATAATTACATACAGCACAAACGTTCACAGAAATTCTACGTAATGTTCATTTCGCAAAAATAATACAAAAATTACCTAAGCAGACATTAGAACAATGCGCTGGTCCCCGTGGGATTGCGTAGTTTATCCCGGGCAGCTAGCTAGCTAGCTTACTCTCCTTGTAACCTGATCATTGCTTAACCTGGTTCCCCCTAGGGGGGCAGGTAATGGCCACGGGCTGACAGACAGAGTGACAGAAACACACACACACACACACACAGACATGATCATTGCTTAACCTGGCTCCCCCCCCTCCTCCCCCCCAAGGGGAGGGCCAGGTAATAATTCTATTCATTCTATGAGTGCCCAGATGAAGCCCTCATACACACACATGCACTGCAGCACAGGCGGAGGAATTGATCCCCACAGAGGAAGAGGAGCCATTATGGCTCATGTATACATCAGTCATCCCTCACTCTGACAAAATCTGAGATGTTCTCGAGTCAAAGCAGCTTTCTTCCTTCCTTTTTTCCTCATCAACTCCGGAGGCATGAAAAAAAGCGATTTCAGTTTGGGCATATTGATGATGTGTACCTGCTCGGGGGAGGAGTTGAGGTTTTGTTTAGGGACTAGCAAACCGCGCCCACTGTTTTCCGCAAACACGCCCAAGCAAAATATCAGAGACGACAAGAGCTACAGGTTCTGTTTCACACAAATGCTCTATTGTTGGCTGCCAAAATGCACATAAAAACGTTTTGAACATTCCATCGGGCGATGAATCACAGAGGAAGAAGTGGATTCGATTTATTTTTGCCAACAGTGTTTCTGCGGCCCCTGCCACAAACCTATTGGTGTGCTCAGCATCTCACGTCTGACTTTTTCTCCAACTTAGGCCAGACAAAGCTGGCTTAGCTAAAAACTTGTGCCTCCAAAAAGGCGTTGTTCCAGCAATACGGAACCCGCCACTTTAATATTGTCTGTATATTTCAACTTTGCTTGCCAAACTTCAATGTTATCATTACATTACTGTAAGCTACTGCATGGAGTGTGGTGCAGTTCAAAAGAAACTTGACATTATACCCGATAATTAAACTTTACCCTCACAGCCCAAGGGTTCGCCCGACACACCGTATTTCTGAGGCAGTAGCGGGCTCAGTTTCAACTAAAGTAAAGATACACACATCATATGAAACTAGACAACCGAAGGAATCTACAGATGCCAAAAACGCTAAGCTATGATATTGGTAAGCTGGCAAAATAATACTCCAAAAATACTCTTAACTTTCAGCTACCAAAAGGCTAACGTTAGCTAGCTAAGTTAATTTAGGCCAGCAATAACCTTGCACATTCTGCAAATTTGTTAATGGATGGCTGTAGCTGTATTGTTGTCTATTTATACTGTCCAAACGCAGCATCTTACTCTTGATTATATCATCATGGAACTTAGATGTACTAACGTGAGGTTGTACCCAATATGTAAACGTTACCCTCTCAGCCTGAGGGTTCGCCCGACATGCCGTATAGTGCTCACTTTCAGCTAAAGTAAAGAAACAAACATCATATGAAACTAGACAACCTGAAGAATAAGAAATCTATAGATGCCAATAACGCTATGCTATGATGTCAGTGACCTGACGAAATAATGCTCCAGACATATCATAAATTTCCACTAGATCAACGTTATCTGGCTCAGTTAATTTCGGCCAGCATTAACCTTGCACATTGTTAATTTGTTGATGGATGGCTATATATTATTGTCTTTTTATGCTGGTCAAACGCAGTGCGTTACTCTTGATTATATGATCATGGAACTTAGATGTGCTAATGTTAGCTTGCATGTAGCATTTATATTCCCCCTGTTTTTAGGCCATTTCACGCAGGGCTCAGTGCATCGCACTCAGACGGCAGGAACGCATCAGAGCCACCCGGAACGGTTGATAGATTCAGCCATGGTGAGGTGACACATTGTGTTACTATGCAGGCGTTGCTATGGCTATGCTTTCAAGCCCCTCCTCCCTCCTCCCACCCTCGCAAGAGTAGGATGGGCTTGATGAAAAGAGCAAAATAAATGTGAACGTTAACCCCTAGACGCTCGCATCTATACAACTGCAAATTTAAGCACTTTGTTACAGTACTCGACTATGAGATGGCACCCACGGATCAGCTATTGAATTTTCACAAGCAGGCGGAGCTGAAAAGCGATTAAGAGTAAGGAGAAGTTCCCTCCAATCCCTGTTTTTCAGAAGTTGCATGAATTAAACTCCTCAGCTAAGCCTGGTGTGCAAACTGGTCAATATCCTCGCCCATAGTATCGATCCAGTAGTTTAAAAAAATTATCACTTGCGACAGAAAAAAAACTTAGTACTCTGTAGCAACCATGTTTGCTACAGTGAGCCAACAGTATTCCAACTGATGGTTAAAAAAATACATTTTGAGAAGCAAAAAATCCGACATTGTATTGATTCTCTCACATTGTACTGTCAATTACAGTCATCACACACAAAATATGCGTAGTTCCCTCCCATGGATTCACGCGTAGATTCCTCCATTGACAAATTCAGCGCTTCCTTCTATCCACCCTAGTACTGGTGTCGATAGCCAGTCACTCAATTATATACTCAGATTCATCTGCGTAACTCTACAGTTATAGTTCACGCCCTCGTGAAGCTTCCCCGGTAACGATGAATTGATAGGCTCGTTTCTTATCCAATTCCCGAGTGTTTAAACTTTCCTCAATAACTGAAATACATCGATTGGACAATAAGAATAGGATACAAAGCTAAGCGTAAAAGTAGGATTGGTTGTGTTCTTCGAATGTTGGCCACGGTTGCATAGCTGAAAATGATGCGATATCAAAGAAACAAAGACTCCCAAAGCCGGCCTGAAGTGTTCAGTTTCATTTCCGAGATACATGTTGTATGGACGCGGTCAATGGGAATTATTCCGAATGAAACGGTACTGGAGGGTTCCTTCTACCTGATACATCTGTCTCTGGAGGAGGGCATCAATGTAAAAAACAGGTTATACTTCTACTCTGTTTGGATTTTGCTCAATATGGCTTTTTTCTACCCCCGGAAGAACTGGAGGAAGTGTCCAGGGAGAGGGAAGTCTGGGCATCCCTGCTTGGACTGCTGCCCCCGCGACCCGGCCCCGGGTCAAGCAGTTGAAGATGGATGGATGGATGGATGGATGGCTTTTTGCTGTAGAATTTATACCGCGTTTAAAGACATCAAATGCCGAGGTTTTCGTTTCTCCAAATGTATGCAGCTCACGCACGTCGGTAGATCCCTCAGTACGTTCATTACACCATTCTGTTGAATATGGAAACATTTGTCGTTTGATTTTTCCTGAAAGTGAAATTTCTGTTCTGTTAAAATAAGATATATTTCAGAATTCAGATATTACTGAGTTAGTGAGTTTTTACCCTAATAAGGTGTAAGGTTATGAGCTCGGATGTGAGAGCGGTTAGCTTTTCATTGCAGCGTGAATGTTATAGCTGTTTAATCACCACTTTATTTAATGCTTGGGGGACTTCAAGGAAAGATGGACAATATTGTTAACTCAATTATGGAGAAAAGGCATGTTTTGTGTTTGGAGAGGTTACTGGTGACCAATGATGTTCAACTGCACTGATATTGATAAATTCATGCTAAACTCAACCAGAAAATCATTAGTTCATGCTGAATTTCATGCCCCAAAAGTTAATTTGTGTTAACTATATGATTAATGTATGATTTGACAGTGAACCATTTCGATGGATCTCAGACTTTGGGAAGACACCTGGATAGCTGTCTAATTTGGCTCATAGCAAGCGGGTTATCTAGAATGTAATGTTCTAGATGAATTGTAATTGTAATTGTAATTGTGGTCAAGAAGTTTATGATCCCAGAAATGTACAGATTTAAGCCCCAGCAGTTTTTCAATTGTCAGTATTATTTTTTTTGCAATTTCAATGGTGAATTCTCATGAAGATTTTTTATGTTTGCAGCCCCTTTTCTCCACCAAAATCATAAAAATAAACTGAAATACGATGGGAGTCTAAATGCTTCAAGTGTCTAGACTCAATTGAGCCAAAGTTTTTCTGTCTGTAAAGCTGCAATCTTGAATTATAAAGCCTTAAATCAGGTAACACCTAAAAATCCAGATTTGGCTTCTGCGCAAAGTAGTTAAGTAATTTTTGCTAATTACCACAAAACATATGTTTTAGACCCAAATCACTTATTTTTAACAGGTGTAAATGCCAGGCGATGGATCCCTTAATGAAGGCAACAGAGATGCTGACTGGTCCAACAACAGAAATAAATCAGTGATAACAGACAGTGTTCTCTACTGCTTTAGATGTGTAAGAACATGAGGTTAAAGGGCAGAAACTCAGCTTTTATTGAAGGGCTTTCAAAACAGCACATGAGACAGAAGCACAGCCCAGCCTGTCAGCTTCAGAATAAAGGCATCTACATCTGTCCTGTGTGTTCAGTACAGGAATGAGAACCTGTCCTTAGACCCCCATTTTACTTGAGCTGCAGTATCAATAACAGCGTGTGCATCTCTTTTGGTGTCATTTCATTAATCTCCCCGTCCACTTTACCAAGCTGAAGAACTGTGATGATTTTGCAGCATGAAATTCTCTCTGACAGTACAGAGCTCGGTTTACGTTTTAGCGAGCGGCACTAGTTGTGAGAGGCAGATCAAGGCCAGTGAGAGAACTCTGGTGCGGCTTTTGTGTCAGAAAAGCTACTTTAGTAAAATCCAGTTTTTTCTGACAGCCCTTCATTCAGTTTTTCCTGGGGCTGAGATAAAAATGGCAGGGATTAGGAGTGCATCCAGAGTTCACACGCGCAACTGAACCAGCAGCTGCAATGAGAGCGAAGCTACGATTCAGCGCGGTTATTTCAGGACGAGCCGAATCGCCGCGGAGGCTAATTTTCTCCAACCTGTAACTGCCCCGTCCACCGCAGACAGCAGACGATGCTTCGGCGCGGCAGTGATGAACGAGCACTCGACCCGTCTCCTTACTGAGGGTCAACAGCTTATTAGGGGGTTTGTCCTGGTGACAGCTGCCTGCCAACGTTTTCAGAGAGACACAGGCGAGCCGTCGCTGCTGGGTGACTGACTGATATTGCAACTCTGGGACGATAAACCAAAGGCAGCAAATGCAAACAGAAACAAAACTAAAGAACAAGAGAGAGTATCTGTAACACCAGAATAAGACACCACATGTAATGATTCACTGTAATGATTGAGTGCAGTTCCCTGAAAATTTAACCCCAAACCACAAACGTTAGACCATCGCTCTGGCTGGGTAATGGCTCGACTTGTGCTCAAGACCGCCGGCAGTAAGGCTCTCTCCTTATTGTGCAATAATCCGATAAGCCCTCCCTTCCTCTCAACATTTGAGACGGCAGTTGGCGAAACGGGAAATACGCAGAAATGAAAGCGCCTCGCTTCTGCTGTTACGCACATCTGAAGAGCTCAGACACCAAATCCCCTCGTGTCCTCTGGCTGGCCCCAACAAACTCAGCGACGCAGAGCAAACACTATCGCCGTCGCTCAGTTACGTTGCATTACCGTTATTTCGCTGATGCTTTCGTCCAAAGCGAGGTTCAGTGGGTCAGGTTACGCAGGGGCTGATGTTCCCTCAGGGTTCTCCACACTTTTGAAATCACCTGTCTGTACAGTAAATTACAGGTGTCCACCGAGTGCAGCGAAAAATTAGCCACGAGTCTGGGGGCCCGTGTCCCCCAGCCGCCAGGATGTAGAGACACTTGGAAATGTATTCTCAGAGATTACAATCACTTGCAGAATACAAGCAAAGTAATCCCATAATCATTGACATTTACAGTGAATATTCAGGGGAATTATCCGTCATTAATAACGTTCTGAAGAGTGCGTTTCCTGTCGCTGAATTTGTTGAGGACTCAGAGGGCTGTCTGGCAGTATGGTCAGTGACAGATGCAAATCAGAGTCACACAAGAACAGAAATGATAGGAACGCGGTTAAGAAGCCTTTTCGTGCCAGCAACATTAACCGCGCATTATCAACACCGGGTTACTCTGTCTTTGAGTTCTCAATAAATATGTCTACTATCCTCTGCTATCAGAAAATCAGGTATGGGTTTTACTCTCAGCTCTTTAAAGACAGATTGGCCAGCATGAGGAAACAAGAGCACGTCCAAGCCGGCTTGCTACCGTCAATGCTTTTTGCAAACTGAGACAAGTGAAGACATTGCCACTGTTGGCTATTATTTATGAGCTTGTCATTTTATTATAACCTTACAACGTGACGTTGAAATTAATTTACCACTTGCCTATGTGCAGCACTGAAGCTGAGTTTGTTGCATTGTTTCCATTATTTGATGCTTTTGGAAAGAATTGCAAGCTAACTATGTAGCTACGTCATGCTAGCCAGCTAGTTACATATTCTCATGTTAACTCATTTTTGCGAATGTTGGTTAATTCTTGTGTTGCAAAAGGTTTGTGATGCTCCCACTGAAATACATGATGATCTCAATAACATTAACTAGCTAGTTAATCTTGCGAGCTTGGTTACAGAATTTTACAAGAAATTAAGTGATTTGTTTTATCCATTGTTTCAGACAACTAGTATCCGCCTTGTTCATTCTCTATAATCAACAATATGTGGCTAGTGTTTATCGAAAGCCATTGTAACAAACAGATTTGTTACATTGTAAGATTTGTTAGCAAAAGAGGCATTGTGGTTATAAGAAATCTGATTTTGAAGTTATATCATCAGCCCACAACTGTTCTAGACAATGCTTCAATGCTTCACTTAACATTACCCGACTGTTAGCTGTCAGCTTGCTAGCCAGTGATGTTAATGGCGTGATTTTCAGCTCTGCGATGCTAGCTAGCCATCTCCCAAGACTGCTCTGTACATTGTCAAGTATTAGTTTGAAACTGAGTCCAATTAAATTTTTTGGTTGAGACTATGACAGAACCACCCGGTGGTACAACGGAAAACAGCAGTAGGTGAACCGCTGGCCGCTGGCCTTTACGAAGAACCCTGTTCCCTGAGGGCTCCAAAGCTGTACTGATCCTATTTTAACTACTTTGAGCCTTGAACCAGCTTCAGAGTCCAGTCAAACACCTTAATCATGAGGCTACAGTCACCTTCAGTCACGGTCCTCTGAACACCGCCTCTGTCAGCTGGCCTCCCTCCACAGCTCCCTATAGAGCCTCCATTTTGATCTCCCCACCATGCGGGTGTCCCCTTGACCCTTCCTTGGGTACCTAATTAAAGGCAGGACACCACAGATGCAGTGGATTACAGTCTGTACCTGATGGGAGAAGAATCCTGCAGTCACCACCAGGACTCACCACATTGCGAGCTCAGCTTCCCCATAAAACACCTGCCGTAAAATTTAAGATAACTGCACACTTTGAACAGAGCAGAAACAATTCTTTACGACATAAATGCCCACATAAATATAAAAAAGTGTGAGCACTGCAGCTGTTTCACCTGGAGAGGAGAGCGGGGGGGGGGCTGGAAATGAGAAATGACATCACTCGAACAAAGCCGCAAAACAACGCCTCGCTCTACAGCAGGGCTGCCGTAATTAATAATCATTACCGTAATTAGGTTTCAGACATTCTTACTCAGAGAGACTTACAGCACAAAGCCAGTGGGTACAATTATGAATCATGAAGGGAAGGAAAAATACTGAGAAAGTGATAATTAATCCTCAAACCCAGACTGTTCAAAATAAATAAGATGATGAAAGAAGTCAGAAATGACTGAATCTTCATGCGCAATGAGAAGCTTAAAAACATAACCAGTGCAGGACTGCCTGGCCTCGTCCCAGTTACCTAGTGGGCACAAACGTTGGCTGTGTTAGTGCCAGTCCAAGGAGAAAAGGACACAAAATCAAAGCCCAGAATGCACTGCAGGGAAGAGCGGGCTGAACATTGGGGTAGAGCGAGCACAGCGGCAGGCCTCAATGACACACCGTTAGCTCACGATAATCATTAAATTCAAAAGAATTCTCAATGTCAAGATCACAAAGTCTGTGTGTAGCGACCTTCAGATGTCTGTCATGGAAAGAGCACACTTTCAGGATAAGTGCAGGGGACATGTTTTTAAGCATCGAGAAATTACGCCAGCCCATTACGTGTGGTTTACGAACAGGCAGCAGCAGGCCATCCCAACAGTCTCCATTTGCAAGGTGTTACCTCTCTCTCATTTCAATACAGTTGCTGAGTTTAAAAAGCCTTATTTTTGTCTTAACTATTTCTTTCAATTGAGTACACCGGCACCAATATTCAGCACTAGTACACGACGAGCCCCATAGTACCGGAGTCAAATGGAAACTAATATATGTTGCGACCAATTCTTCTGCCAAAGGGTATATTACTGGGTTTTTCTTGGACCGATTTAATGGTTAGCAGCAGGCAAGAAGTTAATCAACTGACATTTTGGAAACTGCAAACAGGATTTTAATGTCTTGGTTTTGAAGACATACTGATGTGGCGAAATGTAAATGCAGGGAGGATAAATTATATCCAGATTCCATCCAATTCGATGACACAATAAACGACAGGGGTAAACGGTGCCAAAAATACAAGTAATGGGTGAATGTGGAGTAAAACACGTCACATGAGCTGAAAACTGAAAACCCGTCCAACTTTATAACGAGTTCAGTGTTTTGTCCAAATCATGAAACTTACCATCTCATATTCTCAAGCATAAAAAGAGATAGTTTGCTTGTTTCAATTTACAAAATGCTAGGCAAGTGTAAGTTTCTTATATAGTGCTTAGTAACTCCATTGTAAATCATGAAATTTGTTGAAACAAATTGTCCTTTTGTCTAACTGAGCAGACGTAAGCGAATGGCGTTTCAAGGCAAAACATGAGACAAAAATATTTTCTTTTGCTTGTTATTTTTGTTCCATGTTTTGTGACTTCTAAGTTTGTAGTGTGTTGAAGTGTCTGTGGTTTCTGTCCCCATCAGCTCTATTGCAGTAACGTCACATCTCCTGCAGGGGGCCCGACCGCCCTGCGCCATGAGCAGGTGCAAACTGGTACATCACCAAACCTGCAAGCACTCTAAATTTGAAGCAGGGGCCTATTGCACAAAGGCAGGATAAGGGATTAGTCCAAGATCAGCACGGGATTAGCCTGATCTCAAGCCCAATTTTGGGTGCACAGATCATGTGGGCTAAGCCATGGCACTAGTTACTATGGAGACAAAGTCTGTGGAGCTAGCCAGCCCCGGAGCAGACTTACCTACAGGCTAACCTCCTTCCTCTAGCCAATCTCACCTCACCTCAGTCAGCAGTCAGCCAAATCAAAAATCAATGTCCTTAACAGTAATTCTAAATTTTCCACTACACATTGCTATCTCAATTATAGTAGGTCCAGAGTAATTATCTTAGAAACTTGTGACCATTGATGTTAGTAAACTAGCCAAAATTGGATCATTATATTCAAGTATCCATGTGACAGTGACCATCACAGTTTAATCAGTTCCCCTTCCATGTCACATTTTAACCATATTTAGAATCCGTCAGTATCAGGTTTGTCCTTATTCCCCAGACTTTCATGAGAGTAGAAGAAGAGCAGTGCTGTGTGAAGGGCGTTACCGTGTTGCAGCGCGGTCTTAAATCGCTGTGGTTTCCCCCGACATGCAGCACTGCAGCTTCTTTTCTCCGTTTCATTCAGACTGTGACGGGAAGAGTAGAGTTGTTACCTTAGCGCTGTATACGTGTGCAGTGTCGCTCGCTTCGCGATACTGGAATCAAACATTTTCAGGAGGCTCCTTGATGTTATTTTCTGACGTCAACATTTTGCATTTTAATTAGAAAATTCCTTCATCAGAAGGGATTAAAAGCAGACAGTAAAGTCAACTAGTCTCAAAACGTCTTCTAGATTGCACGATCATTTCAGAGTTTGTGCGGGACAAAGGACAGGGCTTGTAGCAATATTGTGATATATAAGAAAAATATGCTTGTAAAAATTTGTGAGAACTTGGGTTTGTTATATATAGGCACCAAATAGAGTAAAATGATCATTTTTTTAAATGAGGCATATTAAAAACGTACAGACGAAGGTTAAAATGCTGAAATAGTCCATTAAGTATGCTGTACTGCAGTGGTGTACTGCCCTTTGTAGGTGCTGTCACACTGCCGAATTTGATTTGGCAAATCATGAGGCATGTTGGTTTAAATTCATGAATTCGGCTTATTTTAGGAATGGTTCTGGTTTTTGGTCAATTATTGCATGGCCACCAGGGGGTTAATCTCCTCAATTATACATTTTTCATAAACTTTAAGACAGAATAAACAAGTTCTGAAAAAATGAAGCAGGTATCTATCTAAGTTTTTGATTGCTAGCCATCTAAAGATGGTTATAAATTGCACACAGAGGGTTAACAAGAACACACCCCTTTTCAAACCCCTCTTAAATCAAAACGGATTTAGATTTTGACCTGAAACCAATTGCATTTTACTTCTATCACCACAGGCTACAAAATATATAAAAATCAAGCAAATATGACACCATCACAGGGGGAGCTCTGGTGATTTTGCATGTCTTCATATGGATAGACCCCTATACTACATTGATTCAACATCAGTTTTTCAAACATTGAAATGGTAACTTTAATTAAACATTGAATCAACATAAATTTTTCAACTTCAACCAAAAATAACCAATCTGACCAAAATCAAACATTGAATTAGTGTCCTTTGCTATCTGGAGAGTATCCATGGTGATGATCAGCGATTCTGTGATCGATCTCGGCGTCTATTCGAAGTAGCCGTGTGCGCGCACTCAGCAGGATCAGCCGCAGCGAGCTTCAGTAAGCCGATCCTTAGCTGTTGGCTTTGTTCAATCAATTAAGCCAGCGGCGCGCTGTTTGGGATATGGCAATCCTTTTGGCGTTGTTCCAGAATCTCAGGATTTGACTTTTGTAAATATGCCCCAGGTATATTATTATCTATATCATAATAGCCGAGTGGCCTCTGTGTGTGTGTGTGTGTGTGTGTCCGGCCACTCCGTGCTAAAGTCAAGTGGGCACATATCCGCAGCATAGCGGGAACGATGCTGTTTGGCCCCGTCTTGCAGGCGATTGTGTCCGGCAAATCAGTGCTAGACTCCGCTGGGCGCAGGGGCGTAGGTATTGCCGGTGCAGCCGGTGCGCTGAACCGGGGCTCCGATGACCTCTGTGGGCCCACGGGGACGAACTATGCCATGCTACCTCCCATCATAACACACAAAGCAATCAAAGCGATAAGCCCCTTCATTTCAAGTCTCCTGTTCAACACAGTGTTACCTTCTATCGAAAGGACTTGATGAGTATACATATATTGCTCCACTGTTTCATACAACACAGTCATGGTAACAACCCCCCCCCCCCCACACACACACACACACACACACACACACATTGGCCATTTTTCTTCTTTTCTTTGATATATGTCTTTTGTATTTCAGTAATGATACTTTTTCAGTTATAATCACAATTACTAATCATATATTTGATTGTTTTATTCTCAACATTTTCAAATGAACATGGCCTGCTGGGAAATGTGTTTGTCCAATTAGTTGACATTCACTTATTCCTTTCTGATCGTAGCTTCGTAGGCTACGCGCTTGCTCGTGAAGTGTTCTTTTTTGAGAGATCAGCCAACCCATTAGCCTAGTATTGGAGGTGAAAAGTCTTGAGCACCATGTTGAGCAGCACAAAAGCGGTGCTCAAAAAAGAAAAGAAAAAAAGAGCTCGATGTACGGAACTCCAAATTGGCGAAATTGAATGCATTTTTTAAATAGTCATCTTGTCCAGATGCAGTTCCTGCTAGCGTTGTGAATGATAGCGGCGACACGCAGCAGTCAGACTTGGAGGCTAATGCTACCACCTCATTGCCCTCTTGCTCAACGACTTTGCAGAGCAGAAGGCACCCACAGTTAACTTCTGAATGGGTGAGTGCAGTTTTTTTATTAGGCTACTGCAAGTGATCAGCTTGCCGGTTGTGGTTAAATGGCTGCTGTGCCAGGATGTGTGTCTATCTATCTGTTTACTTATTGATTTGGCCACTGTTGTGCTGTTAGGGAAATACGGTTGACTGTTCAGCCGTATGGATCTTTTTCGCATTTTCATTGGCAATGTATTGTCACTGTTGTTCATGGTTCAAACAGCCTAACGTGTTGTGTGATGTTGAAATGCAGTGCAAATATTCATTGTCCATGGTTCTAATAGCCCTAATAATTATGGGTGTCTGCGTTTTTCAGAAAACTGATTTTTCTTAATTACTGATTTGGATACCTACTGGCTCACTGTAGCTGAAGTGGTTGGCTACAGAGGACGATTGTTTCTGTGAATATCCAATAACTGTGTCTATCTAGTGATAGAATATTGTAACTACGTGCATAAATTTGCAGCTCCCTGTCCCCGCACTAACATACCCTGCTGCCGAGCACCGTTGTTCTTCTCGAAGACGCTAAATCCAGATAAATCTTAAACGATGAATTGCGTTCATATTTTAATTTGTAACGAAGTGGCTAGTGTCAAAGTAACGAAGTAAAATGATAATTATTAAGTTTTAAATGTTGTAGAGTAAAAGTCCAGGTTTAAAAAAGAACTCAGGTAAAGTACAAATCCTCAAAAAACTAAAGCTCTGTTACAATTACACCTCTGCTTCGCGGATAGGCCTGGGGGGGGGCTATCGCCATTCTCGCACCGGGGCCCAGCGCCTCCACGCTACGCCACTGGCTGGGCGTGTATCTAGAGCACAACGTGAGCGACACTATTATAATTTAGACATGCGGGGGAAACCCCATGTATCCCCCTCTGCTGGGGATGTATCCCTCTTTGGAACCAAAACCAACTCATCCACAGGAGAGGGGAATCCCCCCCTGTTTGGCATCGGTCGCATGACAGCCACCTTGGTGTTTATGGAAACATCATAGCAATGTGATGACATCATAGAGGTACATGTGATGACATCATAATGCCACATGAAGTTATATAAAATAGAACCCGAGGATGTGATGGTCGGATTTTTGAGACACCAATTACTGTGTCCGGAACGAAACGCAGAAGAGCAAAATAAGAGACAAACACTGACAGAAATAAGAGAGGGAGACTCGCGCTTCCAAAGGACCCAGATCCAGTCCGAGAAACAATAAGGAAGCAAAGCGAGTTCGACAGAACGAATTGAAAGGGAAAAATCTCAGGAACCGACATAAAAAGAATAAGCACCTGACGGTGCCAAGAAAGAGGAAAAAACAGAGAGGAAGGTTCCCTTGCTATCCAGCACTTTCCTCTTTTGCAGCTAATACCTCAACAACTCTCACACTCTCACATCTTACCGGCTAAAGTGCGAACATAACACTGACACTCTAGCAAGGGCAGGGAGGCGGAACTTGGGCTTAAATAGAATACGGGCGACGCCCCCAATTAAAGCAGCTGGCCCAAGAATCCAATTGTGGGCAAACTGATATCGTCCCGGAGGAGAGCAACCAAGAAAGCTTTCAAAGCCACACCCAGCCTCCAAAACCATGACCCCCACGGGCAGAGTGCTAGTTGTTGTTATTATTATTATTATTATAATTATTATTAGTAGTAGTAGTAGTAGTAGTAGTACTAGTAGTCGCAGGAGTATAACCCTGGACAACGAGTTGAGGATACTGTGGATCAGCGTTCATCACGCCGTGTCATAGACATTTTCTTGTGAGCGCTCGACAGGCTACAAATTTCAACCAATTGTTTCATATTTGCTATGGTCCTTGCATGTGTTAACGTCTCAAAGCCTATCGATTTTGGGAGCCATTGCTTTCAGGGGTCCAGGGGTACACATTAACCAGCAGTCGACCAGTTATCTAGATATGGTTATGATTATTATTCCTATTATTACCCCCGCAATACACTGGCCAGTTGTTCAGGTTGTATTCCTGTTGGGATCAGCTCCTTCCCCCAGCCATCGGCCCCCAACCCCTCGAATGAGCGAGTTTGTGAAATGATCCATTATTATTGTTCATGTTATTATTATTATTTTTGATGCATAATACAAATAAAAACACAGTATAAATATGTGAAAAAAAAAAACAGAAATAAATGCATGCCTATTGCTATGCAACTAATTCTGTCAAAAATAAACAACACAGGCTGTAGCTTTCAACAACAAGGAAGTGGGATATTTTCCAAGGCCTCCGACAGTTAATCCTGAACCAGAGAAGATAAACAGTCGGCTATTATTCCATGAAATTTCTCCCTCGCGAGAGCCTGAAGCCGACTGCCTTTCTGCCCAAACCACTTAAAAATACCAGCTCGGATAATTACGACACCGGCGAGAATGTTATCCACAAATACAAACAAACCTGCCCAGAATCAACAGGAGGTTACAAAGGACACTGGTGTGTGTTGGACAAATTATTTGTAAGTCATGCTCTGCACATCTGACAGCACAAAGGGAGATTTACTGCAGAATACAAGCAGTACTGCAGGGGTGATAGAGATGTGACCTGGTGACTTTTAATAGGACGCTGAGCTAAACCTGCAGTTTCAGAACGAGCCGTGGCTATGATCTGAAGGGCAGTCCCATCTACAAACAACCCCTCCCATCACTGCCAGGACACTGGATCCCATCTAACTCGAAAGGACAGAGCACCCCCCTGGAGAGGTACTGCCCCCTTCTGTGTGGAGTCAGCATGTAACCTAGGGCTGTCAGTATGTTTAGAAGTAGGCGTCTCAAATGAGAAGTGGGCGGTAAGCTTTGTTTTGAGGACCCAAAGCGCAAGCCTCCTAGTGAGGTCAAAGGGCACGCCCCACGCCCAAAAACTATGAAATTTAGAAGTTTGGACAAAATACTTCGAGTATTTTCTGCAAGCATTTGGGCCAAAAGAACAAGCAAAGCATATTTACCATGTTTTTTGTTTTGCAACTGTTCTTGTACCGAGAATCTCAACGGTCTCAATCAGAAAATCTTTCCCATTTATAATTGCTACAACATAGCCAATGCGCAGACACAAAACTAATGAGGGCCATGCTAGATGTGAAAAGTTGCCACTTTTAAGATAAAAGTGTGATGAATAAATCTTCAAATGCTGATTCAGTAAAATACAAAGTTTAGAATTCACAATGTTTTCCTCTGGTCTTTGCCCTATAATGACTTGTACACTGACAGTAGTGGGAAAATATCAGAAGTTACAGTAAGTCTTCTATATCAGAGGAACACTGGCTTCTGAGGAGTGCGACACTTCGAGTTACGTTAGAAAAGCCCTTTTCCATTCTGCAGGCAATCACTGGCGGAGAGGAAAGACAGAGAACGCCAGGGAGAAACTACACGGGCACTATCCATCACTCCCGCCAACTCTCCTGCGGGCGCTATTTTTTTCCACTCCTGCCATGTTTGGTGGGCATGTTTTTCACCGACTGGCCCATTGTACTTCAGCTTTAACTGTACATGTACATACACCCCATTTTATTTCTTCTCCGCTCCATAAGGATACTCATATTGTGCATGTAATGGTACCTGCTGGCACTAACCACCGGCTCCATGCTTCACCTGTCCTGCTGTCCTGTCCTTGGCCAGTGGGCTGCCTTTACTATGTTGCAAAGAGTAAAGCCTATTGTTCATGCATGTAATTTATTTTGTTAACCTCACAACTGTGTGTTACCATGGTTACTAGTACAACTACCCAGCTGAAAAGGGTGCATTTTCTTTATCTTCTGCTTCCAAGCAGACATCCATCCATCCTCACCCAATCCAAAAATGTAATAAGTGTAAAATAACTGTTATGTTCTTTTAAGAGCGAGGAGGGGGAGAGATTTTCCATCATCTAGAAAACATTTCTGTTCAGATATATTGAGATGAGAGGTAAAGAGACCCCTGAAGTTTTTTTTTAATGGGAATAAAACTTTGTACATACTGAAAAACACATTAATGACATAGAGAATTTGAAAAGTAATGTAATTCTTTATAAGAGATACAGGATTTGATATCCTTATATAGCCGGTGTTATAGTTCAGCATTGTGTTGCGTGTCATGATTAATAAGGATAAACCACTCCTCTCTCGCCAGCCAACAGATTTTTATTCTGCGTGCAACACATTAATATCACTACAGCAACTTCACATGACACATTTCTACATCCACAGCTCTCCGCAACAGAGCTTAATACTAACTGAGTATACAGCATATCACAACATTTTCCAGTTAACGGGACTGAAAACATAACCTCATTTTACCGTAATTTAGAAATGGGGAGCTCATGTACCTGCGTGCAACGCATTAATGTCAGTAGAGCAATTCTGCATGTCACGTTTCTGCAAGTGCAGCTTTAAACTAGAGCTTTAGACTAGAGAACCGCATGAGGAACCACCTAATGCTCCATTAGCCTGGACTTACGAGAGGTAAATTAGCATGCTACACCAAAGAGCTGAACATGATAATGTACAAACACTGTATAAACACTAAAGTAACCATCAGCGCAATAATGAACAATATCTGTCACCTCTACAAAGAAGCATCTTCTCCTCCGTTTCGCATTTTACTGCATTTTAATACACCATTGAAAAGTACACTTGTTTCATCTTCCCTCTCCACAGCAGAGCTGAACACTGAGGAGAATACCACGAATTTGGAGAAAGTTACGTTGCCAAAATGTCAAAGATCAAACAGCATCAATACAAAAATACACAAATATACAAAAATGAACAAAATAAAACCCCCCCAAACAAATTATGCATAAAATAGAAAAAGAATAATAATGTGCAAACAGATATTGATTTTTGGTGAAATGTACCATGGCATGTACACACGAGTTACACTTTTGATATCTGAAACAAAACCCCAATAAAAAAGAAGTTTTTTTTTTTTTCTCTCTGAAATTTTTGCCGAGATCCAGACCTCGGTGACCTCATAGCCTGTTACAGCGATGATGATGATGGGACGGATGTGCCGAACTGAATATGAGATGCGTCCTCACAGCTGGCACAGGTTACCTCGATCTGAGAGAATGTTGCGATGAATAGTTTTGATTATGACAATGTTGTCTTTGTCATGGTCGTTGCCAGGGTGGGTAACATCGGACAACACTTGAATTAAATCGTGGCGCGCTGCTGAGGTGGCTGACGAGCATGTTAAATTGCGGCCCTGAGGAAGACTTGATGGGTGTTTACGGGCGCGGGCGCAATTGCATCCGTCTTGTGGCATGCACTGAGACAATATAACAGTGCTTGCAAAACAGATATACACCCAGAAATAGCGCAAATTTGCGCTCCGTACGCCTACATGGGTTCAGCGGTTAACCCTGGGGGGCAAGATTAAATTGTTCTATGGCAAATCACTGGAAGAGACACTCGCAAAATCCGTTGATTAATTTTTACAATTACAATTGTAAAAATTATGTGTGTAAAAACGTCACATAATTGATTTAAAAGTGAAATAATCATTTTTCATATCATTGGTGCCAGTTACCTCTGTAGCCAAAAAAAAGTTTATGCTATATGAACACGAATGGGACATTGCCTTAGGCACGTTCCTGGCTCGTTTCTCTGAGGTTGTTATTAATCATCGTATTTGTCATGCATATGTGTGAGCGAGAGTGGAGCTCTGTTCACCACCTGTCTTTGACTGAACTTGAGTCTGTATAATTAGCATTTGTCAAGTTATGAATGTTTTAATGCCTTTTGAATGATGAATAGCTTTGTAATGTAGCAAATTGTTGCTAGTCATAGCTTTTAAACCCAGTTCAGACCAAAGATTCGCGACACAACCAGACGGTTTCAGAAAGTCGCAGGGAGGAGTTGCAGCGTGTGAACAGGCCTGTCTCAGCTCGACGGATGATGGCGACGGCTGGGATTCAGCTTCTCAAATCACATGAAGCTGCTTTTAAAACTTAAAGCATGTAACCCGTTTCAACAGCCAATCAGCTCATAGTGAATCCAGCTGGTCATGTCAGTTACAAACTGTCAGCTGGTCAGCTGGAGCGCAAAAAACCGAGGGAAATTTACCAAACAGGGCAGGTCTCCCGTTGCAAGCTACCAGCACAGATCGGCATAAGCGCCCTGGGTATTTCATGGACCACTGGTGGAGACAGAACTTAAAACTGGGTGGGCACTAAACATCTCTTTAAAACAATTATTAGTTTTGTTACTCAATTACAATCATCCTTTTCAATTACCTATTCATTCAATCCAAAAGCAATCCACGCTATCAGGTGTTGCTTGTTCACCAGGTTAAGGGAAAATGACAATCATTCATTTGGATGCGCAAATACCACATTCCTGCTAAACTTCGCACCACATCACATTGAAGTCAATACATTCTCACCAGAGCTAAACTCAAAAAAATCGCACGGCCTGTAACAAACCCAGAGACAAACTATACAAGTTGTCAATTGTGTGTTGCTGGTTCTCTGAAAAAGATAGACCTCTGACAAGCTTCTGTTACAGCTTGGCCTTTTTCTTTAGTAGGCCTGAAGTAGCTGAACAGGCGGAAGAACAGGTGGTTTCACACGAGAGATGCGACACAAACACACAAGAGAGGCTGTAATGTTGGTATGCACTGCTGTTTAACTATTTCTGAACACAATATCATCTATCATCTATGCCTCAAAAAAAAATGAACAAATGTTGCATATTTTTGTGCTTATTCGCTTAAAAAAAAAAAAAAATTGAACAAAAACAAGACTTTATGCCCAGAGACTCAGGGCATCGTATTGACTGCCAGTGACAAACTGACTCAGTCACAACATCAGGCAAATGATGGAAGGCTTTATCCTATGGTTGGTTTTACGAAAGCCATTAAATCATTATGCTTTAATACTTGGTAATATCCATCAGGAAAGAGTCATCAATAACCCCTGATTCAGTGTTCTAAATTAAGACGCTAATTTCCCCTCTATCATTTAAAGTTAACTTCAGCACTTTGGGTGCTTTCACTCTTGGGTCTTGGGCACGGATTAGAGAACACTTGACCCCAAAGTCCAGTTCATTTGGAAAGTGTGAACACGAGTTTGCTTGGAAGAGGTGGTCTCAGGCTCGGTTCATACGTACTCGTACCAAATGTGAAAGCGGCCGTACTTGAAAGCGAAAGTGGACTGTTAAGGGACGTCTTAAATATTTGGCTTGTTTTTTCAAACAAACTGAGAAATTAAATACTTGCCCGAAATCTGGGTAGACAAAAACATTCAATCACAGCTGGACACTACACTCGTGGAGATTCATGGAATCATTTGTGTTTATGTTTGCGTGGTTATCACAAAATAACAGAACAGTGTTGTGACCAACTAAAGAAAATTTGGCTGTAATATCTCGAAATGCAGGACGCGATGCAAAAGTCTGGCAGCTCAAGTGATGAAAAAGATATATTTCTGTGGTATGAGGCAAAGAACAGCATAATCAGCCAAAAACCAAGGAGTGAGCGGGACGTTATTAATCCATCAATCCATCTCAACACCTACAGCACCACCAAGCTAGGGGTTGCTCTTCTTCTTTGTATACATTTCTCTCTGAAAAACCACCAAGGCCTACTATGTAAAAAAAAGAAAGCGTGCAGTGTGTGCACTTCTTAGGGAAACCACACTGTTCCTGTCAACTGTTTTACTTTATAATATCACACAACATCCACAAATTTCACCAGGGAGTAGAATGTTATTTTGTTGGAAACAATGGCTAAGCAATGGGGACTCCCCTGTACCTGTTCTGAACAAAATGAGAGGGAAGATCAAAGAACTTTTGTGAAATGTTTAGATTCTGGGATGGATAAGTACAGCAACCAATAACTCCTCCATCTTTCTTTCTAAAACAGCTCTGACACAAATTCAAAGCTTGCCTACAAAAGCAGTGTTCAAACGTGTGTCAGACTTAGTGAAACTGACAGGAAAACAAGGCGCACCCAGCTGTTCCAACACATTTGCTGTGAACATCCCCTGCATCAGTAACTCCGCCCATTCAGACGTTAAATGGCCGCACAGCGATGTAATGTAATGATTGCAGGGCTGCCCGTACTCACGCCGTCAGGAAAAAGCTTGTTGAATTCATTTTCCCTCCATTTGCTCAATTTTCTCAGCGTAATGCAATCAAGCGGAAGCGCAGCGGAATCCAGGCTGGAGCAGAATTGGCTGTTATTGCCCATCGTTTTCACCCAGGTCCATTAAGTGGATGTTAAAGAGGAAGTGAAAGTGTCCGGTAGAAACTCAGATCAACATCAGAGCGAGCCGATGTGCGCCAGCTCCTCACCATAATGGCTTAGCACCTGACCTACAAGTCAGGTCTCTTGGTGAAAGCTCGAGGTGGCATGGTTCGGACTCCAAACTGGTTTAACATGATGAAAGCTGCATTTCTGTCAGCAGTTCATGGTCCCTGTCAAGTCTATGGCCGGATGCAGCCAGGTAAGCAGGTAGAGTAAATTGTTAAAGTAGACATGTATTGATTTGAAACTGTGTAAAAACTTGCATTTGGAATCGTCCGAAAGGGCATGCCATACTCTCTCTAACAATCAACACTTTTCACCCGGATATGATAGTAGAATAGATTAATTATGAATGTTAAAGGGGCTTTTAGCAACCCCCAATATCACCCTTAAACAGCACGGTAAATTAGGCCAAGAGTTGTTATGTCAATCATGGGATCAATTGTGCCACAATCGATCGTATTTGTATTTTACATTGCAAACAAGACACCGAAATCCACCAAAAATGTCAGAATTTTTGCCTGACTTGGACAGTGAAGTTGAAGAGGAAGATTCCAGTACAAGTTCAACAACTGGCGACAGTGATGATGACGATGGAGAGGTAGGAGAGATGGAAAATGAGGAAGAAATTGGCGACGATACGGATGCAGTTGAACACCAACAGCGACCGCAGGCGTACCAGCACGAACCAGCGCCTCGGGCACGGGCGAGCGGGCGAGCAGCAGGCTGTGGGGTGTGTTTCCCAAAGGCATATTTGCTCATTTACTTAGTTGGAATCATGGACTGTATGTAGTCAAACTAGCTATGCATGCTTCATGTACATGTACAAGCTTAGCATTTTACGACCTAAAAGCATTACCCAGTACCCATGATGAGATCCTACAAATTCATCACCCATCGTCATGTTTTCCTTACCCTTGTCTCATCCAAAGATAGAAACGGGTCGAGCCGATCTCAGTGAGGAAACGCTTGCAGCCGTCACAGGTGGGTAAGGAACAATTGACACAAACAGTGGCACATGCAGTCACACAAGGAGTGGAGTCACTGGTGCGTGAAGCTGACAAAACCCTTATTCCAACTTCCCCTAATTTTTGGCAAACAACCCAGCTACATTCACTGAAGGGTACCAGCAGCTTTCTATGAAAATGCTTGGGAGACTTAAGAAGATGCCCTCTTCAGAACTTTCATTAACACTAAAAAAGTTGGTTTAGACAAGCAGAGAAGAAAAAGCTCTCATCGGACCTACATCTGAGGCCTCACCACATCACCACATCCTCTCTGGCTGAATTCAATCATGAAAGTGGGTCCTGCCGTGGGGCAGTGATTGACGCCGCCTGACATGTTAGGTTATATCAGAAAAACATCTGTCCGAACACAAGTCGTTGCTCTGTTTCTCACACTGTTCCAGAACTTGCTTGTCAGGATGAATTGAAAGCTGTATTCAGTTTTTCGTTCCGTACACGCGATCTGAGACAGCTCTTTTGGAAAGTGCCGAACTGCATAAACTTTCACTGATTGGCTGACTTTCAGACTGACAGGAGGAAGACTAGCCAACACTTCACAATACATGCTACTGAAGCTAAATGCCTTTCAGCGGGAAACAGGGAGGTCAAGAAAAGTCAAACTTACCATCAGTGGCCATCATTTTCTTTCCCTGAAATCAATTTTGTGGCAAAAGAATCCATGAAAACACTTACATGCACACTTTAGCTCATTTTAATTGATTTGGGAAGTGTGTGTAAATACCACCATGCAGAGCTCTTTATGACTGGGACAGCGATCTGGGCGGAGTTAACCATGTAATCGTGCTGCGTTTATTGTCAAGGAGTCGTGTTTAGGTTTTAGGCCACCTGAACTCCATCCCGACAGGACAGGTACGCAGTTGTGGTCAGAAGCTGACAGACACTTAGGCTCTATGCACCTCAGCTCAATTTTTCTACAATTTCTGATGTTTAATCCAAGGAGAATTCCCTGCCTTCCATCAGTAAGGGTCGGTACACTATTTGAAGAATATGATATATGAGACAAATAATAAACGGAGTGTTGGATTTCATCTTTTTTTCCTTTCATCACATTCCCTGTGGATCAAAAGTTTACATGCATGTCATATTTGGTGGAATTGCCTCTATTGTTTAACTTCGTTGAGTCAGTTTTGTTTGTCTTTTACAAACTTCTCACAAAAAGTCACTGGAATTTGTACTCATTCCTCCAGACCGAACTCGTGTCACTGAGTCAGGTTTTTCGGCTCGCTTGCTCACACATGCTTTTTCAGTTCTGTCCGCAAAGTGTCCTTTGGACTGAGGTCAGGGCTTTGGGATGACCACTCCACTACTTTGGAAGTATGCTTGGGGTCATTGTTCGTTTGGATGACCCATTTGCGACCAACCTTTAACTTCTTAGCAGATGTCTCGAGATATTGCTTCAGTTTATGCATATAATTATGCTTCCTCACGATGCCATCTATTTTCTGAAGTGCACCAGTCTCTCCTGCAGCAAAGCACCCCCACAATATTATCCTGCCACCCTGTGCAAGCTTGCAAAATGGCCCATTTCATATTCCAGAGCAGCAGATCCTCAATTATAAAGCATATTTATTGCTCAGCTATGAGAACGAACGTCACAGTGATTAAATACTGCTCTCCTTAACAACAGTGCATATGGGAGAAAAAAATAAGGGTTTTTACCCAAACACAACTAAACTGTCAAAACAATAAATAAATAAATCATTGTTAACGCACCCAATATAGCTTACTCGGGGGTAAATCTGGTACAGTTCCGATCTGACAGCTTCTGCTAATTTCACACCCTGGTAACATACCAATTTATTTTGCACAGGCGCCAAACTTTGGAGGCGTTTTATAGCAGCTCTTGCAATCCGTTAAATAAATGAGGGGTTTCCTGTGACAGGAGGACCTGGCATCTTACCAGGAATTGAGAATGATTGTACCGTAATACGAGCTCATCTCCAGCATCCCATTCTCTCAGATCCCACTGAACGTTTGCTGGCATTTCACCTCACTCTATAAAGCTGCTTATGACAATTTTCAAAGAGATCTGTGATGCTTTTACGAGCTAAACTACCCGAGTGGCACAAAGTAACAGTAAATCTCATCACACGATCCAATCTCTCATGGGAAAAAATCTACCTGAAATTTCTCTGTCCTGATTAAATTGGCCTGTTAGCAAAACTGTCTCAGTAAGTGTGATTAAAGACATAAAAATCATATCCAGACGTGTTTAGCGGAAAACAATAAGTACACTCCAGGCTCTTTTCTGAATAAAAATGATGTGCTTACAGTTTAAACAAACACCTCCCCCCTTCTCTAATGTCTGTTTTCCTGTTTGTTTTCCATTACGGTCCTCCTGAGAATGCATCATGGTTGTACATCAGTTTAGAATAATTAAAAAAAGATTGCGAGGAAACAAAATGCCTTTATTATTGCACTGGGAGCTCAGTGAGTCTTCATGTAGCAGGATCTTTCACACTGCCGAGGCTCCGGGAGAATTTTACTCCATCAGAAGCTGGGGGACGTCTCCATGGCGCAGACAACAGCCCAGAAAACCATTTCTTTGCGCATAACAAATTAGCGTCAGACATTAGATGACTTGGAACAGCCATGGCTCTACCCTTCCAGCCCTATGAAATAACGACAGCAATACTGCGATGACTTAGCGTGCGCCTTTTTAAAAAGGTCACAGGAGGACAGACTGATTTAGTGCTGTCATGCATCCTTGGGTTTGTGAAGAACATGGAAATGGAACCGCACACATGTAAACAAAGCAATGAATCAATAAATGTCCAACGTAACGTGAGCTTTAGTCTTGAAGTGAAATCTTTCCCCACTGAAGAGGATGGGTAATTAATTTCAGATTATAGGGCCTGCTTGATGAAATTATTTTTCTGAACGCACTTAAATTTTACAATGAAACAAATAGTGTTGCTTCAGTGGCAACATTTTTCAAATCTAATCCAGCAAAAGACACAGTCAACAGACTGAAATGCTTGTCTAGAGTTTTTCTCTGGTTTTGAGGGCTTTTGAGGCACTAGTGCTGCGCGACACATTTCCAAACCGCCAGAGGAGTGTCAGGAATGAGCAGAGGATGTGGCGTAAACGGCAGGATACCCTCCTGCCACACGCTGAAACACCACCATCTCCTGCTCACCAAGGGAGTGGTGCTGGGGCTGACCCTGAGTGCATGTGGACGGTGAGGGAGCCCAAAGTATGTGGACACTCCTGTACCTGGTGCTGGTTTTTACCCTCGGCCCAACTTCAGGCCGAAGGGTATTGTCATCAGTTCGTCGTCTGTCTGTCCATGTGTGCACCGTCAGGCTTAGGGTGTTCAAACGCGGGCGTTTCTGGTAATAACTTGTGCTGGGCCTCTTAGTTCCACTGAGGGAAAATACTGATGCAAGAGCTCACAGCGACACTTTGTGATTCAGCTCAAAAGAGTTTTACTCTTACTGTGATACATAAATAAAAAATTGTATCTTATTTTAAGCTATTATGTGCCAGGTACTGAATACTTCAGAACCGTGTCGTATGAATATGTATGTGTGCATTACCCATGTGTTGGTGCTGAAGCGTGGATATAAGGAAGCAGAAATCTCCCAGAAAACCACAGCACAGCCCCCCTGCCCCTCACACACACTGCAGATGGGATGCTCACTCAGACAAATTAATGCAGCTTCCTGTTAATCTGTTTAACCTTGAGGTTTTCCTCTGTTCCCGTTGAGATGACGCCTGTCTGACCTTCAGTGATCTCCAGCTCTGCATTAAGGGAGAGTCTGGGCAATGAAAGTAGCTTCTAAGCAATATCTGTCCTCAGTTACCGAGACAGTTCTTACAGGCACAAGAAAGTCACAAATCAGCACTTTACACCCGACTCCTCCTCAGCACGATGAGCCACTCGACTGTTTCTTATGCAACAGACCATAATACTCGGTCTCAAAGCCCACAAAAGAGCTGCCTGGTTCTGTTTCCGCCACAAATATGATCTTTGCTGGAGAAATAATCATTTTAACTCTGATGGGCTTCTAAACACTAAACACATACCAGCTACTTTTAATGCTTTCTCAGGCCTAATTCCTGAGTGGTTTTTGTCAAATTCAATTCAACTCAAGCACTTTTACCAAAGATGAGGGAATTTCTGTGGTTGAGAGCAATAAACTGAATGATTCAAGATGGCCTCACTTATGGGAAATGATGGATGAAGGTGGTTCATTTGAACATTACAAACAGGGAGAAGGAACAGATGAGAATGTCTGTTTAAACATCATCACAGTCGTGGAAATACTGCAATGAGGGAAAATTACAAACAAAGCAGTTTTATAATGAGCTTAAAACACTATAAAGCCTGTTAAATCTGCTATCCTCTGGGACTTTCTGTGGAGATTCTCTGCTAATTCACAAATACTGAATGTTACTCTGGTACTTATCTGATTGTTGACAGTTATGTAAAGATTAGATACAACAAACATCAGAAACCTGAGACAGGGGCAGCATGCTGGTGCAGTGGGCAGCACTGTTGCCTCACAGCAAGAGGGTCGTGGGTTCGAAATTGTGGATTATGTAGATTTGGCGTGTTCGAGAAGAACAACGGTGTATCTTTGTACACATGTGTCCGCCAGTGGACGAGCAGCTGCAAATTTATGCACCAGGTTACAATATTCTATCACTAGAAGGCACACAGGATAAGTTATTGAATATTAAAAACTAGTAAACTCAAAGAAGAAGAAGTGACTCTTCATTTCTTCTTGATCACACTTCCTGTCTTCTAAGTGGGCACGGTCGGGCTTCCACTTCCAGCTCCTTTGACGTGCACACACAATAGCGGCATTCGCGCGTGTGAGGAGGATGTGATTACGGCCTGCTATGTCACCTGGCAACAAGAAATAATATTTTCTGATTGGCTGATAGGCTGCTGATTCAAGCAGAGCCGTCTGCCTTCGCCTCATCCATTCATAGATTATAAATCTCTTTAACAGCTTATATTACTAATGTGGACTGAGTTTTATCACTTAGCGTGAGAAATGTCATGAGTGGCATGTGAGCGTGTGAACTTATTGAAATCCGTGTGTCTCACGCTCGATGCGTGAGACTTGAGAGCCCTGTCCATTTAGTACCTGCAAAATGTCAATGGCTTAAGGAAGTGTATCATTGGTACACATCTGTTGCTGTGTTTGAGATTTGGGTAGTTTTAACTTTATTAGCTATTTAGCTTGCAAAATCATTGACTGATCAGACGTCAGACGACAGATCGAGAAGCAACCTTTCAAACTAGTTTACATTTTTCAGTGGTTAGCTGGCTAGCTAATGGTTACATCAGTACATGCGAGCTGGAGCCTAATTAGCTGGCAAGCTAGCAAGCAGTTATTACAGCACAAGCTAAACGGAGCCTAATAACCAAGCTAGCAACCTAGCTGTTATTACAGTAAAAGCAAAGCATAGTCCAAATCGAAAGCTGGCTTGCTAGGTAGGTGTTACTAAAATGCAAGCAAATGATGGTATAATACTCTCTAATGTCCCCTGTAGAGCGGTGTGGGGTTAACGGTTCTGAACCAACAGCCACTGCACTGGGACTAGAACCACAAACGTTAGTTTTTCGAACGAAAATCATATTCCAGAGGGAGGTTTTTTCTGTCTTATGTCAAGGAGGCTTTAAAATAATTATAAATAAAATAAATAAAATAAGTCAATACAAGAAAATGCTAGCGCTCAATCTTCTGAAAATAGCGTGAAAATGGATTTCACCTGTCCAAATGCTATGCTGCTGCTCAGGAAGTACAGGAATCAGGCAGCTTGCCCATTTCCTGACACTTCACAAAAACATCTCCAAAAAAACCTGTCTCACAAATTCCATGGTGTTGAATGTAGTTTTCAGCGGCAAAAGAAATTCTGGAGCCACAGCAGAGTCAAGCAGGAGGTGAAAAAGTAAATAAACCTGCAAAATCTAGAAACACTGCTGTTCTTTAACACCCTCAACGAAAAAGAATTTTTCAGACATTGAGAGTTACGGTCCAGTGAGTGAAACCGGGAAAATTTGCAGCCAAATTTCACTTTCTGACAGGGACACAATTCACCTTGTCAGCTTAAAGGAGACTGATGCACGGTGTGCGGCTTTCTTTCAACAAAGAAAAACAACATGTTATAGAATATCCGCAGGGGAGAATGAGTGAGACCGTTATGAATAATAATCTGTAACAGATGCCATCGTGAAACTCTGCCCTTCTCTGAAATAACAGCAATAATATGAAGAATATTTACTGTCCTGTTTCATTACACCTGTCTTCACATATAGCAGCGCTTCCTTCATTCTGAAGACAGACAGGTGGTCTTGGCGTAAATTCTTTAAATGAGATTTTACTTAATTACTTTAGTTAATTACTTAACTGCTTCACTTAATTCACTAAAAAAGCACTGTTATGGTGTTAAACTTCCATTATTTCGCACACATATACAAACACACGCACACACACGCACACACGCAGACTCACACACACACACACACACACACACACATACAAACACACGCACTCACACACACACGCAGACTCACACACACACACACACACATACAAACACACGCACTCACACACACACGCACACACGCAGACTCACACACACACACACACGCACACACACACACGCAGACTCACACACACACACACACACACATACAAACACACGCACTCACACACACACACAGACTCACACACACATACACACACATACAAACACACGCACTCACACACACGCACACGCACACACACACACACGCAGACTCACACACACACACACACACACATACAAACACACGCACTCACACACACGCACACACACACACACACACACACACACACGCAGACTCACACACACTCCTGTGTAGCTTTAAAAGATCTATTCCAGTGCTCCTACCTCAGACAGAACCCACTTTAATTCTCTGCAAAAGTGACTCCTGCAGCCTCTCTTACAGAGCAGCCAGATAATAACCTGGTGAATAATTAATTCAGCATCAAAGACCGTTTGCCTGGAAAAGGAATACATGGGGCTGCATGGAGGTTAATTTCTGTAGCTGGGAGTTCAGTGCTGCAGGAGTGTGTGGGGTCCAGGGCCAAACTCTGGGAACATGTCAAATATGTGCCCGACCCTGAACTCCCACAGCCCCTTATAAACACATAAGTGCTGCAAAAATTTATATATCCAAAGTGTTTTTGCCTTATAATGGGACCTATAACCTTTTATTCTCAAGGAGAAACACAAGCACAAGCTCATTTAAAGTTAAGGTGGAAATATTCTTAACCCAATTGGAAATCACATAAATTTATTGAAATGATCAAATTTCACTGACAGATTATCTGACGTGATTAAAGTGACCAAATATTGAGCAAAAAAGAAGTTATGGAAATAAAATTCCAAGCCTAAAAATAAGAGTCATCTTTCTATTGAGACTGACTTATATTTTTAAATAACTTAGCAGTCACACCACTGTTTATCTCAATCCCACCAAACCTGAAGAAACACAAGCCGTGTTGGGTTTAGTTGGTGTTTGGGTGCGAAAACTCCAGGGGAAACTAAGTTTTGATGATAAGGAGGTGCGGTGGGCTGAGATCGAGCGCAGCTCCCTCTGGAGCAGATAAAACGAATCCGAAGTGAGAGACATTGGGCTGTGGGTGAGTCTGTCCTCCCGGTGAGAAGTTATGATGAGATCCTGACACACCAGGGTCATGAAAGATCCTGAAACTCCTTCTGACAGAGTGTTGGTGCTAAACACACCTCTCCATCCATCAAACCATCATCAAACCGGCTTATTTTACAGCTCAGGATCACAGGGTGGTTTTGAGAGCCTTTTCCAGTCCATGGAAGGGTAATCTGGATGTAGCAGTAATAAAATTCTCACACAGGCCATGTAAGATGTAGAAGATCCTCTCCAGAATTCTGCTCCAGTCTCCGGAATTAGCTAATTAACACAATTCTACAGTCATCAGGTCAAACTAATCAGCTAAATCTGCCCTTTGAGTTCATGGGAGGAAGACTTTTACTCTCTGACCTCTGAACTCTCCACCTCTGACCCCCCAACAGCTCATTACAGTCTTTATATTGTATTTCACCCAATGTGTGTCTGTTATGGCCGTTAAAGGTGATTTCAGCAAATGAAATAAATGCAACTCGGTATAATGGAACCAAAACAAATAAGTAGCACTTTTTAACTATGTAAATGGAAGTCAAAGCTCAAGGACAAACTGCTAACTGCGTTAATTGAGGTTCATATGGACAATTTCATAGTTTAGAGTGATGCACTTTGGGTAGCCAATGACCATAATTATTTTATCCAATTTTGCAGGAGCTCGTTAATGCCAGTAGCGTGACATTGGGACAAAGATCAGTTATTAAGGGAGTAAATTTAGGATGCGCTTCAACAATGCGGTTTGGTGAGAGAAGTCCCAAACCATTTTTGACCTCATTCTCTGAGGAAGAACAAATTATTTCCTCAAGATGTAAAACATCTGTTGCTTTTACCCGAAGTGCCTTACAGTTGGCTGGACTGATCAGAGGCACCTGTGGGGCGATGTACGGCTGACGGCAGCGTTCAGCAGCAGCGCTGATCTCCCTGTGGTCACACTGGGGCTGAGCAACAACCTTCCAGCTACCAGCCAGGCACCTTACAGCCACTGGGGCACAGATAATGAATCTAATTTCCCACAGTCTCATTCCACCTCCATTATCCCACTTAGTGAGTATGTCTGAGTGGTGTAATGTACAACACTAAAATGGCTTCACACAGCAGCAAGGTATTTTATATCTTAATTACATGTCACTTTCTAGGATTATATCGGGCAAAATGAAAATGTAAGAGGCTGCAGTTTCATCCATGTTTAATTTCCTCTCCTCCCTTCAAGTTACTGCAGTTTTAATTGACCGCTGACTGACGTTTGGGAAACGGGTTGTTCAGTAATGATGGTGCGTCCATAGAGAACCGGCAGAATTTTAGCCATCATGTTAATCATACCTGAGGGAAATGACACAATGAGTATTCAAATTATAGTGCCAGTGCCTAATAGGTGGTATTTTATTGAACTGAAAGAAAATGCCCAAAATGTCAGCAGAATTACCAGTGGAAATGAAGGTTTCAAATGTCTCATTTTTCCCGCTGCTGCTCTTTGTTTTCAGCTGAAATGCAGATAATCCCCTGGTAAATCTTCACTCAAATAGCAAGTCTAATTCTGCTAGTAGCCTGTTTTAATAGGCAGGGACACTGCTTAATGAAACAAGACAAGACAATATGTTGAGCTCTCGAAATACACACTGAAATCAACACGGCTGTGCAAACAATTCAAGTTATTATTTTTATTTTTCTTGTTGTTCTTGCTTGGCACTGAAAATTGTATTTCACTAAGGTGCACTTGGTAAGGAAAACATAATATGTTCATCCCCAAACTGGATGTCTTCCAGATTTAGGCACTTCTGACAGAACCTTTCACTCTGACATGCATACAAAATAACCAGACTACTACTTATTTGTACAAGTCAGTTATGAAACTGCAGAAACAGACCATGGGTATCATGTTAACTGCCAAATCTCTAGAAAGCAGCAGTGCTCAATGCTGAACCTCTTATTTGAAAGAGAAAAGAATATCAAAGCAATCTCTTACAAGCGTCTCGACTCAACATTGTTTATCTGTTATTTCAGAAATTGTACATTTCTAACAGCCATGCTATTTACAGAGACAGAATTCCTCCTCCACACAAAAGAGCCAGGATGCAGAAAGGGTCATCAGTTTTTGTTCATTTCTTTAGAGGAAGAAATATGAAAAACAAGTTCTTCACTGAAGAAATACTTTCCTCAAATCCTACAATTCTACACTGCAAAAATGGCTATCATTCAGTGATTTAATCTTCATTCAGTGCTTTAATCTTCAGAAAGGATTTAAAATTGTGTTCTTTGTTGCTCGAGTAGAAAAAAACAGCATGTTTTCGAGCTGTTATTTGCTTGATAAGATTTTTCCTCCACCGTTGGCAATCTTGAGGTGAATGACAATCTCACAGGGCTCTTATGTCATTACATTACATTATATCTGCCGTCAGTCAAATCAAGCAAAAACGTAACTGAAACAATAACCTTGAAAATGGAAAAACTCATTAACTAATATTTTGTGTGTTTGCATCTCAGTGGGTAAACATGCTCACAGTGAGCACTGATTGGACGGAGAGCTTAGCTGACCTGCATCTCAACAAGTGCATGTAGGCTGTAGCGTAGCTGGGGTTCATGCAAAACCAACACAATATAACAGAGGAGGTCCTATATAATTTAAAGTGTTGTTGCAATGCTAAAATGTGTTAAATTAAGCTCCTTCACTATGTGACACACAGGATAAAAATGTTCGATAAACCACAGGGTACACAGTCATGTCTAGAGCCGCAGCAGTAGACTGTAAACGGTGGGAGGGTTGGTTGAAACTGGCCAGGTCTCTGTGGGTTATGGCTGTATTGGTCAGCTCCAAGTGTCTGCCGGCAGCACAACCCATATAGTGAAAAATGCACCAATTATTGGGTGAGCACCCCAGAAGAGGACAGGTCCTTCATTCAGTGTGCTGCACTGCACAGCCTGTTAGGGTAAGGTCTCGCCTCATAAGGTCACAGGCAAAGAGCCACATTCACAAACCCTTGTCTTTCAAAGCTTTTGTACAGTTAAACGGGGATTTTTATTTTGTGAACTGTGCAGAACCACATAAACAAGCCCCTCTGCAGGTCAGAATGCATCTTCTGAATGGGGGTTTCACAGCGAGGCCACCTGATTTATTGTTAATGGGAAAACATCAATGCACATAACCAAACGTCTCTGTAAATGTGCCAGACTCAGCCAGGGAGGCTAATTTCCATCGGTAGACCAGAGGATACAAGATTTCGCTATGAGTGGAAACCAGCGTATCCACAGTAAACACAAATAATCCGCACAGGGAACACAAATAATCCGCACAGGGAGGACCTCTCTCCTGCCAGACAGTAGCGCTGCATCAACCCCAACATCACCAAGCTGCACACTCGCACGTACACACACAAGCAAATACTCATATGAAGACGTATGTACACATCCACATGCGAAAGCACATGTGCAAACACGCACACACACTCTTGCTGACACACACAAGCAAAAACACAAGCACACTCTCTCACACACACTTCTACTCACACACTCTCTTGAACGTACTCTATTGTACATGTACCATAACATTACCATGCTCTCAGAAAGACATTTGTGCTCTCACATGACAGTAAGCACATGCACACTCTCACACTCTCACATGCACACATTCAGTCGCACACTCTCATGAACACAAGTGCATGATGAGCTTAGTTCTGAGTATCGTATGCTGTGGAGAAACACAACGAAAGACAAAAAAGCTTGAGTGAGAGACACTGTTTCTGATGAAGTCAGAGTGGAATAGGAGTGTGTAGAGCTGCCATAGTCTGCCCTTTAGACTCCGATGATCCCGGCATAAACACCCGCCCTCGGCTCTGATCCCACATCAATATTTAAACAGCTCCCAGCTGACAGCTGCCCAAATCCCATCAAACCAGGTCTCAGGACTGGGCTGAAATGAGAAGCGTAGGCGGTGTTGTGTAAACTGCCACAAACACAACAAAAACTAAAATAAGTAAGTCAACTGCAGCTGGTTTTTTTGTCTTACACTTCGATCTATTTACTTGTAAATCAACCAGCAAAACAGCAGATAAAAATATGACTACGTTTAATATTTTGCAGCACAGTGAGAACATTTCAATGGTCAAGCACAGAATAACTCAGCTCATGTTCTCCGAGGGTCTGAGAACAATCACAAGTCATGAATAAGACGGACAAAAAAAAAGAAACCCTAGGCAGACATTTTTAGTGTAAACACAAATGAAAAAAGGAGTTTATTCTAGTTTTCTGCCTTTGGCCTGAATATGAAACTGATGGTTTGCAGACTGGAGTATTGTGGTGTTATTTCAGGAGGCAGTGATGCAGTGCTCTCCAAGAATATTGGCATCTTCAGTAAAAATTCACAGCAAAAAAGTGGTTGCTCTTTGTCCTGTAAATGAAATGTCCGAATTTCAGAGAAACGTCCCATTTGACCATCTCAGATTTGGCTGAAGAAATTTCAACAGGCGAATACACCTCCTATCAGAATAAATCCAAACCTTAAGCTCTCTACTCCTAATAGTTTAGTCATATACATTTTTTTTTACAACTAAGTTCCAGCCCTTTTTGAACAGCGATTTCTGAGGAGCCACTTTCACATGGCAAAATCTAGAAAAGTATTTCAGCTAAACCCTTCAAATTTTCAGGGGTGAAAATCTGCTACTAAAACCTGAGGAATATGGACAAAGGTGTCCTTTTAGTTAATCATATTTCTGGGTGCTCAAAAGTTGCTCAAAAATTTTACTCTGCGCTCTGCGGTACCATATTTTAAGGACTGTAAAAACTGTAAAAAATGAGGTATTGCACATACTGCTTCCCATATGTGTTGTGTATTTTGGTTTCTAATTCCACCCCTCTCTTATGAATAATCTGGAAAATATTAAGGTTTGAATATGTTTTGAAAAATTTGTGCAGTTTTTAACATTTTATACCAAAAAAAGGACACCATCCACCAACATCAAATTGACTGTTTAGAAAGATTAGATGCCGGTTATTAACATATCCAAAGTTTGTGATGGTGTGAGTGTTGGCACATAGGCCAGGAAAACATGGACTGAACTCAGGTGCAAGGATGGATTTAGTTGAGGCCTTCATTATGCCAACCGTGCAAGCGGGAGGCATCAGCAAAAATACAAAACAAAACAGGAATCGTGGTTCCAAATCAAACTGGAGTAATACAAACACAGGTGTGTAAAGACAAACAACACCAGTATTACGATAAGAGAAAAGGAAAAGGAAACGAGGTTCCTTAGTATCTATAAAGTGGTGGATCTGCACAGCATTAATATCAAAAGTTAAATTTATCAGTATAATACACGCAAAACAGAGCGCTAAGCTACACAGGCGTGTGGCTTGAGAGAAATTGCAAAGAACAATGAGAAAGCAACGGTATATATACACATGCTGCCACTGCTGAGCAGTAATCACACACACAGCTGCTCCTCCTGTGGCTGAGTGTGGCTGCGCTCCAGGTCTTAATTGAGCTGCGTGTTGGGCCTGGAGAGGCGAGACCTGACAGTACCCCTACCGAGGCACGACTCCAGGCATGCTGGATCTTAATCCAGGAGGGCGTCCTCTGGGGCATGGAGCTGGGGATCCAACACCGGAAGTATTATTGAGCCGGTAATGGGACGGCAGCTGAATTGAGTAAGCACAATCATTGACCCACCGGAGGACATGGAAAGGGCTGGTGAACCATGGGGAGAGCTTCTTGTAGTGCAGGCGGAAGTGCCAGTCCCTGGTGGAGAGCCAGACCTTGTCCCCCGACTGGTACTGAGGGGCATCCCGGCGCCATCTATCTGCCTGAATCTTCTGATGGTGGAGCGCCCTCCTGATTTGGACGTTAGTTCTCTCCCAGACTTTCTCCTTCTCAGAGAACCAGGCATCCACGGCCTGGACCTCTGTCTGGCTCTGATCCCATGGGCATAGGGGAGGTTGCTGTCCGAGCACACCCTGGATGGGGCTGAGTCCAGTGGATGCACTGCTTAGCGAGTTCTGGGCATATTCCGCTCAGGGCAGGTATTGTGACCAACGACTCAGACACTGGTGGCAGTCGGCCCGGAGATCCTCCCCAGATCCTGGTTCACTCACTCTGCCTGCCCGTTGCTTTGAGGGTGGTATCTCAAGGAGAGACTCACTGTAGCCCCCAGCTTCTTGAAAAAAGGTCCCCACACACGAGATGTGAACTGTGGCCCATGGTCCGAGAATATGTCTTCTAGAAGGCCAAAGTTACGGAATACCTGCTGGAATAGTGTTTGTGTTAGGCAGATTTGTGACAAAATCAACTGCCAAATGTGACTAAGGCCTATTTGGGACAGGGAGTGGGTGTAGCTTACACACAGGCAGCTGGCGCAGTGATTTGGTGATTGTGCGGACTGCGCACGTGCGCACAGCCGCTTCCATGTCGGAAGCCAGCTGGGGCCACCAGTATTTACGGTTGATTATTGTAGTTGTTCGTTTGGCTCCGGGGTATCCTGCTGACAGCGACGTATGTGCCCATAGAATGACCCTCTCCCGAAGACCAAAAGGTACAAAGGTGTTACCCGTGGGAACGGGGGTAGTGGGCGGATTCTTCTTTGTCTCTCTCGCAATCTCCCGGTCTAACTGCCACTTGATTGGGGCAAGAACGCAGGAGGGGGGCAGGATGGTTTCTTCAGAATCCAGATCCTTTTCCACTTTGTATTTTCGGGAGAGGGCATCTGCTTTCAGGTTTTTGGAGACTGGGCGATAGGTTATTGAAAAATTAAAAGGTGTAAAAAAAAAAAAAAGCTCCCTCCTGGCTTGCCGGAGATTCAGCCTATGTGCCTTTCTCAGGTACTCCAGTTTGCAGTGATCCGTTAGCACGAGAAATGGGTGGCAGGCCCCCCCAACCAGTGTTTCCATTCCTCAAGGGCCAGCTTGACCGCTAGTAACTCCCGATTTCCCACTTCATAGTTGGCTTCAGCAGGAGAGAGCTTGCGGGAAAAATAGGCACATGGGAAAAGCTTCTCTGGGATGCCGTGTCGTCGTGACAGAATTGCACCCACCTCCGCATCAGATGTGTCAACTTCTATGACGAAGGGTTTTTCTCTGTCCGGTCATTTGAGCACAGGAGCTGTAGTAAATAGGTGCTTGAGTACTTTGGATAATGAATGCGTGCTGAATTCCATCCCAGCATCTTGGGTTTCCCCTTAAAGGGCTGTGTCAGGGGATGGGCCCTGGCTCAGAAATTCTTAGTAAATCGGCGGTAGAAGTTAGCAAATCCTATGAATCTTCAGAGCTCTTTGATGGTCCACAGGATTGGCTAATCAGCTGCTGCCTGCAACTTCTTCTCCATTGCCACTCTCTCTGGTCCGATGATGTAGCCCAGGAAGGAGATGGCGAATTGGTGGAACGAGCATTTTTCAGCCTTCACGTACACTAGGGTATGTAATAGGCACTTGAGCACCACTCTCACCTGTCTCACGTGCTCCTCACAAGTGCGGGTGTAGATCAGTATATCGTCGAGATACGCTTTCATGTATCTTCCCAGCATGTCTCGAAAAACGTCATTGATAAATGATTGAAACATTGAGGGGTCGTTAACCAATCCATTCAGCATGACCTGGTACTCATAGTGGCCGGAGGTGGGACTGAAGGCCGTCTTCCACTCATCTCCTCCTACTGATGTCAAATTATAAGCACTGCAGAGGTTGAGTTTTGTGAAGATTGTGGCCCCACAAAGCTGCTCCACAGCGCTCAAGACCAGGAGGAGTGGGTTGAATGTACTTCACCTGTGACTGCATTGAGCCCCCGGTAATCTATGCAGGGGCGGAGACCTCCATCTTTCTTCTGTACGAAGCTGGAGGGTTCAGGTGAAGTGAAGGGCCGAATGAAGCCTTGTTGCAAAGCTTCCTGTATGTATTGTTCCATAGCTTGCGTCTCAGTCGCGGAAAGTTGGTAGATCCCGTTTCTCAGTGGGGAGGCACCAGATAGTAGCTTGATTGCACAGACTATGCGGGGGCAGCTGCATAGCTCTCTCCTTACTGAAAGCCGATTGTGGGTCATGGTACTCCCAGGGAAAATCAGGCTGGTCCACTTGGTTTGGGCTCTCGTTGGTGGTTGATGCTAGTAGGAGGGGGCCGCGGTGCTGTTGGCATTTTGATGCCCGGAAGTGCAGCCATCTAGGGTGCCAGGTTATGGCAGGGTCATGCATCATTAGCTAAGGGAGTCCAAGTGGGTGACTGGAATATGGGAGAACAAGCAGCGGGATCGCCTCCAGATGGCGCTGTTGGATCCGGAGGGAGACCGGCGCCGTTTAGTGCGTGATACTGAAGTTGCTCAGGGGTCTTCCTTTGATCGCAGCCATCATCAGGGGGGAGCAGAGCTGGTGAAGGGTGACGCCTAGTCGTCGCGCCAGCTGGCAGGAGATGATGTTTCCTGCAGCATCAGAGTCAATCAGGGCCTCTGCATGAAGGGCCAGGTTGTTAAATGACACCTCCACGGGGATCTTGAACCGCTGTCTGGTAATTGTAGAGGGCGAGACCTTTACCTTCAGGGGCGTGATCTCATCCTCTTGACTCCGGGCGTAGGGGCCAGCTCTTCTCTATGGGCAACACTCGGCAGATCTTGCTTGTCCCAAATCCATGAGCTCCGCCCCCTTCACCCGCTGGATCATCGGAAAACCGGGTTTAGCCCCATTGCCTCTCCTGCAGCTGCTGGTCCAGACTTATGGCAGCTTTGATGTAGGCGGGTAGGGGCATTTCTAGGTCCCTGTAAGCCATCTCTCCACGTAGTTCTCTACGTAGTTACCTCCTGAAGATGGATAACAAGGCTTGTTCATTCCAGCCACTGGTTGCAACTAAGGTGCGGAACTCTATAGCCCTATTCAGACAGAGCAACTACGCTGGCTCTGAAATGCCTCTGCAACTCTGCAACTATTCTCACCGATTGGAGTGTTTGTTTTGGAGCAACAGTGCTGGAAATAGTACCATATTTAGCCTCCATCAATATCGAATAAAATCAGAACCTTTTCAGCTTACCATAATGTTTGGGTAGCGAACCATTCGGGTGCGAATAAATGTCAAGCTTACATCCAGTCAAGGAATTTTAGAGTTTAATTTGTAGCGCTGCTGTGTGTGATTATAGCGTATTACGGCAGCAGCTGTGATACTGATGCAAATTTTTTTTCGTAACCAAGCTAAGAATATAAACCAGTTGAAAACCAATTGGAACACTTTAGGGTTACGGTAAAGGTTACGAGTTAGTATTCTATGAACCCGTTACTGTGCATGTCACAACGTTGTGCAGTCATTAATATTAATTTTCAACTGGTCCTTACTTGGTTACGAAAAAAGAGACGTCCGTTGCTGCTCTTTAGGGCATGCACAGCATGCATTCTTTGTAGTAAGTATATATTAATAAATGGGTCATTTTGTATTGCACGAGTAACAGCACGACAAATCCATATCAGCACGACTCAATAGACGAGTTTGGTTTAAGGCTGGAAGTCCGCGCACGAATGTGCAATAGAGCTGATGTGGGGCAAAAGGAAATATAGTGGCTGCTTATTGCGTGGTGGGGTTCACAAACCGGTATCGTAAAAAAGAAAGTTTTTTCTTGTTCCCCGTGGCAAGAGACAACAACAGGCGTGGATTTGAGCTATGAATCGGAAGAACTTTGTCCCGAATGATCACACTAGAGTCTGCAGTACTCATTTTGTCAGGGCTGGCTCGACTTCGTTAACTCAAATAATGTTGACTTCACTCTGTGTTTCCCGACAAACGAAAGGATTTCACACCGACGCAAGCTAAAAGGAAAGAGCGATCTGATTGGAGAAATATAGTTAAGGTACTGGTTGATATTAAATTATTTAAGTTGGCCCACTAATCGACGAAGAATTATTTTTTCATCTGTTGTTGTTTCAAGCTGTTGTTGTTGCAGTGTCCAGTTTTTGTATCCACATTTTGAAAAGGGACTGGATTTGTTCAATCCTATAGGCTATATACAAAATCCAAAACCAGTGAAGTTGGCACGTTGTGTAAATCGTAAATAAAGACAGAATACAATGATTTGCAATTCCTTTTCAATCTATATTCAATTGAATACACTGCAAAGACAAGTTACTTAATGTTCAAACAGGTAAACTTTGTAATTTTTCGCAAATATTAGCTCATTTGGAATTTGATGGCTGCAACATGTTTCAAAAAAGCTGGCACAAGTGGCAAAAAAGTCTGAGAGAGTTGAGGAATGCTCATCAAACACTTATTTGGAACATCCCACAGGTGAACGGGCTAATTGGGAATAGGTGGGTGCCTAAATTGGGTATAAAAGCAGCTTCCCTGAAATGCTCAGTCATTCACAAACAAGGATGGGGCGAGGGTCACCACTTAGTGAACAAATGCGTGAGCTGATTGTCGAACAGTTTAAAAACAACATTCCTCGACGAGCTATTGCAAGAAATTTAGGGATTTCATCATCTACGGTCCGTGATATCGTCAAAAGGTTCAGAGAATCTGGAAAAATCACTGCTCGTAAGCGACAAGGCAGAAAACCAACATTGAATGCCCGTGACCTTCAATCTTTCAGGCGGTACTGCATCAAAAACCGACATCAGTGTGTAAAGGACATCACCACATTGGCTCAGGAACACTTCAGAAAACCACTGTCAGTAACAACAGTTCGTCGCTACATCTGCAAGTGCAAGTTAAAACTCTACAATGCAAAGCCAAAGCCATTTATCAACAGCACCCAGAAACGCCGCCGGCTTCGCTGGGCCCAAGCTCATCTAAGATGGACCGATGCAAAGAGGACAAGTGTTCAGTGGTCTGACGAGTCCACATTTCAAATTGTTTTTGGAAACTGTGGACGTCGTGTCCTCCGGACCAAAGAGGAAAAGAACCATCCGGACTCATATAGGCGCAAAGATCAAAAGCCAGCATCTGCGATGGTATGGGGGTGTATTAGTGCCCAAGGCATGGGCAACTTACACATATGTGAAGGCACCATTAATGCTGAAAGGTACATACAGGTTTTGGAGCAACATATGTTGCCATCCAAGCAACGTCTTTTTCATGGACGCCCCTGCTTATTTCAGCAAGACAATGCCAAGCCACATTCTGCACGTGTTACAACAGCATGGCTCTGTAGTAAAAGAGTGCGGGTACTAGACTGGCCTGCCTGTAGTCCAGACCTGTCTCCCATTGAAAATGTGTGGCGCATTATAAAGCGTAAAATACGACAACAGAGCCCCCGGACTGTTGAACAACGTAAGCTGCACATCAAGCAAGAATGGGAAAGAGTTCCACCTGAAAAGCTTCAAAAATTGGTCTCCTCAGTTCCCAAACGTTTACTGAGTGTCGTTAAGTTAATGATTATTTGCAAAAAAAAAAAAAGTTTTTCAGTTTGAACATTAAAAATCTTGTCTTTAGAGTGTATTCAATTGAATATAAGTTGAAAAGGATTTGCAAATCATTGTATTCTGTTTTTATCTACGATTTACATAACGTGCCAACTTCACTGGTTTTGGGTTTTGTATGATGTTGAGTAGATGTTAAACTCTGCCCAAACAGATATCAAGTCAAAGGGGGAATGTTAGTGCCATATGATGTTTACATTCTAGGTCAGTTCTGAGGGGCCAATAATATAGAACTCAGGCCCTCACAGCTAAGTGTGGGGTTGTTTTCATTACGCTGCATGCAATAACCATTCGGTTTCCTAGTGATTTTGATTTCATAATTACTTGCTATATATAGCCAACAAAGTTGAATTTGCTTGCCGGTCAGTTTTTTGGACGTGAAATGTCATTAACACCACTATGATTGCAACAAATTCGCATCACTCAAAACAACTGGCAAGCACTCATGATCCTAATCTCCTCTTAACATGGATAAGTGCGCAGGTACACAAGTAAAATACAAGGCCATATCATTACTGTTTGAATGAACGCTACGCATTTGATTTTGGATTATCATCTGTGCTGAAAATTACAACATCAATGACTTGCCTTTACAGTATCTCATCGATATAGTCTCTAAAGTCTCTGTTCCGCTGAGGGATTCAATGTTTTCAGTTTGTCGGAGAAAAATAATAGAGCTTAGTCTAGTTATATCGTCAGGGGAAACTAATTTTGGATACAACCTCTACTTTTTCCAGCTTTTTATTTGCCAGAATGATTTTAAAAGGGGGGCACCAATATGTTTTAGGGGGTTTTTATCAGTGAGAAGGGGGTTTAGAATTTAAAATAATATTTAATATCACAAATGCATATACTGCGCCTGCCCTAGCAACCCAGTGTGTCATCAGTGACATGACAGCGGCCGTTAGCGATATGCTACTGACACGAATAGCAGCACTTGAAACCAAACTCTAAATTTTCTTATCTGGATGTACGCTGGACGTGTTTTCATATCCTCATGTTTCTCTGGGTACTCAAACATCAATCGATATTGGTGTAGGTTGAATACAGAATACTTAATCTCGCCATCCAGACACAAAATGTTCGCTGCACACCTTAGAATGCTCCTGAACAAAAAATATTCCTGTTCATAGTCCCAATCCACAGTTAGCTTCCTTTTACCACAGGGAAAGTGAAAGAACTTATAATTCTCTACCTTTTCAATGCGATTTGTGCATCTTCTGCCCCACATAGTCTGCAAAGTACATGCGCACTCCAAATCTCGCTTTTACACGTCCTAAGACCGAAAGGGGCTATTGCGACAGAGAGAAGTGCCAATGTGGTCTGCAGTCTACACACTTCCTGTTCCAGTATCGTGAGACTAGCGGAGTTCCGAAAGTATACGCCGCTATGGCAACGACCCCGCCTTTCTGGTCACTGTGTGAATGGTTTAAGACGGAAAAAAGACACAGCTGCTTCGCCAATTTTTCGCTGTCTGAAAGGGGTTTCCAGAGCGATTCAAGACTGCTCCGAGCCGCCTCAGATACAATTTTTTCTATTTGAAGACAGCTTATCATCCATCTAGGTCCTCTGACCTAAATGAAATTTAAAAAACTGGTGGATTGAGCTGAAGACGAGAGTCTATAAACGCGGACCAAGGAATCGGAAGATTTGGAGAAATTCTGCATGGAGGAACGGCCTCAGACTCCCTGCCGTGTCTCCGCCAACCTCAGAAGACTCAGAGCTGTTATTCTGGTGAGGGACCGCTGCACAAGGGATTAAATATCCAATAATTACAACACAGATTACGGCAAAGAAAAAATAGGATATTTATGTCATGTAAGCAATGATTATTTTCCTTCAATGATATTGTTATATTTTTGTTAAAATTTTGAATGAAATATCAATAGGATCAAAAATAATGGGGTTTGATGGCAATAATTAGTTATTAATTCATGAACACTTTTGTTCATATTTTCCAAGGATGCCAATATTAGTGAATAATGTATTTTTAAGCAATGCTTAATCTCTATTGACTGAGTATAATTGATGTTCTCATATTAAGTGTGAGGTATGATAATTGAAGTGAATGAGAACCATTACATCTCTGTCCCACAGGCTGGTTCTGGAGGAATTATGTCTTAGTCCACGCTCATAACTATTTATAATGAGTTGTTTTTGTTTTGAATGCTTCAGTAAAACCCACTTCAAAACCAGATTAACTAACCATGGTGAATTTCCTGTGGCCCGATAAAGTTAAAAAGAATCACAAAAGTCCTCTAAATAATGTAGGAGAAAATATACCGACAAGACACAGATTTTAGCACAAAAGCGAGGTGCAGATTCACTATCAGCGAATAGCTTGGGTAACGACGGAAAAACTACTTCAGCTATTGCTGATGGTAACCTGACACCACTGTCTCATCACCTGTCTTTCAAAGTTCCTTTTATTATTAATGTCACATTAAGTCAAACATTACATACAAATCCCTTACCCACCCCCTCCTGTCCACCCTGTTATGATTCTGCATTCTGTCTGTCATGTTTAAGTTCTGTGCCTGGCTATGCCATGTTGTTTGATTCTGTGCTTAGTGGCCACTGCATATGTCTGACTATTCTTAGGATTGTGTTTTGTGTTCTGGTAATTTAGATTTCTTGTTTTATTATTTTTCCTTTTCAGATCATTTAGTTTTCATGCCATGTTTTCACTTCCATGCATTGCACTTCGTCTATCCTGTCTTGTCTTGTGTAGGTCTTTGGTCAAGAAGGTCAAGTAGGCTTGGTTTGAGATCGTAAGGTCCTTCGCGGTGTGTTCTTGGGCAAAACACTTTACTCCCTCACTCCACCCAGGTGTATAAATGGGTACCAGCAAATAGGCAGGGACACTTGTCTAAGATCTGGGGGGAGTACCTGTGATGGACTGGCATCCCATCCAGGGGAGTAGCAATACTCCTAGTTGCGTCATGCCATGGAAACCGGGTTAAGCACCGGCCCGATGGGCCACTAGGCTCGTACAGGCTTACTTCAGATTAAATACATCCCTAATCCAATGTGAGACCGAGGGTGGAGCAGCCTCCTTCCAACTCAAGAGAATCAGGCTGCGTGCCAGGAGAGTAGAATAAGTAACTACTTTGTGGGCCCCTGCAGGTAGCTGCGTCCCGTCTTGAATAATTCCAAATAGTGATGGTAGTGGATTTAGATCAATTTAAACTGTTAAAATTGAAGAGAGAGATTCAAAAATGGCCTTCCAAAACCTCTCTAAACTGGGACATAACCAGAAAGTATGGATCAATGTTGCCTCTGCTAACTTACATCTATCACATACAGGGCTAATTTGGGGGTAAATCTTAGCGAGTTTGGCTTTTGAAAGATGGGTAAGATGCACCACTTTCAATTGAATCAGGTAATGTAGAGCACGCATAGAGGAGGAGTGAACTTCCTCCCGAATCCCGGCCCATATATCGTTACTAAAAGTTGTTTGGAGGTCCTGTTCCCATGCAGTCCGAATTCTAGTAGATAAATGGTTGTTTAATTTAAAGGACAGGCAGAGTATGGATGAGACAGCTCCCTTCTCTGTTGGGTTCAGGGACATAGTGGGAGTCTGTAATTTGGTCAGATGGTAGATTGAGAAACTGTGGAACAGATCCTCTGACATAGTTCCTGATCTGGAGATATCTTAACAAGAGGGCATTAGGTATATTAAATTTCCTTGAGATTTGTTCGAAAGAGGCAAATACATTATCTATAAAAAGTTTTTCAGGCCCCTCCCATACCATTTGTTAAATGTTTTATCCCGCAAGGTAGGAAAAAATGATTCAGTGCCACTGGACTTTAAAGACACCAGTCTTTTAGGCTGAAATATTTTCTGAATTGAGAGTAGATCCTGATTGTGTGGCCAACTTCTGGGTTAGTATTCAATTAAGTGGTATAGGCATTGGTGCACCTATTAATGCTGGTAAGGAGATAGAGCCATGGCAATTTGCCTCCATTCTTACCCAGGTGGGACAATTTTTATCTAAATGGTAGTGATTCCAAAATGACGCACAATGTATATTGGCTGCCCAATAATAAAATCGAAAGTTTGGTAAGGCCATACCCCCATCTCGTTTCCCTTTTTGCAGGAAATCCTTGCGTAAGCGTGGCTGCTTGCCGCATCCGATAAATGATGAAATGATTGAATCCAGCCTCTTGAAATAAGTGCCGTGTATAAAAACAGGCACACTTTGAAACAAGTATAAGTGTTTCAGAAGGATTGACATCTTAATTGCATTGATTCCAATCCACTAATTCTTGTTCACTATGTGCTAACAATTTCCCAAAGTTCTGCTGAAATAAGTCTGGGAATTTCTTGGTTACTGTGATGCCCAAGTATGTTAAGCTGTTCTTCGCGATTTTAAAGGGTAACCTGATGTATTCAAGTGCTGTGGTATTCATATTCAGTGGTAGAAGCTAACTTTTATCAAAGTTTAATTCATAACCCGAGATATCTCCTAATTTCTGTAGTAAGTTAAGGACTATTGGAATAGTATTCCTTACATCGGATACAAATAAGAGCAGATTGTCGGCATACAGAGACACTTTGTGTTCCGTATTTGCTCTTCATATACCTGATATGGAATCATTAGATCGAATAGCCTGGGCCAAAGGCTCAATGGCCAGAACGGAAAGCAGGGGACTAAAGGGGCAAACATGTCTAGTTCCACGGTGTAAGTTGAAAGGATTGCAAATAAATTATTAGTCAAAACCAGAGCAGATGGACCTGAGTACAGTAGTTTGATCCAAAATATGAACATTTCCCCAAAACCAAATATACCCGGGGTTTCAAAGAGGTAGGCCCATTCTATTCTGTCGAATGCCTTCTCTGCATCCATGGAGAGGAGGCATCCTGAAGCAGTCTGGAGTCAGTCTACATAATGTTAACCAGTCGACAAATGTTGAAGAAGGGACATCTATATTCAACAAAACCTGTCTGGTCTAAGGATATGATACCAGGCAAAACATTCTCCAAACGACAAGCTAATACCTTTGCTAATATTTTATAATCAGTATTTAATAAAGAGATGGGTCTGTAAGACCTGCACTCCAGGGGGACTTTATTTTTCTTTGCAAGCAGTGTCATGCATGCCTGATTTAGAGTAGTTGGGAGTGAGCCAGATTTCAATGCATCTGAATACATTGCTTCCAAAATGGGCGTTAGCTGACTGGAGAATGCCGCATAAAATTCACCAGGTAAGCCATCAGGGCCTGCCGATTTTTGAGTTTGCAATGATTTAATCGCTTCCATTATTTCTTATTGTGTCATTGGTATATCCAAATCGGAAACCTGGTCTGGGCGTAGAGATGGAATGTGTAAGTCTTTAAAAAATTCCTGCGTTGCATCACAATTAAAGAAGTTATTGGAAGCTCTAATAGCTCTAATACCTTTAGTCTCATCACCTTTCAATTACCCCACCCCCCTACCCACAAAACAATTAACCCAACCCTTTACCCCCACAACAATTCACCAACCCCCCACCCGCACCTAACAATGAACCCACCCCCCTACCCACTCAACAATTATCCCACCCCCACACGCACCCAACAATTAACCCACCCCCCTACCAACTCAACAATTATCCCACCCCCCACCCGCACACAACAATGAACCCACCCCACTACTCACTCAACAAATATCCCACCCCCCTACCCACTCAACAATTAACCCACCCCACTACCCACTCAACAAATATCCCACCCCCCTACCCACTCAACAATTAACCCACCCCACTACCCACTCAACAAATATCCTACCCCCCTACCCACTCAACAATTAACCCACCCCCTCTACCCTGGCTATGGTAGTGCCCTGTAACAGTGAAAATCATGAGCCAACAGTTCTCTTCAAAAATAAATGCTCCGGAACAGCTAGGGATGTTAAACTACCCAAAAAAATGGGCGTGGCCCACGCAGCAGGGGAGGGGTTGATTGGAACAGACATAGATACAGTCGGCAACAACGGGAACGCCCACAAACATCATATCTGGTTAGAGTCGAGGGGGAAAACAATCCTCCCCTTTGTCCGCTATACTGTAAAAACGCGCAATTAAAACTTGTCTTGCTAACGCTAAGAAGTTGTCATGACGCACCTTGAGTTGCTATTGTCGCTGACAAGGATCGATATATTAAAAAATGAAATATATGGGGTTGGATTGTTGTCCATACATTTTAAAAGACTGGGCGAATGATCCCACTCAGTGGCCTGCAGACATACACGTTCTGTTGTGGGGTCCCGCCATAATCTGCCAAACTCGTCCTCTCTTCTGATAGCTTGAAGCCATTTTGTCCTCCTTTGTGGTTCCATTTTTTGATTTGGTAAAATTTAAAACTTCAATTGGTGAATTTTTTGTTTATTTGCGGAGCAAAAAGGCACACAGCAACTCTTTGGCATTATGGCAGAGACCGGTTTGTTTTCCCCCTCGGCTCTACTTTTGTCGGCGTTCCTTTTGTTGTGATTTTTCTGTTCCAGGCATAGAACTTCAAAACTACGAACAAATTTGGAGATACTAAGTTTCCACCCCTCATAATGATGTTCAAGTGCAGTTTTTAGAGTTTATCAATATCGGTGTGGATGGAGTCACCAGTAACCTCTCCAAACCAAAAACATGCCTTTTCTCAATGATTAAGTTCAGAGTTTTGTCCATTTTTGTACAAATCTGCATCAGCAAGCACACAAGCTTTTTAAAGGAACTGCTTATTTTATGGTCAGAATGTTCACCCCATGACCGAAAGCTTGCTAATTACAATTTCCATCATCCAAGCTTTTCACACCCGATAAGGAGCATGTAGAACTCACTAACACAGGAATATCTGAAAGATAGCTGATTTTAACAAAATAGACATTCCACTATCAACAAAAATCTAGCAATTTGCTGCTTTTGACTGAACAGAATCGGAGCAATGAGCGTTGCAGGAGTTTTACCAAAATCCTGGAGCTGTTCTCATTTTAAACAAACAAAAACCTTGGCATTCGATTTTGTTGAATGCGACATGAATTCTAAAACATCACTGCCAGATAGCTCACTCGGTTAAAGCACCGCGCTGCGGAGCAGAAGTGACTATCACGGCGCGGGTTCGAGCCCTGGTCGCACCAAACGGCAGTGGTTGGCAGGTTTTTCAGAGTAGCGCACAATTGGCCGTTGCGCTACAGGGATGCAAATTGGGAAGGGACTGCTGGGAAGGGAAATATTTAAAAAATTGTTGCTATGTTTGTTGCTCAGGGGCTTCCTGTTGGCCGGACGGGCGCTCTTCAGGCAGATTCTAAGCTTGTTCATGTTTGGGGATCCTCCGCCCTCGTTCTGAACTTTCAACGATCTAACCAATGAGTGTAAAGACGCAGTGGTTGACGGACACGTGCTTCGGAGGAGAGCCATGAACCGTTCCTCTCTCCCGAAAAGGCAACAAGGGGTCGCATACGAGCAAGGCTTGTACATAGTCCCGCAATTGGGCATTCCAGATTCGGGTGGGATTGGAGATGCCAAATTAATGAAAAAAATAAATAATAATAAAGTAAATTCTACAACATCACCACATTGAGCAGAATGCTGCCATATACAGTATTATGGTTAATGGTTACTCATGATAACCAATGTGGCAAACAAGCTCTGTGATCGTCATGGTAATAGTAAACTGAAAATAAAAAAACAGCAAGCCAGCTTGCTAGCAAGTCCTAAGCTTTCAATAAAACTCAATTGTACTCACTCAAAAGTAAGCGAAAGTCCTCATAACTGAAGTACTCCAGATAAACAGAGCAACAGAGCTTTCCGGTAAGAGGAACCCTGAAGTACTGTCCTTATCGATGTCGGTATCAAATTGCTATCAAGTAAATGTAACCTTGGCACCTCTAGGTTTTTTAGAGAAGTTTTTTTTTTCTTTGGACTCATGTTATCCAGCTGGGTAAAAACATGTCAATAAATAGATAATTACCAGGTTATAGTTCAGGTGGGCGTGAGCTGTAGCTGTGGTTTACGCATAAAAGCCTGAGCAAGCATTAGACACACTAGATATCATTGAGGGACTCTTTGAGGTTGTGGGTAACTACTGAATTTGTTGTGAGATGAATCAATGCGTAATTTAATGGTAGGGAATCACACAATTTTAATATTTGATGACAGTAATTTATTTTAGAATGATACAGTATCAATACCATGTTGAATTTTTGCTTCAGAAAACTGATTTATCTGTATTACTTAATTTAGATACATTTGGCCTATTATAGCTTAACTGGTTTCTACAAAGGACATCGATTTTTTTTCTGTCACAGAAGATCACGTTTATTAGCTACTGTGAGCTTAAATAGAGCTGCTCCATGGCCATCTGTGCAGAGGGATTAATAATGTGGGGCCCTCTGTGCAGGTGCACTGAATGGGGAGTCAGTTGGGCCAGAGAGACAAAGGGACAAATTGGCTTGTGACGGAGTGGACTGGATATTTCCATCAGAAGCTATTGACCCCAAACAGGCATGACACTCAGGAGAGCCAATCCGGCCAAATTTGGCAAGCATTGTCAAAAAATAAAAATAGGCCAAATAGTCTTAAAGAGATTAGTCCCATAGCTAGTGAGACCTGAAATTTTACATTCCTCAGTTGTACAAAATAAGAACTTGTTTTTAGGTTTTGTTTGCATTGCAAGTTCCATTCTACCAAATGGCCAATCGTGATACGAGTTTGACTGATACGAGAGAATCAGTCATTGTGATCACTGGCCTACCTCTTGGGCGGCATCCCTGTTTTATTGAGTGAGGTACAGTGAAGAACCAGAAATAAGATTTTAATTACAGCAGTAATACTGGTAGCAGTTCCCTTAACCTGTTGATTTTTGTGGTCTGTTTCTCCAGTCTTCGCTCCTCCCTAAACCCACAGTTCTGCCCAGAGCGGAGCTGCATCTCATCATGCCGGATTTTTATTATTATTATTTAACCCACATCAGTACCACCCACGAATCCTAGTCTGATTTTTGATGTATCAACATGAGTGCAGCTTTATCAGCAGATGACATTATAATGAATGCAAGCTGTGGTCCCCTGATGTGTCCAAGTAATTCCCACAATTCCCTTTATCAACTTAAATAATTAGGCTGTTGTGACCAGTAACTCAAGCACCATGTATTTGTCCACTTGGGAGAGATTCTCTGTTAGTATCCTCCTCTCGCCCTGGAGACTTTCCAAATAAAGTGCAACTAATTACACATTTCTGAACTGAAACATGATTGTAATTAGAAATCAATCTTGGAAAAAATAACCTTTGTAAATGCTTTTGTAATTAAGGTTTAGAAACATTACAAAGTGATGTATTGTTGAGATCATTTGTCAAGGGTACTTTCAATATTTTGTCCACCCCAGTGCATCCCTCTACAAGTAAGCGATGAGACAAAAACAAATATCCACGGACTGGTCGTCCGCCACAGCAGAATCCTCTGAAACCTGTGGTACAGAGAGGTGATTAACTCATTAATGGTCATTAATTTCATTGCATTGATAAGCAATGCGAGCAGTAAGACGAGGTCATTGGCGTGACGATGATACTGCATGTACCCGGCTGTGATAGATGTCAGCTGACAGGTTAAACAGCACATCGGCGCAGCTGCTGACTTCCTGAAAGGCCCATCTGTCACCGGCCGTCAGTGGGCGAGGAAATTAAACTCAGACGAGCCTCTCAACCGTCGATTGTGCCGAGTCAACATCCGAGCAGACTGCAGTTCGGCTAAGAAAAGAAGTGTGTGAGATAAAATCAATGAACATCGCGTAACGCTGTGATATCACCAGAGATGTCTTCTGTGTTTATGTCCCAGAAATTCACTATTTTTATCAGCAGCACACTTACCCACAGCAAATCCCTTTCTTACTTAAGAACACTGATAAATGACACTGAACACAACAACACATGCAGCTCTGCACCATTGTTCCATGTGACCTTATCCAGCGCTACGTGTCAGAGACACTCCTAAGGCTGCTGTGTTTGATAATCACAAGGACCTTCTTTATTCACCTCATCCATACGTCTAACAACCTCACACACGGCATTTCATTCTCTCTTCCCACCTCTAACAAACTCATGCAAGCGCACACACACACACACACACACACGCGCGCGCACGCACACACAGATACACACACACACACACACACACACACGCACGTACACACACACACACACACACACACACGCATACACACACTCACACACACACACGCACGCACGTACACACACACAGGCAGGTACATATGTATCAACACACATACCCAAGGTCAAACACACACAAAAACAGACAAAACCTCACACACACCTGCACAGACTTGTGTTTTCCTCAGCCAAAACAAACTGACTGACCTCTGCCATTTTTCCTGAAACATCCCTTCTGCTGAAGACGCTAAAGTATAATTCCAGCACGAACATCTTCAACTGTCTCAAGTCTCTCTGCTTCTGAGCGATTTTACTAAGAGAACCTGCAGGCGTCGCATCAACCCAGACACTTCAGAGACAGGCTGTGCCACCGACCCCCTCAGCGCTGTTAAAACTGGCTCTTAGGATTTTTATTTTACTCTCCTCCACAGTATTTGTCCATTCCTGTCCTGCAAAAGCAGACATGCACACAAACTGGGCTTTTCTATCTCTGTTCTATTTCTCACTTCCACCAGAGCGAACAGCGCGGAGAATTCAGCACTCGGGGCTCTGCTGTCGGTGATACACAGGGAAAGGAGGGAGGGGAGCAGCACCACTGTTTGTCATTCAAAATGATCCTTTGGTTCTCATTTTGTGTTCATTTCCAATCAAATAACACTTTTACCAGCCCCAAGACTCTAACTGCAATAGTGTTACTCAAACATCAATCACTTTGAGAGAAGTTACAGCGTTTTTTCACGTTCCATGAGCGGAAAGCTTTTAAAATACGATTAAAGTGTGCCGAGCTAATGACTGCACGTCTCTCCTGCGGATTCCTGGTTGCCTGAACATTTATGCGTTTTCATAAACCAGGCGAATAAACGTACAACTCCCAACACGGCCGTGAGGCATCGGAGAAGCAAAGCCAACGAGCTGCGGAGCGGACACTGGGGAAGGGTTAAAAAAAGAGGCGGTAAATATTCAGTGAGTGCGCTCCCTGAGCGGGGAAGACGCCTCGTTCAGACTGCCTGAAGAAGAACTACTGAGGGCTTAAGCGGTTTCAAGAACTCCAGAGGTTAAATGAGCGAGGCCTCGACAGCTCAGCTCGATACGAGCAGCTAAAAGGCTAATGCCTGTGGAGCCAGGTGTCCCACAGCCGCTGCTCACAACTTCAACATCAGCTCACGGACTCGCCTCTACAACTCCACAGTTATCTCTTCCGGAACAATCCTTCACTCAACACCAATCCATGACCAGGCTTTAAACCACATGCAAACAAACCCCCCCCCACCACCTTCCTCATCAGCAGTTACTCAGGTAACCTGAGGCAGAACAGATGGGTGGTTAGAACCGTATCTTCTGTTCATAGCAGGGCCAGCCTCAGTCGGATATGAAATATATCAGCCCAGTAATTCATAAAAACTCTGTCCCGTCCCCTTGGTGCTCACAGCGAGCACTTCAGGGCGCTTTGTAACTTTACTGCGCCGCCGAGTCTCGGGCAGCAGTGCTGACAGGCGCGGAGGCCTTATTGTTGTTCTAATGACTCTTCAGAGCACCATCGGCGAGCGCCAGGAAACGGGCCTTCGGGGGCGATTCAGAGCTGATTGGCTGTTGCTGGAGTATTGGGGATGGCTGCAGACGAGTCTCTTGAAGGAAATAAAGTAGGTGCTGAGAGAGCGTTTCACCACCACTTCTCCTCAATGTGCTGCGGGGGGGCGCTGATCACGGAACGAGCTCGCTCATCTGCGCTTCCACATGACACCTCAAAATCATTTCTGTCCAACTGTGTTCGAGCAGTTATTTCAGGGTTGCGGGAAAAAAAAAAAATAAGCGGACGGAACAATGACAGAGAGACTTTAGAATTAATGAGGAAACACAGTTAGGGAACAGAAATAATATTATTGTGATTCTGCTACCTTAACCCCTTGAATAATGGCAGGAGTGAAATGAACATGCATCCGCTTTACTGACAGTCAGGCTGGAAAAGAAATGATAAAATAAAAACAAAAATAAACACTGGTTTATAACTGATTTTTGACACTCATGTATGAAGGCCAAGTCAGATGTACGGAAGAAATTTGGATTTATTATCGACAGAGCAGGCAATGTCATCCGATGATTCAGTGTTTGTTGAAAGTGCCACCATTTAAGGCTGCATTGTTTGTCAGCCAAACGGTAAACTATAATTAGCACAGACACTTCAAATGAAATTTGCAGTTGTGTTTTCTATAACAGAAGCGGGACGGATAGTTCGCAGGTTGGATTCAAAATTGATTTTGAAATAAATGCTGGCCACGGATCAGTCCATGCCAGATTCTGACCTGAATTGTCCAAATGTTTGAAGCACTCCATGCTTTCTATTAAATTACGTGTTTTCGAGTGAACAAAAAAATCAGTTTTAGGTATGATACACCATGCCTTTAATGTTGCCCTAACAGCTCCCCCTCCAGGGGGATACCCTAAAAGGAATGACAAAGTTTCCTAGTATAGTGGAGTCATGGCTTTATTGACAATAATTTGCAATTAGATGATTAATCTTGCACATTGAATCACAAATCTCCAGTACATTGATATGTTCCTTTATGATTGAAATACTTCAGAGCATTCAACCATGGGGCATGTATTTGCTTGGGTGTGTGATTGGTCAAACTCACCATCGTGACTATTTTTTTAAATATCTTGATTTACTCAATAATCTTTAAATTGTAATCTTTATATTTTTAGTAGTTTGCATGTGTGTGCACCGCTCCTCGTCCGTGCGGGTATATAAAGCAGCGGGTACGAGCGCTGTGCACCGCTCCTCGTCCGTGCGGGTATATAAAGCAGCGGGTACGAGCGCTGTGCACTGCTCCTCGTCCGTGCGGGTATATAAAGCAGCGGGTACGCGCGCTGTGCACCGCTCCTCGTCCGTGTGGGTATACAAAGCAACGGGTACGAGCGCTGTGCACCGCTCCTCGTCCGTGCGGGTATATAAAGCAGCGGGTACGCGCGCTGTGCACCGCTCCTCGTCCGTGTGGGTATACAAAGCAACGGGTACGAGCGCTGTGCACCGCTCCTCGTCCGTGCGGGTATATAAAGCAGCGGGTACGCGCGCTGTGCACTGCTGTTCGTCCGTGTGGGTATACAAAGCAACGGGTACGAGCGCTGTGCACCGCTCCTCGTCCGTGCGGGTATATAAAGCAGCGGGTACGCGCGCTGTGCACTGCTGTTCGTCCGTGTGGGTATACAAAGCAACGGGTACGAGCGCTGTGCACCGCTCCTCGTCCGTGCGGGTATATAAAGCAGCGGGTACGCGCGCTGTGCACCGCTCCTCGTCTGTGTGGGTATACAAAGCAACGGGTACGAGCGCTGTGCACCGCTCCTCGTCCGTGCGGGTATATAAAGCAGCGGGTACGAGCGCTGTGCACTGCTCCTCGTCCGTGCGGGTATATAAAGCAGCGGGTACGCGCGCTGTGCACCGCTCCTCGTCCGTGTGGGTATACAAAGCAACGGGTACGAGCGCTGTGCACCGCTCCTCGTCCGTGCGGGTATATAAAGCAGCGGGTACGCGCGCTGTGCACCGCTCCTCGTCCGTGCGGGTATATAAAGCAGCGGGTACGAGCGCTGTGCACTGCTCCTCGTCCGTGCGGGTATATAAAGCAGCGGGTACGCGCGCTGTGCACCGCTCCTCGTCCGTGTGGGTATACAAAGCAACGGGTACGAGCGCTGTGCACCGCTCCTCGTCCGTGCGGGTATATAAAGCAGCGGGTACGCGCGCTGTGCACCGCTCCTCGTCCGTGCGGGTATATAAAGCAGCGGGTACGCGCGCTGTGCACTGCTGTTCGTCCGTGTGGGTATACAAAGCAACGGGTACGAGCGCTGTGCACCGCTCCTCGTCCGTGCGGGTATACAAAGCAACGGGTACGAGCGCTGTGCACTGCTCCTCGTCCGTGTGGGTATACAAAGCAACGGGTACGAGCGCTGTGCACCGCTCCTCGTCCGTGCGGGTATATAAAGCAGCGGGTACGCGCGCTGTGCACTGCTGTTCGTCCGTTCGGGTATATAAAGTAGCGGGTACACGCGCTGTGCACTGCTCCTCGTCCGTTCGGGTATTTCAAGCAGGGGGTACATGCACTGTGCACTGCTCCTCGTCCGTGTGGGTATATAAAGCAGCGGGTATATAAAGCAGCGGGTATATAAAGCAGTGGGTATATAAAGCAGCGGGTATATAAAGCAGCGGGTATATAAAGCAGTGGGTACACGTGCTGTGCTCTCACCTAAAGGCACATTATACAACTGCACCCAAAAAAAGCAGTAAAACACTGAAAAATGATTTTAGACCAAATTTTTGTTGTCAATCGTGCAGCTGCCTCAAGAGTTGTGCTCAAAAGTTTGCATACCCTAGCTGATTTTATGAAATGTTGTCATTTATTTTGAAAATATGACTCATAATGCAAAAAACTTGTCTGTTTTCTAAGGATAGTGATCATATGAAGTCATTTATCATCACATAGGTGTTTTGCTCCTTTTTAAATCACAATGATAAGTGAAATCCCCCAAATGGCGCTGATCATAAGTTTACATGCCCTTGAATGTTTGACAGTGTGATATAGACATAGGGCAGTGTTTCCCACAGAACAGGAAGTAATGTGTGGTGACACACCAATGTTTTCAGGTACAGATAATTGTCATTTTGTTGACTGGGTTGGGGGTAGATATGCTTTTCATTTTGTTCAGCAGGGAGAATAGATATGCTTCTCATTATCAACATTATCAACAGGCGGCAATTGCGTATTACTCAGAATTAACGGGAATCCATTTGTGGCGGTCCGAATTGATTCTGTGTCTATGTGTGGGAAACCTGGCAAGGTGACACTCTGAGGTTTCAATGGCTATTTAGGATTAATTTTCCACACATTTTAATTTTGTAACTAGTGTCTGTGTGTAGTCATTGAGTTTGTTAGCTCCCGAGTGGATGCACTGATCAGGCGGGACACTGAGTCATCGGGAGCGGAAAAGAGCGGTCTAAGGACCTGCGTAACAAGGTAGTTCAACTTTTTAAAGATGGGAAAGGATATAAAAAGATATACTTGAAACTGGCAGCCAGTACTGTTCAGTCCATGAGTAAGAAGTGGAACATTCGGGGATATGTTAATACTAAGCTAAGGTCACGTAGGCCAGGAAAGATTTCAGCCCTCGCTGTCAGAAGATTGGTTTGGGACACAAGGAAAAATCCACAAGCTGCCTCAAGAGAAATACAGGCTGCTCTGGGAAAAGATGATGTGATTGTTTGAAGGGGCACAATAAGGAGGTACTTAAACAACAATTAGCTGCATAAGCAAACTGCTGGAGGGAAGCCATTGTTGCACCAATCCCACAAAAAAGCCCTCCTAAAATATGCCAGACAACACCTTAACACACCTCACAACTGACGAGACCAAAATAGAACTTCATGGTCACAATCATAAGTGCTACGTTTGGAGTGTAGTCAACAAGGCCGTGGTGAAAAATACACCATTCCCACTGTAACGCATTGTGGCAGCTCTCTGATGTTTTGGCGGTGAGTGAGCTCTAAAGGCGAGGGAATCCTGTTAAAATTGATGGTAAGATGAATGCAGCGTGCTATCAGGAAATACTGGCTAACAACTCTTTCTTCAGCATGAAAGCAGTACATGGGACGCACTTGGACTTTCCAGCATGATAATGACCCAAAGCACAAGGCCAGATTGACCCTCCAGTGGTTACAGATGAGAAAGGTGAAGGTTCTGGAGCGGCCATCACAGTCTCCTGACCTCAGTATCATCGAGCCGTTTTGGGAAGATCTCAAACGTGCAGTTCATGCAAGACGAACAAAGAATTTGCAGGAGCTGGAGGTATTTTGCACGGAAGAATGGGCAGCTTTACCACCTGAGAGAATTAGGGGCCTCGTTGATAACTATCACTAAAGACTGCACATTGTTACTGATGCTAAAGGGGGCAGAACACAGTATTAGAAACTAAGGGTATGCACACTATTGAACCGGGTTCATTTAATTCTTTTCCCTTATTGCCATGTTTTATTTGATGTTTATGCCATTCTACAGTTGACCAACAGTTGATATGAATCCAATAAGAAATAAAAGAAATGTGTTTTGCCTGGCATGTTCTCTTTTATACATTTTACAGCCAGGATATGCAAACTTTTGAGCACAGCTGTGGCACCAAGCCAACCATGTGTCTGCCCACACTGCATTTTAAGACGAACACGCTCATCAGTATGTAGTACACTACATTTTAAGACCAACACGCTCATGAGTATGTAGTACACTGCATTTTAAGATCAACACACTCATGAGTATGTAGTACACTGCAATTTAAGACCAACACACTCATGAGTATGTAGTACACTGCATTTTAAGACCAAAAAGCTCATGAGTATGTAGTACACTGCATTTTAAGACCAACACACTCATGAGTATGTAGTGCAGTGCATTTTAAGACCAAAAAGCTCATGAGTATGTAGTACACTGCATTTTAAGACCAACACACTCATGAGTATGAAGTGCACTGCATTTTAAGACCAACACACTCATGAGTATGTAGTGCACTGCATTTTAAGACCAACACACTCATGAGTATGTAGTACACTTGCTATTGCAGCAGTGTGAGTGCTGGATGAGAAATCCGCGTCAGTCATAAACTAGCAAAGACTCTTGTTTCCGTTTGGCGCCGCTGTGCACTGGGTTTAAGACAGAGCCCCAGGAGACAGGCATCCTTCCACAACCGCTACATTCCCGCGGCGGTAAAGGTGCGCTCGTCTCTTCACCAGAACAGCGGCCGGAGGAAACAACAGCCGTGATTCGGCTCTCTCTTCACGGCAAACTGAATAAAGAGAAATACAGCCTTCTTCTACAACCCTCTCTGACTGAGACAGCGCTCAGACCCACAGTCACCATGGAGACGCCATAGAGACACCACCAAGAGCCCGCGCCCCCTCCCTCACCCCCCCGGTCTCCAGAATCTGCCCGCTGTAAGAGGAGGCAGCTGCTGGGCACAGCTGGGAGGGGCTGATGGGGTTTTCTGCACAGCCCAGTGGTGGTGCGGAGCAGAGATGGCAGGGAGACGAGCTGCGGAGACGCCAGCGTTTTGATTGCGGGCGGTGAGTGCCAAGCAGCTGCGCCCCGCCTGTACCCTTGAGGGTGATGGATCCTTCTACTCCAATAAAGGCTGTGAGCAGAGCCGTCTGTGTGCACAAGATCTACTCCAATAAAGGCTGTGAGCAGAGCCGTCTGTGAGCGCAAGATCTACTCCAATAAAGGCAGTGAGCAGAGCCGTCTGTGAGTGCGAGATCTACTCCAATAAGGGCTGTGAGCAGAGCCGTCTTTGTGCACGAGATCTACTCCAATAAAGGATCTGAGCAGAGCCGTCTGTGAGCAGAGCTGTCTGTGTGCACGAGATCTACTCCAATAAAGGCTGTGAGCAGAGCCGTCTGTGTGCGTGAGATCTACTCCAATAAAGGCTGTGAGCAGAGCCGTCTGTGAGCAGAGCTGTCTGTGTGCACGAGATCTACTCCAAAAAAGGCTGTCAGCAGAGCCATCTGTGAGCAGAGCCATCTGTGTGCACGAGACCTACTCCTATAAAGGCTGTGATCAGAGCCGTCTGTGAGCAGAGCTGTCTGTGTGCACGAGATCTACTCCAAAAAAGGCTGTCAGCAGAGCCATCTGTGAGCAGAGCCATCTGTGTGCACGAGACCTACTCCTATAAAGGCTGTGAGCAGAGCCGTCTGTGAGCAGAGCTGTCTGTGTGCATGAGATCTACTCCAAAAAAGGCTGTCAGCAGAGCCATCTGTGAGCAGAGCCATCTGTGTGCACGAGACCTACTCCTATAAAGGCTGTGATCAGAGCCGTCTGTGAGCAGAGCTGTCTGTGTGCACGAGATCTACTCCAATAAAGGCTGTGTGCAGAGCCGTCTGTGTGCACGAGATCTACTCCAATAAAGGCTGTGAGCAGAGCCGTCTGTGTGCGCAAGATTTACTCCAATAAAGGCTGCGAGCAGAGCCGTCTGTGAGCAGAGCCGTCTGTGTGCACGAGATCTCTTCCAATAAAGGCTGTGTGCAGAGCCGTCTGTGTGCACGAGATCTAGTCCAATAAAGGCTGTGAGCAGAGCTGTCTGTGTGCACGAGATCTACTCCAATAAAGGATCTGAGCAGAGCCGTCTGTAAGCAGAGCTGTCTGTGTGCACGAGATCTACTCCAATATAGGATCTGAGAGGAGCCGTCTGTGAGCAAAGCTGTCTGTGTGCACAAGATCTACTCCAATAAAGGCTTTGAGCAGAGCCGTCTGTGTGTGCAAGATCTACTCCAATAAAGGATCTGAGTGGAGCCGTCTGTGAGCACAGCTGTCTGTGTGCACGAGATCCACTCCAATAAAGGTTGTGAGCAGAGCCATCTGTGAGCAGAGGTGTCTGTGTGAACGAGATCTACTCCAATAAAAGCTGAGAGCAGAGCCGTCTGTGAGCAGAGCTGTCTGTGTGCACGGGATCTACGCCAATAAAGGCTGTGAGCAGAGCCGTCTGTGAGCAGAGCTGTCTGTGTGCACGAGATCTACTCCAATAAAGGCTGTGAGCAGAGCCGTCTGTGAGCAGAGCTGTCTGTGTGCACGAGATCTGCTCCAATAAAGGCTGTGAGCAGAGCCGGCTGTGTGCGCGAGATCTAATCCAATAAAGGCTGTGAGCAGAGCCGTCTGTGAGCAGCGCCGTCCGTGAGCAGAACCGTCTGTGACCGCGAGATCTATGAAAATTTGACAAGTCGACAAACCACAGGGTGACTTCTGAGGGATTTTAATCCTGAGACAAAAATATTTCCCCAAACAAACTTATTCAGGCCTGATCACAATGGAAGAAAAAAAATGAACTTCATTTTATTTTAAGATATAATTCTTGGTTTAACATAACAGCAAAGAATGGAAAGAGAATCTAATAAATAAAAATGATTTTTTGCATAGATATCTGCACAAAAACCAACAGTTCCACACTTTTTCTGCCCATTTCCTAGTCGTCTTTTTTCGTAGTTTGATTTTGCTTCTTATTTTGGGATCGAAGACTGTTAAAGTGCCAGTTTTTTGTTTCTGGCTGTTTTTAATTTTTGATGTAACAGTAGTTTTTCTTTTTGCATGTTTTGCATGTTATTAATAAGTTGAAGGAAGGCAGGTTTCAGCAAGTTTCCTCTCATGACTATTAGACTGTATGAAAAGATGGACGAAGCAGCCGTGACGTCACTCATTGGTTGCAGCAGACCATAAAGGAAGCCTCAATTTTGGCAATTTGAACAGAACCATTTTGTCAATGTGAAACTGGATGTGATGCCTATTGGATGAGAGGGTGAATTGAAGATTCAGGAAGGAGCGTGTCCTGTCTTTATCTTTTATTCTAGTCTATGTGGGACCATAATTTACAAAAATGAACATCACGATACATCGAAGGAGACTTTTGTGATATGTTCCATAAAATAATGTGGAGAATCGTTATTGAAATAATAAATCAGGTAAAGTCTCATAGACTTCTATAGGATTGAACTTCTTTCTGCAATCTGCTGGCCATGAAATAGGATGCAATTTTTCGAGATTTCCGCATTGGCCTGACTTTTCAGACCCGAGTGCAGCATCCATCTTTTTATACTGTCTATGCCCTTATCTTAGTGCACATATTTGATTCCCAAAGACCTGTGAGCAATGTTGATAAAAGGGGCCGTGTCACAATTTTCTGGAGTGCAGTGTTCTCAGATTGCACGCACCACAGGAAATGGCCTTGCCTGAAAATAAGATTAAATATAATCTTTGAAGAGTAATATATGCACCCGCAAGAGCACTCCTGTTCCAACTGTTATGAAGTTACGGTACCTGGGATTAAAAGAGCCAAGACAGGAGCAACAGTTAGACAAGCACCGGTGGTGATTTCTGAGACTGACCACCCATATGTGCTTAAAATGCTTCTAGAACAGTCAGGGGACAAACGCGCCCATCACAACAAGTATGATAGTATCACATCCGCAAAGCAAATGTTATTTCTGTTCTGTTTCTGCTCCGTATGACAGCCAAGGACTGCTAACTTGTCACACAGGTTACATACACACTCAGAAGCTAACACACCACCTGTTCCCTGACTGCAGAAGTGTGTTACGGCAGTTCCCAGATCTGTACATAATCTCTACACCTCCATAAAGTGCCGGGTTCCCTCATACAGCCCGTTCAGCTCACCTCTATGGAGAGCCATATCGAAACAGTCCGCTCCCGATGGGGGCCGGTATTTCGACAGATGGCCGTCCTTACGATAGCAGCTCGCTGCTTCAGCCCTTTTTTAAAGGTGACCTAATATGCTATTTTTCCAAGTTTATATTTTGGTCTTTTGGGCTCCCTTAGAGTACTCCTGATCGCGCTAAGTTAAAAAAAGGGTACTTATTTTGCTCATACTGCCATCCTCAAAAAACCCCATTTGTAGTCCATAGTAGTCTCTGCCTGAAACGCCTCAGCGGAAGAGCTACCCCAATATGGCCCCCGCTCCCTGTCTGCCCACTTTCTTCTGACTGGCCAGCTCTGTGGAGGGCGGATCTTGGCGGGACGAGGCAGCAGAACGCAGTTTTCCATGTCCGGCTCCAGAGTGAAACTGAAGGGAATCGATGGGCATATTCTGCAATCTAATGCAGTACATGTGTATGGATCTAATGAAATTAACTTGTTCTAATAAACGCAACGGCAAAAGTGGAGGATCCAGTGCAAAAGTCTGGCAGCTCAAGCACAAATTTGCTATCTGCTACAGTTTGCTACGGCAACAGTTGGTGAGAACAGCGATTTTTCTACTCCGTAGCTCGGATGCAGGCAAAGCGAAAGAATCCACCCCATATAGACACATTTGTAGAACGGGTTCGACATGCCCAAGTGTAGACCGGAGACCGTAGAAATCCGGTGGGTCTGAGTTTAGAGGGAAACATGGACAGTGAGGGGCAGCTAAAAGTGGACCAAACAGCTTATGGACTGCTTTGGTGTGTATTAGGACCTGCTGCTGGTTTAGCTTCAACTGTAGCAGCTACAATCAGGCAACGTTATGATGAAACTGTCACATTGAGGGACACTGAAGTAACAAGCATGCCGATCATAATTGCTGGCCAGCTCTGTGGGGGGCGGATCTTGGCGGGACGAGGCAGCAGAACGCAGTTTTCCATGTCCGGCTCCAGAGTGAAACTGAAGGGAATCGATGGGCATATTCTGCAATCTAATGCAGTACATGTGTATGGATCTAATGAAATTAACTTGTTCTAATAAACGCAACGGCAAAAGTGGAGGATCCAGTGCAAAAGTCTGGCAGCTCAAGCACAAATTTGCTATCTGCTACAGTTTGCTACGGCAACAGTTGGTGAGAACAGCGATTTTTCTACTCCGTAGCTCGGATGCAGGCAAAGCGAAAGAATCCACCCCATATAGACACATTTGTAGAACGGGTTCGACATGCCCAAGTGTAGACCAGAGACCGTAGAAATCCGGTGGGTCTGAGTTTAGAGGGAAACATGGACAGTGAGGGGCAGCTAAAAGTGGACCAAACAGCTTATGGACTGCTTTGGTGTGTATTAGGACCTGCTGGTTCGTGTGCATAGCTGTGGTGTGTTATTAGCGCGGAGAAACGAACAGCTTCCACGCTGGTATATGATGGAGGAGCGAAAGCTCCAAGCAAAACGGCCTTTTTGGAAATTGCCCGTGGTAATGGTTTACTGATTGCTTTGGAATGACCAGCTTTTGCTCGCGGAAGATGGGCGCATTATGGATAGCGTGCGAGAGCTAGACAGAGCTCCGGTTACGTCATGAATATAATACAGGTTTTACAGACCGTAAGATCCATCTGCGTGAATCATTGCTTATGTGGAGCTAGCAAATCGATCACTTATACAGGAAAGAATTTAATATTCAATCGATGGCTATGCAGAGGAATTGTTTGTTATACCGGACACGTTATAGCCTGTGTGCTTCCCTATAGCTTTCACCGGTAGTATCAGAGAGCTTGCCCTGACATTGTAGATGTATCGTGCTGACCCCGGTCAAGTGTAAGTAAAGCGATCATTTCATAAGCACCCAAAAACGCAGCCCAAGCTCTGCAAAAACTATGTCTGGTCAAACTGCAGCCCAACTCGGCAGACAGATGCAGCACTTCTCTGTTTAGCTTCAACTGTAGCAGCTACAATCAGGCAACGTTATGATGAAACTGTCACATTGAGGGACACTGAAGTAACAAGCATGCCGATCATAATTGCTGCAAGTTCACCAGAAGAAATTTTAATTTGCAGAGCATGCAAACTAACATGCAGTAGCTGATAAGCGGTTATGACTTTGAATGTAGTCTGTCACGCGAAAAATTCGTTTTGCGTCTGGTGTGAAAGCGGCTTGACGTGCCCATGACGTGTATTTGCGTCTTTGCATTGACTTTGAATGTAGGATAATCTGTCCAGCAAAAAATGTGTTTCGTGTCCGATGTGAAAGCAGTTTTATGGATAGTTCACGGCGACTAGAGAGAGCTCGGTTATGTTACGAGCATAATACAGGTTTTGCAGACCGTAAGTTCTGCTAGCACAGACATGCTGCTTATGTGGAGCTAGCGAATTGATCAGTTCTACAGGAAAGAATTTAATAAGACCTATTTAATCTCTGCCTTTTTCGGCTTTTTATTAACCACAACAATTTCTAAAGGGGGTTGAAATTATGTCAAGGTAGTGCAGAGAAATTATTTGTAATGCCTCTCAACCTATAAGGCTCTGTGCACTAAAATATCTGTCCTGCCTCTCAATCTATTAGGCTCCGTACACTAAAATATCTGTCCTGCCTCTCAACCTATTAGGCTCCGTACACTAAAATATCTGTCCTGCCTCTCAACCTATTAGGCTCCGTACACTAAAATATCTGTCCCGTCTCTCAACCTATTAGGCTCCGTACACTAAAATATCTGTCTTGCCTCTCAACCTATTAGGCTCTGTACACTAAAATATCTGTCCTGCCTCTCAACCTATTAGGCTCCGTACACTAAAATATCTGTCCTGCCTCTCAACATATTAGGCTCCGTACACTAAAATATCTGTCCTGCCTCTCAACCTATTAGGCTCCGTACACTAAAATATCTGTCCTGCCTCTCAACCTATTAGGCTCTGTACACTAAAATATCTGTCCTGCCTCTCAACATATTAGGCTCCGTACACTAAAATATCTGTCCTGCCTCTCAACATATTAGGCTCCGTACACTAAAATATCTGTCCTGCCTCTCAACCTATTAGGCTCCGTACACTAAAATATCTGTCCCGCCTCTCAACCTATTAGGCTCTGTACACTAAAATATCTGTCCTGCCTCTCAACCTATTAGGCTCCGTACACTAAAATATCTGTCCCGCCTCTCAACCTATTAGGCTCCGTACACTAAAATATCTGTTCCGCCTCTCAACCTATTAGGCTCCGTACACTAAAATATCTGTCCTGCCTCTCAACCTATTAGGCTCCGTACACTAAAATATCTGTCCTGCCTCTCAACCTATTAGGATCCGTACATGAAAACTTTTGAATCTTAATCGGACCAGACTTCCAAGAGTATTTGTTTTAAACTCAAACACTTCTCTTTTAACACATTGACTAAGCATGCTTGGAATATTGGAGGAACTGAAATGATATAAACGCTCCTGACAAGACTCAAATGCAGCAGGAAAGATCAACAGAGGACAGAGAGGTATTAAAAATTCTGTTTGGACACAGATCTTAGCAAATTCAGCTGTTCAGATCAAATCTGAAGTCTAGCTGAGCTAATCATCACTGAGAGTTCAACTACCTAACCACTGATTGGTTAAAAAGTGCCCCAGGTGAAGTCTGAGCAGGATGTAGCCGATACCAAACTGTCCAGGCAGTAATGACACACTAATCCGTCACCTGTGACCGACATTGAACAGCTAAACTGGTGGATTGAATGAGTAACTGATGTAGAAGAGCCCTGTGAAATCAATAGAAGATCTTTCTGCAGGGGAACAAAACTAAACCAGAACTGAAGGAGTCATTTCAACAACTGCAGGAGCAAGAAAACTCTCCATTAAAGGAGCAGGGTATTTGACTGAGAAGAGTAATGAATCCAGCCCATAAACTACCTCAGCAGGTACATGATAGAACATCTGCAGAGAGGACAGCGATCATCCTGCCCCTGTATGAGCGTTTACCCTCCCTTAACCTCTCCTCCAGTGTCAGGCAGTAGCTGCTCTTCCTCTGTCCTTCAGCACTTACTCCCCCTGTCCTCAGCAGGAAGAGCATCTTGCCCCTTCCCCTCGTACCCTAATAACCCCTCAGTCAGACACTATATTAAGTTAACGGCAGCGAATGCAATTACAGCCGCAGCCCGTCGGCCAGACTGAGGAAGCAGCTCGTCAGGGCCGCCCCCAGTCTACTGCTTTTGATTGATAAGCTGCATTTGGCAAACCCTTTCAGAGAAGCTGTGTGTGTGTGTGTGTGTGTGTGTGTGTGTGAGTGTGAGAGAGAGAGAGAGAGAGAGAGAGAGAGAGCAATGAAGCAACAGAAAGAGGGGGACAGAGAGGGAGTGACAGAGTGAGAAAGAAAGGCCCAGAAAGCAACAGAGGAGGAAAGAGAGAAAGAGGGAGAAAGAGAGGTGAAGAGTGGATAGAGTGAGAGTGACAATGAGACTGAAAAAGTGGGAGAAATGAGGCAACAAAAAGCAAGGAAGTGAGAGAGGAAGAGAGCGGGAGAATAAGAGGTTTGAGAACCCGCTGTAGTCTTTCCCTAACGTGTGTGGTCAAGATAACAGTTGTGGGGGAAGCGCATTAACACGCCCATGGGCATAGCTCCAGGCGCAACTAAAGGATTCGCCATAACATATAGCGCGTAGTGTGGCCGCAAGATATCATTTAGGGATAGTGGAAGCTGCTAAATGCGTAATTCACGGGCTGCGGGTTGTGGCAACGGGTAGGGCAGTGTGAAAGATAGAGCCCTAGGAGTGCTGTGTAGCTCAGAAAAAGCTCCTATATTGTTGACACTCACGTATAGAAAGCCGTATATGAAGCCCATCACAGCATATATTCACTCTGCTTGTGATCCTGGTCGCCTTGTGCTCTGCAGCATAAGTGATTCAGCATTCAGTTGTTAGCGAGACTCACTGAAATTAAAGCACTTAGCCTCATAGAACAGTATGGTTTAATATGCATAAGAGTTCTTCCTCTTCAGATGTATTCTTTAGAATGCTGATAACATTATGAAGAAATCAAGCACCATCTCATGAGCAATTGCACTGCTGAAAAATGCAAAAAGATGGAAGTTCGAGGAAGTTGTGTTTTTTTTTTTTTTACACTCAGTCAGATTATTGCCACCCTTACTGTGCCACATGCACTGTATCCATGGAGCTTTGTCACTATCATTACTTCATCATAATGGGCTTCATTTTGGTTTGGATTATTTAGCAGTAAATGATTTGATTGCTAATTAGGTGAACAAAAACAGGCGTAATCAGGCACTGAAAGGTGAGGTTACTGTGGGCCATTCATACTTCCGACAGCACAGCACTGGGAATGAGGTTTGCCTCACTGGGATTAAAGGGAATCCTCATGATGTTTGATCTCCAGGCACAGGGCTGGGCAGCTCTGCTGTAGCCGTTTGCTTCATTACGGTTTGAGTGAACATCAGCAGGACAGCAGGTCCCCACAGTGGCACAGTGGTTAGCACTACTGCCTCACAGCAAGAAGATCGTGGGTTCGATTCTGGCCTGGGGCCTTTCTGTGTGGAGTTAGCATGTTCTCCCCGTGTTTGCGTTTACTCCGGTTTCTCCCACACACAAAAACATGCATCATAGGGAATACCTGAACGGAACCGGAGCTGGTCCCTGGGCGCTGCTCTGTGGCTGCCACTGCTTCTAACTATGAGATGGGTCAAATGCAGAGGACATGGGGTTCAAAAAAGTGTATCTCAGATACCCGTCACAAATGTAACTGACCCCTAATAAAGAAGTTGAAATCACAAATCTTCTGCTGTCACCTCAGGAGTTGGCGACCCACTAAACTGATGCTTTGGTCACAAGTATCCAGGCCTAAAGGGACCAATACAGTGAGAGCTTGTACAGTGTTCTACAAGTACAGCTGAAATAACCTCCACCACTGACTAATCATGTTCATGAAATCTGATGGTCACCAGTCCTCTTTAACAGCAACATTAGAAGGACACTGTACTGCAACTCTGCCTGAGAAACTGTACAGAGGTATTTCTGTACAAGCCCAGAAGAGAAAAATGCATCTTGAACAGTGACACCAACAGTACATAACAACAATGAACTTTGTGCCATTACCGGTTTGAAAGGACAAAGCACAGAGCGGCTCCTGCTCAGTCATAAACCCACCACGTTGCCGCAGCATCATCAGACGTGTCCGTTTCACGGCCGGCTCAAAATAACAAGCCTTCACCTGCCAGATAAACCTTCATTGCCGGGCCTTTGTTCCCAAATCCTGCCTCATGGTTCATTAGCTGTCCGCCTCCGGTGACACTTCCGCCATTGAAGTGGCCGCACTCGTCATCCCCGCGCACTTGCGGCTCTTGGACAGAGCCGTCTCATTAGGCGCCAAATAACTCATCTCCAACCTGTCATTGGCCGCCGGCAGAAACTGCTAACAGACCAAATTACACGCAAGACTGTGTGCGTGCGAGCATGTGACTAGGTGAGCGTGTGTGAGAAGGCTGTTTGGCGCATGTAATAGAGTTGTGGAATCTACATACAGAGTAACCTATATAGTATATAATACTTCAAGCAGGTCAATATTGTCTTCATAAATACTCTGGCGAGAGGGTATCCTTTTACCCAGTTCCGTGAGCCATGAATTTTTTTGTTATAGATTTGCTTTACAATGAAAGGCAAACAGAGAAACCCAGAGAGGCTACAGCTGTGTACATGCCACATAAAAACTGGCTCAAAATGGAAAGACTGATCAAGAAAAAGGCCCTTTGGTCCTCACAGAAAAGAGCGGAAAAGACAACAGGCTTGTGACACGGGAGGCCATGTTTTATGAGGTCTGTCCAAATGTCCCTTGTAGCCTCAGTTCTGTAGAATAACAGGAGGCTCAGAGCCAACGGGACACGCAGGGCACCATCGACCATTTTAGAGGCAGACACAGCTCATACCCTGTCAGACAGCTTTTCTTTATTCAAGATTCATGACTTCCCATAATCCCTCTCAATCTCTCTGCATTTGCAGTAACTGCATGACACACAAGGGGAAAAAAAAAGTTTCCTAAATTTTGAACATCTCCACATCTCACAAACACACAGATTTTGTTTATAAATGTTTATAAATGTAAAGGTTCCTGAACAGGCCCGAGAGGCACGTCAAATATGCATGTTTCCCTTCCACGTTTTCTTTATTAAGCTCTCGATTAGCTTGATTGACAAGACAACTTATTCAATAGAAATAAACAACTTAGTCAGGAAAGAATGGTGTCAGTTTAGCAAATTCCTGCCCTGAAAAAAAAATGTAATACCACTTTCAATTAATAATTTATGTATTTTCTCTCGGCCCCTCCAAGGAGCTTTAAATGTAACGAGTGAAATAATAAATGATCTGTTAGCAGAAATCATCTTTGAGTTCTGATTCATTATAATCAAGTAAACTTCAACATTCATGTTCACTTGTGTTAGAGAGCATGACTAATAGTGACCAGAACTGAAAAAAGCACAAGTGTTGTGTGGTGAGCAGCCCGATCAAACCTGATTAACTAAGACCTCAGCTGAAGGAGAACAGACTCACACATTCAGCCCTCAGAATCAGGATCTGGGAAATGAGGCTGGATGCGATTCTCAGAAATAAATAGACAGTAATGGACAGTCGTTTAGATTGCCCTGATTGAACTTAATTATGATATGAGGAATCGTTTTTGGTGAGACTGATCTCATATACAGCTAACACTGAAGAAGCACCACAGGTAACTGATATAATTCAGTAAAATGTTGAGCTGGACCACCATCACAGACAGCGTCCCCATACAGTCTTCGGCCTCTACTGTATGAAGCAGACTCTAAAACTTCAGCTTTCGGTCATGTGTACTGTATGTAATCACACTTGGTGGAAGTTGTTGTCAGCCTTATTACCAGCCATAAAGTGCTGTGACCGTGGACAGTATAGAAAGATGGAGGCAGCACCCTGGTCTGTAAAGTGAGGCCAATGCAGAAATTTCAAAAAATTGCGTTCAAGCAAGCAGATGGCGATGACGGTGGTTGCAGAAAGAAGTTCATTGCTATAGAAGTCTCAGAAAATGACCCTACTTTCCCACCTGATTTATGATTTCAATATCAATTTTCCACATTATTTTATGGTATCGATTGCAAGTTTCAAGTCTCCTTCGATATATCATGATGTTCATTTTCGTAAATGATGGTCCCAAATAGACTAGAATAAAGGATAAAGGCAGAATACGCTTTAGGGGTGTGGCTATCCTCTTATCCACGTCTGATACGGTCAGATCCACCCGTAGATCTACCCCTCACTCCTCCCTGGATCTTCAATTCACACTCTTGTCCAATATGAATCACATCTGGTTTCACAATGACAAAATGGTGCCGTTCAAATAGTCAAAATCGAGGCTTCCTAAATGGTATGCTGCAACCAATGGGTGAAGTCTCGGTTGCTTTGTCCATCTTTTTATACAGTCTATGCACGTGACCAGCCCAAAGTCTGTCTGTCTCTGTGTCAGTCCGTTTGATAACTTTTGAACACCACACTGGAAATTGATGAACATTAGTTGGTATATGTCTTAAGTGAATACCCAGTTTGGGATTGAAAATGGGGGTTGTAAGTATATAGCTTGGGAGCTTGGGGGGGTGAATGGGGGTTGGGGGGGGGGGGGGGGGGCTGCTGTGATCCCATCTGCAGATGCTCTGCAGTTCTGTCTGCAACCGGCACTAACAGCGGCTGCTGCAGATCAGAGGACCTGACTGGAGATAATAATGAATCTTTCAGGGGAGCCGTTTCTGACAAAACCATCAGTATTGAAAAACCTCACATTCAATAATACTCACTGAATCTAGCCTAAAACATTCAGTTGGTATTTCAACTGAAGTCAAAATTTCTTTCTTTTTTTTGCAGGGATACTAACCCAATTCCAGATTAAGAGATCCGTTTGTCAAAAATTAGGGACATGGGCTGACATTTTTCCTTAAAAAGGGAAGAATCTGGCTAATAAAAGAGGTGAGTAGGAGAGATTTAGATGCTGCTGGGTCGAACGCCGCAGTCGATGTGATGGGGACAAATTGAGTCATAAATCTTTAGCAGAAATGAAGGGCTTTAATGACCACGCCCCCTACAGTGGAGATTGACCCCCCTCTGGATTTTTAACCCCCCGTGCAGCGGTGACATGATGGATGGGTGGAGGCCGAGCCCATCGATATCTGCGACCCTCCTCTTATTTCAGTACCCAGATTGTTGCTGCACTTGCAACTGATGCCCTGCTGGTGATCAAAAAACTATGGACGTTACGCTGCAGCACTGCAGAGAGGCGCCGGCACTGCAATCTGTGCACCATCATCATTATTTAGCTGCTGCTCTTATCCAAAGACACATACAGTAGGTGAGATAAAGCAGAGGCCAATTCCTCCTGGAGCAGGGTGGGGTTAAAGGCCTCGGCCCCGGGGCCCAACAGCTACACTGATCTTCAAGAGCTGACGGGGGGTCCAGTCAAGCTCCTTTACCACACAGCAGCAGCCGGAACCTGATGGGTCTACTGTGGGCCCATTTTAGGAGTTCCAGCTCCTGCAGAGTGATGTGTGCCAACTGCAAAAAACATTACAAACCATATAAATAAATCGGAACGCATCATGAAGCAAAATCGTCATATTTATGTGGGACATTGAAAGAAAATGTTAGCAGACATTAGCTGAGCTCTGGGCCCGAGGATTGAACAGAGAGGCCGTAAATGTGGGAGGCCATTTTGATAGATCGCGGTTGGGAGAGTTCGCTGGCAGGAGGGTCAGCGTGTCACTCAGCTCGCTGCACAGATGGCGTGTAAAAACACAATCAAACAAGAGATACGGTGCAATTCAACAAACCGAGCCCAAGCACACCAGAGCCAGCCCATGAAGAAGAACAGAGCAGCAACACACATTCTACACCGTCACACGCCGCTCACATGAAGATGTTATTCATTATTCTCCTGGCCTTGAAAACTCACATCGTGAGACAGACTATGAGGGGAAAACGGCCAAAGGCTGAATAAACGACCTCGAATCTGCCAAAACCAAAAGGCCTTTGAAAACACAAATGAAAAGGAAAGCAGGAGAAATTAATCATTTAATTGTAAACAAACTGGGAAAAGGTGACTTCAAAAGCTCATATTTTTAATATTCAGAAAAGATGGATATTTTACTCAAGCAGGTACACTTTATGTGTGCCATACATTATATATAAACTAAATACTAAAGAATAAATAAAAAGTGAGACACTCCAAACTTGCGCTTTTAAAAGGTGGTGCACACAGCTTGTTTGTGGTTCATTTTTAAAGAGATCATTCTCTTTCCACATTATTGTCAAGCTCTCATTAGAAACTCTGCTAAATGACAATACAATAGTAAAATTTCTGGTGTTTTGCCCAAGGACAGCCTCTTAGGTTTAGAATTAGGTGCATATAGTAACCATGACAACCAGGTTTTGCACAAACATCAGTTGATCGATGAGAAAGACAGCAGTTTTATGATGATGCTCGTCGCGGCCGTGGGACACTCAGTTCCGGGGAACGGCTGCAGAAACACAATTTTTACGCTTTGATTTGTTGAGTGGATTTTGACATTTTCTGCGGAGCGTCCATAAGTATTTCAGAGGAACCGCAGCAAAGCGCCTCTCGGTAGCGCGAGCTTCCCCTCTCTCGTCCAACAAGTGAGTCGTAACACCGCCACCCCGGAGCCCCTTCACAGCCCTCTGGCTCTTGATTTGGGGATGTAGCTGAATCCATGCAGTGTGTGTGTGGAGCAGAACACACAGGAGAAGGGTAAAGGGGGTAAATCCCTGTGCTGCTGCTAATGAGAACTTCACACTCCTTCAACGGGCTTCAAAACACAATTCTGAGACGGTGCTCTGAGAGGTGTGTGTCGCACCAGAGGCGCTAGAGTGATTCTGAAAGGCACACCTACAGTATAGCGCAGTATATTAGCATCTGAACAAGCACGCTAAATAAAAAGCGCCCCAATTCCTATATCTTTCGCACAATATGATTTTAAGTGCCCACAAATCAAAGTTCTGCAAACTACTAGTAGTTTTCAAATCTTAAGTCCAGCCGTAGACAGTCAAAAGGTAAAAACTGTGTTCCTGTACAAATATGGACAAGAAGATGTAATAACAGCTGCACTGATCTACTAGGGCTAAACTGGGGCTAAAACCAGTTACCTCTGATATCTCCTCAAGCTCCTTCAGCATTAGGCTGTAGGCAGCCTACACAAACACTGACTTTAGCACGGTTATTCTTTATTGGATTACAGGGTATAATCCAGTGAGCAGTTGAGAGGGTTTGTACTGGAGAGGCAATATGTCTGCACCTACAGCAGACAGCCTGCGGTCAGACTCACAAATGAAAATGCACAGAAGTCACTCTGCATAATCTGCCTCCCCGAGGTTCTCTGTAAGTGCCGTAATAAATAAAGATGCCAGCTAAAAAACAATGAAACAAATGAAGATTAAGTAGGAAAACCAATCTAACTAATGTACATGCAGCTCGGAGCTGTGCTATGAACCCGTACGCTCGTATTTTTCTCAGAACCAGTCCATAGACCCACACCAACATGCGTAAATTACATTAATAAGCACATATCTGCACAGCTGTAAGAAGCTGCCACAGCAGGTCAGTATCCACCAGCACATTTAAACCCAGTGCTTCATGTTTTATGGTTAATGCAACAGGGAAAGGCTGGTCTGTAGTGAGTCACGGTCAACAGAAGCCAATACCAAGGGCCCTCATTAAGGGAAGTGCTATTTAACTGCAAAATACATTGCAAATGACTGGATGGAAACAGGAATCAGAGGTTATGACCATATGAGGTTGTAGCTTTATCTTCTAAAGCCTGTTTACTCATTGCCTCCTGAAAGCAATTAAGGCAGTGTCATTTCCAGTGGTGGTCCTACAGGAGGGGCGAAGACATGTCCCTTTTAGTCCTGGCTAGATCTCAATCAATTTCCTTTATTGATGTCTTTTCCAATTATTGTAAGTGGCAACTGAAGACAGGGTTTCTCTCCACATGCGATCTAACAGCGATCAAATCGCGGAATAAATTCAGTACAGTGGCGGAACAAAACAGCACTTGAAAACAATTATAAATCCTGACCCGTTCTCAGTCATCTTCATGATTAACAAAAGGTTCATTCCGACGGCGCTCCGCACTTAACAGGTGCTGCTTTTTCTCCCCAATTAGGTAAGACGACAATCATTCATCTAGACGTGTATTTGCTGTATTTTAAATCTACGTTATTCAAAATTGCATAGCCTACCAGTCGACTCTCGCTAATTGCTTGAGCCGCACGCTTTTTATAACCTAGTGCCGAGTGCCACTGTTTTTTTTTTTTTTTAATCAACCCACGAAATACCGAGAGTGAGAGTCCGCGTTTCATTGGAACACGGACCAGTTCAATCACGCGAAGCATTGGCCAATTAATAAGCAAATTATTTTCCTGCACTGAATTTAGCCAATGATTTCATCGCTGTTAGATCGCATACGGTGAAAAACCATGTCTTCAGTTCACAATTACGAAAATTGGAAAAGACATCAATGAAGGAAAATGATTGAGATCTAGCCAGGACTAAAAGGGACGTGTCTTTGCCCCTCCTGTAGGACCGCCACTGGTCATTTCCTAAAAATGAAATTCGAGACAGTCGAGATACTGTTTGTAAGAGACACTTCTACTGGAGCAGGAACTATGGATGGATTGTTTAGAAGTATGAGCCAACCATACCTACTCAGGAATTTTGGCCTGTATGACCATTAAATCTGAGACACTTCAAAATTTTTGGTATCATAACTAGCTTGCTGTTTCGTTAGTATGCTAACAAGCTGATTTATCTCTTGGGTAAACAACTGCTTACATTTGCTTGGCATGTTTTAATTTTGAACAGTTGTGATGAAATAATAAGCTTGTTAGCTTTATGGTTTAGTTATGTTTGTACTTTAACTCTTTAGCGGCGTGTTTGGCTACTTGAGGGTGGAAAGTAACCTTGGTTTAGCAGAAATTTTCACACATGATCATTTTGAACTGTACTTGTCTTTTTAATTCTTAATTGACCAGCAGACCGGTATTTTCAACTAATTATGATGCCTTACTCTCGCTATTTGGACTTGGAATTATCTCTGTTACCCTATCATCGCCCATAACAACACCAGTGCAGACATGGCGGAAGTGTAAGTTTAAATGAAGTCTGTTGTAATCTGTGCTAATTTCTTGTGGATTATGACTTTGATTCTGTCTGAGGATATAAATCCCACCCTGGCCCACCCAAATTTCGGTGTGCTGTCCGCCAGAAGGGTGTGAGATCCAACAGCCACACTACAGAATGTGACTTTTGCATTCGTCCCAGGCTGCAGTGTTGAGTTTCACGGAAACATGGTTGGACAACTCAGTCTCTAACAGTGAGATACATTCCACTGTTGTGTTCCAGGGTTCTGGCCTTTGGCCAGAACAGTATTATTCATGGTTTTAACAGTTTCATGTTCAAGATTTCATAGTTTCATAGTTCATGTTCATAGTTCATGTCACAGTTTTTGCATTTCATGTTTCCATGTCCATGTTTTTACTTTTCCATGTTTTTGTTTTCGCCAGGTCTGCCATGCCACTCCCCCGCTTGTCTGCGTTCCGCCCCGTGCCTTCGTTGTTGCACATTTCTGAGCTCTGGTTGGCTTTGGTATTTCCCCTTCCTTCCATGCTGTGCTGGATTCGGGCCTCTCTAAGCTTAATTGACAATTAACTGTTTTTAAGTTACTAACATTTACTAACACTCACTGGGTTGGTGTAATTCATTAGATAGGCACATTACTAATACTACTAATTTAGACAGGGAGTTTATTGTCATGATTCCTGCTTTGCTATTTCAAGATCTTGCTGTGCTTTTCTGTTCTTAACATTCATGCTTGCTTCCAAACTGCATACTTAATTGGTACTTAAGCTGAGCACGCTCATTCTCTTAATGAGCAGGTCATGTCATCCAATCTCTGTCCATGTCATGATCTTGCCATGCCTCTTGTTCTCCTTCTCCAGGTGTTGCCCTTCACATGTCATTATTTCCAAGCCTTTATCTGGTTGCGGTGGAAGTTGGCTGGCAGACAGTGTCTCAAGTTTGTTTCTAGTCGCGGCTCGTTTAGCCAAGTTCTTGTCAAGTTCCATAGTATTTGTCCTAGCCTCTCGTCTTGTGTGTTTATATATATATTATATATTAGTCTGGTTATTTATTTTTCTTGTTCTTCTTGCCTGGAGTTTCCAGTGCCTTTTGTTTTTTGCCATTTTGCATTTTTGTTTATAGCTCTGTGTAGCTTCCTTAGTTTGTTTTTTGCAACCCTTTGGGCCAAGTTTTTTGTTGGCCCTCGTGCCTGTTTTGTTTTGGTTATTAATAAAATCCTCATTCCCTTTTCCCGCATCTGGTGTCACTGATTCCATATCAGTAGACACTGTCTCATCGACACCAGCGGGATGGAGCGCAAGATCGCCCAGCAAGAGGCTGAGCTGCTGCGGCAACGGCAGCAGATTCAGGAGCTGACCGCTGCGCTGGCCATTCTGCAAGCCAGCCTCCCCTGGGCGGGTTCCAGCCAGGCTCCCACCATGCCTGCTACCCAGCCCCTTGCCACCCCTGCACCTGTGCTACAGCCCGGAGCGGAAGCACCCCAGCTGCAGCCAGTCACGCACCCAGGTCCTGAGCCTCGCCTTCCACCACCTGAGCGGTACGGCGGAGAACCAGGGTTCTGCAGGGCCTTCCTCACCTCCTGCGAGATGTGCTTCGCTCTGCAGCCTTCTACCTTCGCCTCGGAGCCGGCCCGAGTCGCCTTCGTCTTTTCCCAGCTGACGGGGCGGGCTCGCCTGTGGGGAACTGCCGCATGGCAGGCTCGGCTGCCCTGTACTACCACCTACCAGGCCTTGGCGGAGGAACTGCTGCGCATCTTCGACCGCTCCAAGCAGGGAAGAGCTGCAGGGCGAGAGCTACTGAGGATGAGGCAGGGGAGGAGATCGGTGGCGGACTATGCCATCGACTTCCAAACGGCGGCAGCTACTTCTGGCTGGAGCAAGGAGGCATTGTGTGACGTGTTCCTCCAGGGGCTGTCCGAACCAGTCAAAGACCGACTGCTCTTTTGTGAGATCCCAGAGTCTCCAGAGGCCCTTGTCGACCTGGCCCTTCGTATTGACAGCCGCCTGGAGGAGAGGGCGCTCACCCTTGGCCCTGGTCGACGTCCTGCCCCCTCTGGTCAGATCCAACCCCCGGGTCCCAGTCATGCGTCGCCTCAGGACCAGCCGAGGAGAAGCACCACCACACCCCCTCCTGGGAAGGCATCTCCCATGGAGATCGGGAGGTCCCGGCTCACCCAGGAGGAGCGCCAACGGAGAAGGAGGTCGGGGGCATGTTTTTACTGCGGCCAGCAGGGTCATGCTGTGCGAGGCTGTCAGTCAAGACAGCGCCCCCTAGCATCTGGAGGAGTACTGGTGGGTGCTTCATCCAAGGAGACCTCCTCCTACCGCCGGACCTGCGTTCCGGTGACCCTGACCTGGGAGGGCCGCTCCCGCAAGACCACCGCCCTCATTGACTCGGGGGCTGAGGAAAACTTTATCGACGCCAGAGCTGCTGCTGAGTGGGGGGTTCCCCTATGCCATCTTCCCAGCCCATTGTCCATCTCAGGGCTGGGTGGGCAACCCCTAACTAAGGTGTCCTTCCGGACCGTTCCCATCCAGCTGCTGGCGTCCGGTAACCACCGCGAGCAGATCCGGCTGTTCGTGACCGAGACACCTCGCTCCCCTATTGTCCTGGTTGGCGCTACACGGGCCGGTGATCGACTGGGCCCGCCATGAGGTGCGGGAGTGGAGTGCCTCCTGTTCAGCCAGCTGCCTCCTCGACTCCCGACCTTCTTGCTCTGTGGGTGGACCAGCTCCCAAGGGGAGGCCAGACGTCTCCAGAGTGCCCCCCGAATACCACGACCTAGCAACAGTCTTTAGCAAGTCCCGTGCGGTGTCCCTGCCCCCGCACCGTCCGTATGACTGTGCTATTGACCTCCAGCCTGGCACAGCGCCTCCTAGGGGTCGTGTCTTTGCCTTGTCTGAGCCAGAGAGGGGGGCCATGGACAAGTACATCCGGGAGTCCATTGCAGCTGGCATCATCCGTCCATCCTCCTCTCCCGCGGGGGCAGGCTTCTTCTTCGTCAAAAAGAAGGACGGCTCCCTGCGCCCCTGCATCGATTACCGAGGCCTAAATAAGATCATCATCAGGAACCGCTACCCGCTTCCACTGATGTCCTCGGCATTCGATGTGATCCAAGGGGCGGCCATCTTCACCAAGTTGGACCTGCGGAATGCTTATCACCTCCTGCGCATTAGGGAAGGCGACGAATGGAAAACCGCTTTCAACACCCCTAGCGGCCACTGGGAGTACTTGGTGGTTCCATTCGGCCTGACCAACGCACCCGCAGTGTTCCAAAACTTGGTGAACGATGTGCTTGGAGATATGATCGGGCGGTTTGTCTATGTCTACCTGGATGACATCCTGATCTTCTCCCGGGATAGGACAGAGCACACAAGCCATGTTCGCCAGGTGCTCCGCCGCCTCCTCGAAAACCGCCTCTTTGTCAAGGCTGAGAAATGCGAGTTCAGCACCACCACTACCTCCTTCCTGGGGCACGTCATCTCCCCTAACCACCTGGGCATGGACGAGGAGAAGGTCAAGGCTGTGGTGGACTGGCCCGCACCCAAGGACCGCAAGGCCCTACAGAGCTTCCTGGGATTCGCTAATTTCTATAGGCGATTCGTCAGGAACTATAGCACCGTGGCAGCTCCCCTAACGGCCCTTACCTCCATCAAGGTGCCATTCCGTTGGACTCCGCAAGCCGAGGTGACCTTCTGTGAGCTGAAGAGGCGCTTCACCACCGCGCCCATCCTCACCACCCCCGACCCCGCCAAGCAGTTCATTGTGGAGGTGGATGCCTCCAATGTCGGGGTTGGTGCGGTGCTATCTCAAAGATCCAGCAATGATCAGAAGGTACACCCGTGCGCGTTCTACTCCCACCGGCTGACGCCTGCGGAGTCCAACTACGACGTCGGGAACCGGGAGCTGCTGGCGGTGAAACTGGCCCTGGAGGAATGGAGGCACTGGCTTGAGGGGGCAAGGGTTCCGTTCCTGGTCTGGACGGACCATAAAAACCTAGAGTACCTCCGTTCTGCCAAGAGGTTGACACCCAGACAAGCCAGATGGGCCCTCTTTTTCGACCGGTTCAACTTCTCCCTGGCCTACAGGCCAGGATCCAAGAACACCAAGGCTGACGCGCTCTCCAGGCGTTTCGACGCTTCCTCGGCCAAGGGAGAGCCCAGCTCCATTCTGCCCAGAACATGTTTCGTCAACAACGTGTGCCTCCGGATCGAGGAGCTGGTCCGCAACGCCCAGAACGGCGCAGCTACGCCCAGTGCCTGCCCTGCCAACTGCCTGTACGTCCCTGCAGCTGCCCGGTCTGACGTTCTCCAGTGGGGCCACTCCTCCAACCTGTCGTGCCATCCTGGGGTCGGCCGGACCCTGCGGTTCATCCAGCGCCGTTTCTGGTGGCCCAAGATGGCAGCAGAGGTCCGGGGGTTCGTTTCTGCCTGCTCAGTCTGTTCCCGCGCCAAGTCCTCCCACGCACCTCCCTCTGGTCTGCTCCAACCACTGCCCATTCCTCACCGTCCCTGGTCCCACATAGCTCTGGACTTCGTCACTGGCCTGCCCGTCTCCCATGGAAACACCACTGTCCTCACCATAGTTGACCGGTTCTCCAAATCTGCCCACTTCGTGCCCCTTCCCAAGCTCCCCTCTGCTAAAACCACAGCTGACCTATTAATCCAGCATGTTGTCCGTCTCCATGGCATTCCTGTGGATATAGTGTCAGATCGTGGTCCCCAATTCACCTCCCAGTTCTGGAAAGCATTCTGCACATCCCTTGGCACCTCCTTCAGCCTCAGTTCCGGTTACCACCCACAGACCAATGGACAGACTGAGCGGGCCAACCAAACCCTGGAGACGGTCCTCCGATGCGTGTGCTCGACCAACCCAAGATCCTGGTCTACCATGCTACCCTGGGTCGAGTACGCCGTAAACTCCCACGCGGCCTCTGCCTCCGGCCTCTCCCCCTTCGAGTGCTGTATGGGCTACCAGCCTCCATTGTTCCCCAGCCAGGAGGAGGAAGTCGGGGTGCCTTCAGCCGGGGCATTCATCCGGCGGTGTCGCCGTGTGTGGCTGTCTGCTCGCCGCGCCTTGGTTCGGGCGGGTAAGACGATGAAGACCACGGCAGACAAGCGTCGGCGCCCAGCCCCTCACTATCGGGTCGGCCAGAAGGTCTGGTTAGCGGCGCAAGACATCCCACTCCGGGTGGAAAGCCGCAAGCTGGCTCCTCGCTTCCTGGGTCCTTTCCCCATCCAAAGAATCATCAGCCCCACTGCTGTCCGGCTCAAGCTCCCATCCACCATGCGACGTCTCCACCCTGTGTTCCACGTCTCACGCCTGAGGCCTGTTGCCACCTCCCCCCTCATGCCCCCACCTGAGCCTCCGCCTCCTCCTCGGCTCATCGACGGAGGGGAGGCCTACACAGTCAAAGCTCTGCTGGATTGCCGACGGAGGGGCCGGGGCCTCCAGTACCTTGTGGATTGGGAGGGGTACGGCCCAGAGGAGCGTTCCTGGGTCCCGCCCAGGCACATCCTCGACAAATCCCTCATCCGTGACTACCACCAGTCACACCCCAAACCATAGCCCCAAGCCCAAGCCACAGCCCCAAACCATAGCCAAGCCAAGCCAAGCCATAGCCACAGCCCCAACCCCATAGCCCAAGCCAAGCCATAGCCATAACATCACCCCAAGCCATAGCCCAAGCCTTAGCCCCAGCTTGCTGGAGACCCTAAGTAACCTTGTTTATGTTTTATGTTTCTTGTTGTACTGTTTCTTGGTTAGGTGTTTTGTGTCTTAGGGTTTTTGTCCATAGTATTTACTTGGTTATTAGTCTTGTGGGATTTGTATTTAGTTTTGTGCGGCTTCATGTATTTTAGTTATTGGTGTTTTTTGTCAGCGTCAGGTGCCGCTTTTGTAAGGGGGGGGGTACTGTTGTGTTCCAGGGTTCTGGCCTTTGGCCAGAACAGTATTATTCATGGTTTTAACAGTTTCATGTTCAAGATTTCATAGTTTCATAGTTCATGTTCATAGTTCATGTCACAGTTTTTGCATTTCATGTTTCCATGTCCATGTTTTTACTTTTCCATGTTTTTGTTTTCGCCAGGTCTGCCATGCCACTCCCCCGCTTGTCTGCGTTCCGCCCCGTGCCTTCGTTGTTGCACATTTCTGAGCTCTGGTTGGCTTTGGTATTTCCCCTTCCTTCCATGCTGTGCTGGATTCGGGCCTCTCTAAGCTTAATTGACAATTAACTGTTTTTAAGTTACTAACACTCACTGGGTTGGTGTAATTCATTAGATAGGCACATTACTAATACTACTAATTTAGACAGGGAGTTTATTGTCATGATTCCTGCTTTGCTATTTCAAGATCTTGCTGTGCTTTTCTGTTCTTAACATTCATGCTTGCTTCCAAACTGCATACTTAATTGGTACTTAAGCTGAGCACGCTCATTCTCTTAATGAGCAGGTCATGTCATCCAATCTCTGTCCATGTCATGATCTTGCCCTGCCTCTTGTTCTCCTTCTCCAGGTGTTGCCCTTCACATGTCATGATTTCCAAGCCTTTATCTGGTTGCGGTGGAAGTTGGCTGGCAGACAGTGTCTCAAGTTTGTTTCTAGTCGCGGCTCGTTTAGCCAAGTTCTTGTCAAGTTCCGTAGTATTTGTCCTAGCCTCTCGTCTTGTGTGTTTATATATATATATATATTAGTCTGGTTATTTATTTTTCTTGTTCTTGCCTGGAGTTTCCAGTGCCTTTTGTTTTTTGCCATTTTGCATTTTTGTTTATAGCTCTGTGTAGCTTCCTTAGTTTGTTTTTTGCAACCCTTTGGGCCAAGTTTTTTGTTGGCCCTCGTGCCTGTTTTGTTTTGGTTATTAATAAAATCCTCATTCCCTTTTCCCGCATCTGGTGTCACTGATTCCATATCATCCACGATACATCCGCATTTGGAAGGACAGAAATTGTCACTGTGGGGGCGCATGCATACACTACTTATGACAAGAAGAATGAGGCACTCAGGCCTCTCTGGGTCGAAATACTCCTCGCAAAGACCAAGCCCTTTCTCATCGGCATAGTGTACAGACCACCAGAGCAACAGGACTTTTACGGTATTTCTGCTGGGCACCTGACTCCTTGTGATATGTTATAATCTTTGGAGTGTATCATCTTGGGTGACTTAAACACAAATGTTACCAACGCAGAGTCTAGTAATAATTATTCAAAGGTTTGGAAAATATATGAACAACCCCAATTCCAGAGAAGTTGGGAAAAATTGCTGCTGTGTTGCTGAAGTTGCTGTGTAAAATGTAAATAAAAACAGAATACAATGATTTGCAAATCTCATATACTGACATTTTATTTTTAATAGAATATAAACAACATATCTGAAAGTGAGACATTTTACCATTTCATGAAATGGTACTCACTCTCTCTCACACACACGCTCGCAACCTCTCTCTCTCACACACACTGTCTCTCACACACACGCACGCCCTCTCTCTCTCTCTCTCTCACATGCACACACACATTCCCTCTCTCTCTCTCTCTCACACACATGCACACACACTTTCTCTCTCGCTCACACACACGCACGCACACTCTCTCTTGCTCACACGCTCACACACACACACGCGCGCGCGCAAAAAGGGAAAAACACCTCCATTGTTGCGTAATAAAAACCGGAGGAGCTACTGAGCGCGCTCTGTGTCACGGCAGGTCCCGATCTCTCTCTGCCCCACAGGGTTTGGGGGGGATTATCAGCCGAGGTCTGCAGGTGACCGAGTCGCGGCCTCCATCTCCACGAGGTTAATAAATCACCGGCCCTGAGCCTCTCCTCTCTGACTGCATTACTAAGAGCTCTCAGCCGCACCGGAGCACGATACCTGCCCTGGGCAAGAGCCTCTCAGACAGACTCAACACTGCAGTGTGCCGGTGATTGCATCATCATGCTCACACTCATGTTTTACGCAACTAATTCCAGGGAGATGAGCTTCTTTCTACAAGGTAAAGAGTAGATTTTTTTTCTTTGGAAAACTAAAATCTGTCAGAGATTGTGTTCTTGAATTCACCAGCTGTAATGACCAGTGATAAATGTTACATCAGCATTAAAATTCTCAGTTAAGAATATTCTGATCACATATGTGTGACCTTACACAATAACACCACAGGAAAAACAACGTGCAGCCATTTAAGCCATATATTCCCTCTTAGGCCATCTTGCTATTGGCTCAAAAAATGGAGGGACGCAAAAACAGACTGTGCTTTTCATAATTCAGTGTTTCAGCTCCAGTCTCTGTGCCTCTTAGATGGTGCAGAACGTGCTGGAAGCCCAGAGAAACATCACTGAAGAAAACACCGTTACTGCACATGGAAAAGATGTCCTTCTCACATTCTACTCACAACTAAATGGCAATAAATCTCTGAACTGAAACATTTTCAGTGACCTTCCCAGCATACTGCAATGACTCTTCGCACCCTTGCGCCCTCTAGTGGTGGGAGGTCGTCCTGCGAGAACGGCCGAGCTTCAGCAAGGGGAGGGGGACAGAGGGGGTGAGACAGATGATTGGGCTGCTTCCTATTGTGGCAAAATAAGGCGATTCCTCCATGTTGGCACAGATAAACTGAGGTGATCAAACTCCATCAGTCCACAACTGTCTGAACCTCCCACCATTTCACTTCATAATTTATTAGTCAATTTAAGAATGACCAAATGCCCATCTCAGAAGTAAATAATTAAAGAAGCTCTGTTTAACCTGATTACCCAGAGTGGACAGTGATCTGATAGACGGCTTCAGCATCGATCCGCTTCACAAATAACAGTCTGTGGATTGAAATGAATGTTCATCCCATGGCTCCTCGCCCTGGCACTGCCAGACGGTTCTCCATCTCACATCTGATCTGTTACACTGCGCCACCTGCAGGTCCAGGGCTTCCCAACAGCAGCTGATGCAGGGTTCAGAAACTAGGGCTTCGTCTCTGACAGAGTAATGCTGAGTATTACTGATGTAAGCAAAGTGCTCCACATGAGAGAGTAGTTCAATACCATATTTAAAATACCTGATTTCATTTTGTGTGGTAATGCCAAAAAATATTGCATGTCAAAGTCACACCATCTGCTGAAAATACTTTGCTGACCATCCAATTTCCCCTCGGTACATTTTTACAGCGCGTCTTAAGGTATCTGCCCTTGTAAAAAAAGCACCCACATCTTCTTCTGTGATTTTATACTTCAGGACTGCTGAAAATATGCGCTTCACTTCCTGGACAGTGTTTACTCGAATGCACAACCCAAACCATGTAAATACAGTATATCTGCAATCTGGGGATTTCTAGTGAACATTTCGGGGAATATGATGCAACTCAGTACGCTGTTTGGAGAAGCGGTCAGTATTCGGGTGGGCAGAGGGTAATTGGTAGTATGTTTAGTGGACAGTATTTATTTTAAGGCCACAGCAGTTACGAGGCTGTTTCGAACACATCGGCCATGACTGGACAGTCCAGTTTTTCCAGTTACTTGCGTTCCCAAAAGCTGAGAAAAAAACGAAGACCACTTTCTTGCATCAGAAAGTGTGAATGAAGTTCCAAAGAAAGTATTTCTTCATTGGACTCTCCAACGGTATTCCCTCAAAGTGCGGTGTGATGCCTCTGCCAAGTGGTATTTTATTTCAGATGCGCAACACACAAGCTTCACAAGATGTTCAAAAACACTGTGTGCAAGCACAGCTCAAGGTATATAGACTCACAATTAGTCACAAGTAAAAATATCCCAATTAATACATTGTAAGACACTGAGCACTCTTAATCCAACAGCCAATTCTTAAAAAAGTGACTCAAACTTGAACAAACACCAAAACATAAATATACATTTGCAAAAGTAAAATATCTGAAGAATATTGAGTACTTCTCCAGTTTCTACACTGAAGGCTAATCCTTCAGAGACACTTCTGCCAAGCTTGCTGTACTCCAGGGGTGTTAAATCTAATCCTCAAAGGGACAGTGTGGGTTTATGTTTTCGTTTTAGCCCAGGGCTACATCAAGTAAACAGGGTGGTAAATCAAGAGCTTTATGAGTAGAATTAGGTGTTATTGTTGGCCAATAAAAAAAAAAAACCATGCAGCACCCACATTGGCCTCTTGAGAAGAGGATTGGATGCCTCCTGCTGTACACTGATCCCAGATCAGCACTCCCTCAGTGCAGTTTGGGCCACGGCCCTATAGGATTTTACATGTCCTCCACATCCTAACCTTTCCCATTCACTCTCAGCCACACAGACCACAACGCCCTAAAAAACTGGAGGAAAATATGGGTTGAGCCTCCCAGGGCTGGCTGATAGAACAGAGCTGTAGACGCCTGCGTGTCCACTGACCTCCCGCTGCTGTATACAGAGATTACAGACTGAGGGGAAGGTGGTAGCTACAGAGAAAAGAGAAACTTCTCAGAGCAGAGGGGTGGAGAGAAGGATGACACAGAATGGCGCCCTGCAGTGATTCATCACAGCGAATGAGCAGACATTGTGCCTCAGAGTAACACACCATCTCTAATTGATATAAAATGTTACCTTCACTCATTATCACCACAGAAACCCCAATTAACTGGATGCATTTTTTCTCCCCGGAAAGAAACATGAAGTCACCATCCCCATGTTTTCACAAACAAGTAATTTCACGCAGAAATTTTCTGCATAGAGCCGAGGAGGCCTAAGAAGATATTAAATCCATCGAGGTTTTTTACTTTCGATTTAACCCGTCTGATTGGCAACTGATGAGAGAGGTATTCTCTATCTCACTCCACTCCAGAGTTTATCAACACTTTTCTTCCACTTAAAGGCATGCTAGATTTCTTTTTCTGGGAACAGTTTGGAAACTTCAGCCATCTGAACCAACAAAAGCCCAAGTAAATGAGCTTTTCCAAAGAGTCTGTAAACTCTGAAATAATACTACGCATATGCATGCATTTATTTGTATGAACAGTACAGCCGCTGTTAAAACCAAACAGACGGCATTAGTTCACGCCCTGTTATCTCGAACATTTCGTCCCTCTTACCCATTTCTAACCACGATCTAACCAATGAGCCGTATCTCAGGACAATTTACTGCCAATAATAACCACGTGTGGCTCCGCGGAACTGAATGTAGTACCGCGTGTAAGTTATAGAATAGAGGGGATCTTGACTGTTAGAATTTCGTGTGTTTGCCGTTATGTATTTTAACATCTTTTTATTTTCTCTTGCAGTGAAAGTGGAAGTGAGAGCTTATGCGACCTCTGGAGAGCATGGCTGATCCTCTGTTTAAAAAGCCTAGCATGAACAAGAAAAAAAAATAGCCTATTATGATAAATTCGACAGCGAAATATAAGAAATTTTATTCTTGAAGGAAATTAATTTTGGTATTTTAAATATGTCTTTTTATTGCAGAAACTGTGATTCTGAGAGTTTGTGGGTAGATCTTCAGCGAAGCGAAGCATGCCGGAATAGATTTTTTGGTTTTGAAAAGCCAGCCACAATATAAATAAACAAATTGGCAATACACAACTTAATAGCTTGTGAGCTAATGCTCACATAATTCTCCGAAATTATGCGTTTTCGGACCTGCAGAGGTGTGAGGTTGTCTCTCGCCAAGGAGTCAATCTTCGTCCTAAACTCTGAGGAAATGCATGTATCGTGACAGGTTCCATAGTTGTGAATGTGATGTCAGCTTATGGTTGGGCATTTTATAGAAAATTACTGCCACGCGCTGACCAGGTTATTATGAAGATAAATAGTTACGTTTTGAAACTTCCGGGATTCATTGGAATTCAACGCCTGCAAATTTAATTTAAAACCGACGACGTTAGTCGGAGGTTTTAAACGTTTAAATTTGCGGGCATTAAATTCCAATGAATCCCAGGAAATTTCATAAACGTAACTATTTATCGATATTGTAAACCATAAATTTCACAAACGTAAATATTTATCGATATTGTAAACCATAAGCGAGAAAGAAACGTTTTTTGCACGGACTCTTTCGTATGGCGACGTGATCCGTCACAATTAGGTCATCGAGTCACGCGCTAGAATTCCGCAACCTGTCAAGTAGAACCGATGGGCTGAATGAGCGAAAGTAGGTCCGTTTTCATGCTAACAGAGGTGTATAATCCAGTTTCAGAAAGTAGAAGTCCATCCCAGGATATTGTTCCAGCCACAAAAGACCTGGCAGCTGACACTATTCTTCAGCTGGGTGGTAAAACTAACAAGTGAAATCTGCTGACAGGAGTTTACAGTTGGAATGAAAACATGGTAGGATTTTTACTTTCTGACCCCTGGATTATACACCTCTGCATGCTAATGTATTTATGAGCAGGTGAAGAGGTCCTGTCATTCCAGGGATGTCGAACACTATTCGACAAGGGTAATTAACCAATCAGATTGCGGAAAACACCTACTATTGGTTTACAATAATTCTTTAATAGGCTACAGTGAGCTTAAAGGGAATATTAGGGTGACAATGAGTGATAAATAGAGATGACACGAACTTCGCTGTATTGAAGCAGTGCCAAGTGTATCCGCTTTTAATTCCGTGAATTCAGTTTACGAAAGAGTCATTCAGTTTTAAGTGACATTGTCCTTTAGAGAAAAGATATTGAGCAGATCTTTTTTTTTAATTGCGTTTCCTTATTGATAAATATAGAATAATATAGAATACTGCTTGCCGCTGCAGCAGTAGGCTACCAAATCAACGCTTGTGATAAGGCGCACTGTGCAGTGTGTGGCCGTTATACATGTGTATTCCTGGGATTCATCACGTTATTAGTGTCATTGTGATCGGAAATTATCGTACTGTATATATTTGACCATGTAAATCCCAATTTCGTAATTTTTGAAATTAATGAGACATGTTTATTCTTGTTGAATTTTTCTGAAATAATTTTATGAAAGTTTATTGTAGTCAGTGTGAAATAAAACATCCCCCCCCAACACCTCCCCCGCCATAATTGTTTTTCTGTGGCTCAACGGGCTGATCATGACTCATGTCCTGGGTTAATCTGAACTTGTAGTCTCATCCTGATAATTTTAACGTAGCTATACTGGGCATTTACTAGGCCTGCTTGAATTGGAGAGAGTAGAAAGAATTATCCGTAGTCTCTGATAGCAGTTGAATATCGATGGATGCACAAATCATCGTGAACTGAGGCCAGCACATGTGGAAACCAGCTGACACAATGTCGACACACGGAACAGTTAGCTATGAATTTGACCAATTATTGTGATATCCCATATAGAGTAATGCTGGCTAAAATTGGTGGAAAATACATGTGTCTGTTTCGTTGTGGCCAAGGGCACGCAATAATGCCAATAAACAAAGAATATCGTAAGTTTGGCCTGACAAAGGGCGCTGTTTGCGAAACTGGAAATTATTTGCGGAACCAGTCAAAGGACGCGCTACTGAAAAATGACTGTGCAAGGCTTTATTCCTAATGACTGAAGAAAACTAACTGATCCACAAAAAGCGTGAGTAATTTCCGCAAATTCGTGAACAGATAATTTTCCGCCAGCGAATTCTGTATCAATACCAGACGCTTCAAATTCCATTTGCGGAACCGGTCAACGTAGCCTACTGTAGGAATGGATACGCTATACTAAATTAAAAGTTTGCAACAGGAAAAATAAAATATTTCAGCACTTGAGTGTAAAATAGGCCTAATAGTAGGCCTACATAAAAGCATGCATTATCTCTGAACATAAAATATTGCAGAAATGATAACTGACAAAAAAATCCTCACCAAAAATAGCATGATATTTAATAATCCATTTGCGTATTATACCGTACTAAAGCTTTAAATAGTAGCACAGGTTGAGCCAACTGTATTGTCAAATATAAAAAGGTTTGCAGAAAAGATTACCGGCAACATCACCCCCGCCAAAGCAAATTAATATTTTATGTAGGCTAACATTACTTTTGCATTCATATATGGAAATAAATCGCCAACAAGCTGTGCCATTATCTTCATGTACGGACTACTGTCAAAACGACCGTCCCAACAGCCCTTGTGGCTCAGTTATGATTAAACAAACACGCGGCTAACGGGCTGTCGCCCAGCTACCCCGTGCGCGGTAGGCGGCGGGAGGACTTCTTTCGTCTTCATGCGCGTCAATACGCCGGTCCTACTGCACTGCTCACGACGAGATTTCCCAGTCCAACTGAGAGTTTAACGCCCCTGTACTGGCGGATTAACGACTTTTTCTTTCGTTTTTACGGCGACTGTACAGTAGGCTATGTCTCAGTGTGGCTCAGATATCATGACAAAGGTATCTTCAGACATTTGACAGAGTGTGAAATAGGCTACTCTGAATAAGATAAAGAGGCATGAAGATTATAACGGGTCTCAGACGGTCAGTATTACATGCTTGAATATTCAAGTCTCAAAGACAAGGGCTGCGTTCCAATCCGAAAAAAATGCTTGCTTCTTCGTGTTCACTTGCCCTCCAATCGAGGGGGGAATCCCCAAAAGATCGCGGATGTAAGACGGCTGCCACTTGCAGGGTCGTTCCAATCCAGTTTTGCGGAGGGAAGGGCGCATTTTCATTTGCTCAAGCCCTCGAATATCCTCCCTCCAACGAAGCCAACAACAAACATCCCTCCAAGCTTTGATATTGCCCAGAATGCCTTGCTCATTCTCCCTCGGTCAAAATTTCACGTCCGCCATTTTTTTCAGATGGCAAAAGGAGGAATTGTGGCAGGGACATGACCATACCAATTTAAAATTGTGTTCCAGTAGTGTGCAATTTACGACAGAGTTAGATGCAAGTAGCGAAGTTTGGGGGTGAGGGGCATCGGTTTCGCATTATTTTTAAGCATTTGTGACTTAACGTTCATTTTTGCTGTAGCTAACCTATAAGCATCCGCGAGGACTGTTGCAAAGCTAAAAGCCGCTTTCACACTGGACGCGAAACAAATTTTTCGCGCGAATGCACGCGAAATGCATCCATCGCACTGATCATGCAATCTGCCGTGCGAAAAATTCGTTTCGCGTCCGGGGTGAAAACAGCTTTATTTTCCCATGAAACAGTCACAAATGCCGCAGCAGTCAAACGAGCACGCTGTCTTCTACTTGCCACAAACACGCGATACGCTTCCGCGTGAACTGTGAAAGGTAGAACGTACACATAGGGTGCATCTCAAAGCGTAGGCAGCATCCTTCGAAGGCTGCATTTTTAGGGGCCGTCACTTACGTCCATCCATAAAACTGACATTTAGGGAAAGTGACAAGGTTAAATTTAGGGCTAAGTTTAGGTCCAGGGGTTAGAGTTATGGTTAAAGTTAGGGAATCCAGCGGTGACTCGCTTAAAAGAAAGCATTACGGAGATGATATGGCGTAACGTTAGTTCGGCTTGTTGACAAATGTGGACGTGCGGAAGAAACGCAGCGAGGGTCGTTCCAATCCAATTTCCCACAACCCTCCCCCTAAGTCCCCTCGATTGTCCTCCCTCGCTCGGGAAGGGCTTACTCGGCTGCTACGTCATTCGGAGGGCTCACTCGAGTGGAGGGAAGAAGTATAGGGAGTATCTTATTTCGGATTGGAGCGCAGCCAAGATCATATAAGCTCTAGGGCCCTTAAGAAAGACCCTACACCCCGCACTGCTCAAGGAAGGGCCGGCCCCAGATTAAACTAACTGTCAGTGGTTTGGAAGAAATATAGTCAATCCCTGTTGTTGCTATTAGAATTGCACATTTCTCTCTGTTCTGTGTTACCACCATGTAAAGGTGTATCTGGGTAATACAAACACCAATGGTGTCATCATCAAAACAACCTGCTTTTACTGCAGGTAAAGTAACAGCCGAAGTAACAAGCTACGGATAACAGACAAGACTTAACGTGCAGCGTGATTCCATCATGAGAGCGTGTGTGTGTGTGTGTGTGTGTGTGTTTGCACAGTTATGCACACGCATGTGATCAAGCATGAACATTGTGTGTAACAGCGTCTAGCTTCAGTCTGCCACAAGCTAAGCAGAACAAAAAGAGGCAAGAAATTACAGCTTTGCTCCGTCGCTCGCTGCTGCCCACACATTATCATGAGGAAATGGCCACAAAGATACTTAAGCAAAGCTACACTGGAGTGACAGCACAATTTCTCCCATTTAGTCTCTCCATGGCTTTAATAAGAAACACAAGACCAGATCTACTCTGGATGAAGACCCACTGCTGCATGTGTACTGTATGAGCATTCTGTGTGTATATATGTACAGTATACTGTATATACGCACATGCGTTTGTGCAAGTGCACACGTGTGCATCCGCCTGTTTGTTTGTGTGTGTGTGTGTGTGTGTGTGTGTGTGTGCACGCATGAGTGGGAGTTAGCGTTTACACATGCATATGTATGTGTTCTATGATAGACAAAGGCTTATTGTACTTCACAACATATGCCAATCACATGATTGACAGATAATAAACCAGGCCAATCAAGTTCTGTCAGTTTACAGAAAATCCTCCTCATTATTCTGTTGTTACTTTTGCATAATTTAAAAAATAAAAAGGATGGTTTTCGTCCCATTTGTATTCAAGCATCCACTCGACCGCGGCGTCCTTTAAAAACATGTGTTTATTTAGGTGGCATCTGGGCTCTTCCCTGAGTTTCGCGTGATGTGTCAGTGTAAGAGCACATACTGGAGACGTCACGGCATGACACTCACAGCACTGCAGGCCCAGGCTTCGTGTGAACAGTTAAGTCTTAAATATTGTGCAGACAGAACCTGACAGCCGGCGTCGACGGAAGCTTCTGGAAGGCCTGGAGGTCAAGCCAATGAAATGCGAGGAGGGCTGAAAGGAGAGCTGTTCAAACTCTCCCCGGCTCGTGGGAGACTCTAAAATGGCGCGTCCAGCGCACTGGAGAGTTAGCGGAGGAAGGCTGCGGAGAGGAGGCCTGCAGAACTCCTGCAGGTATCTCACCTGTCCAGTACTGCTAGAACCTTCTTTCCTGCCCACATGGGCTGCAGCAGAAGCTGATATGATCACAGGTGAAGGAGGAGGTTGGCGAAACCTCAGGGAGTCGATGGGGCTCCAGGTATAGACACGACAGGCCAGGGACCCCATTACAGTACATTACTGATACTTGGCTGAAGCCTTTGTCCAGGACAATCCATAGATTATTATTTAGTCGAACTGGGCATTTCCACGGTAAATTAGGTTACATTCCATTGCATTTTCGATTTTATATTTTGGCCTGTACCTTATAATGCTGAATTTTATCACTCCATCATGTGTGTGCTGGATGGTGTTGGTAAAAGCAATAAAAAGGCATGAACAAATATCCATTGGATTTCATAACATGGCTTTAATTAACACTAATTATACCGTGACTCGCGTTACCAACTCACAATGTCCGACGCAACTGCAGATGAGGACGAGATCTGCAGAGTGGTTGTAAAATTTCGTTAGGTATGGGCAAAACGTAGAATTTACAATTACAGCTTTTCAGGGGTTACGGTGAGGGAACACTAAATATATGATTTTGTGCCTCGTGTTTCACCACCATCATCACCCACTTTTAACACAGAATTCTGAAAACCTGCAACAGATGGGGAAGTTCAGCTATTTGTACACTAGACTAAGGTTTCAAAATATAAAATCAACACAGTTGTCAAAAATGCACCCAGAAACAAGATGCAGAAGCCAGGTAGTGTTTGAAGCCCAAAATGTATGAAATTTTGTCATTTCAACAAGTAGGATTCTGACAGAATTTAGTATTTTTCCTTAACCCTTCTGAACAAATGTAGATGCCAGCGGACATGTACCTGCACATTTATGAATGCAGTTACAGTATTATATCACCACATGACACCCCGAATCAGTTATTGAATATTCACAAGCAAGCAAAGCTGGAACACAGTCTAGAATATGGAGAGTTCACTCCTATCCCTGTTTTTCAGGAGTTGCATGAATTAAACTCCTCAGCTAAGCCTGATGTGCAAACTGCTCAATATCCTTGCCCATTTTATCTATCCAGCAGTTTAAAAAAAGATCTCTTACTACAGAAAAAAATCATTGATCTCTAAAGCAAAAATTCAATATGGTATTGATACTATGTCATTCTACGCATAGATTCCTCCATCAACGAATTCAGGGCTGTGTTACGTCAGGGCTGATTCACTCATACAGTATCTTTGGGCTGAATCACTCATACAGTATCTCTGGGCTGACTCACTCATACAGTATCTCTGGGCTGATTCACTCATACAGTATTTCTGGGCTGACTCACTCATACAGTATCTCTGGGCTGACTCACTCATACAGTATCTCTGGGCTGATTCACTCATACAGTATCTCTGGGCTGACTCACTCATACAGTATCTCTGGGCTGATTCACTCATACAGTATCTCTGCGCTGACTCACTCATACAGCATCTCTGGGCTGATTCACTCATACATCATCTCTGGACTGATTCAGTCATACAGTATCTCTGGGCTGATTTACTCATACAGTATCTCTGGGCTGATTCACTCATACAGTATCTCTGGGCTGATTCACTCATACAGTATCTCTGGGCTGACTCACTCATACAGTATCTCTGGGCTGATTCACTCATACAGTATCTCTGGGCTGATTCACTCATACAGTATCTCTGGGCTGACTCACTCATACAGTATCTCTGGGCTGATTCACTCATACAGTATCTCTGGGCTGACTCACTCATACAGCATCTCTGGGCTGATTCACTCATACATCATCTCTGGACTGATTCAGTCATACAGTATCTCTGGGCTGATTTACTCATACAGTATCTCTGGGCTGATTCACTCATACAGTATCTCTGGGCTGATTCACTCATACAGTATCTCTGGGCTGACTCACTCATACAGTATCTCTGGGCTGATTCACTCATACAGTATCTCTGGGCTGATTCACTCATACAGTATCTCTGGGCTGACTCACTCATACAGTATCTCTGGGCTGATTCACTCATACAGTATCTCTGGGCTGACTCACTCATACAGCATCTCTGGGCTGATTCACTCATACATCATCTCTGGACTGATTCAGTCATACAGTATCTCTGGGCTGATTTACTCATACAGTATCTCTGGGCTGATTCACTCATACAGTATCTCTGGGCTGATTCACTCATACAGTATCTCTGGGCTGACTCACTCATACAGTATCTCTAGGCTGATTCACTCATACAGTATCTCTGGGCTGATTCACTCATACAGTATCTCTGGGCTGACTCACTCATACAGTATCTCTGGGCTGATTCACTCATACAGTATCTCTGGGCTGACTCACTCATACAGCATCTCTGGGCTGATTCACTCATACATCATCTCTGGACTGATTCAGTCATACAGTATCTCTGGGCTGATTCACTCATACAGTATCTCTGGGCTGACTTGCTCATACAGCATCTCTGGGCTGATTCACTCATACAGTATCTCTGGGCTGACTCACTCATACAGCATCTCTGGGCTGATTCACTCATACAGTATCTCTGGGCTGATTTACTCATACAGTATCACTGGGCTGATTCACTCATACAGTATCTCTGGGCTGATTCACTCATACAGTATCTCTGGGCTGACTCACTCATTCAGTATCACTGGGCTGACTCACTCATACAGTATCTCTGGGCTGAATCACTCATACAGTATCTCTGGGCTGACTCACTCACACAGTATCTCTGGGCTGAATCACTCATACAGTATCTCTGGGCTGACTCACTCATACAGTATCTCTGCGCTGACTCACTCATACAGTATCTCTGCGCTGACTCACTCATACAGTATCTCTGGGCTGAATCACTCATACAGTATCTCTGGGCTGACTCACTCATACAGTATCTCTGCGCTGACTCACTCATACAGTATCTCAGCAGTGACTCATACACACACCAGAACAGCACAGGGGGTGAGACTTACCCGCCATCATCTTCTGCGCCTCATAGGGCTCCATGTAGCCGTCGTTCTCTGTGGCCTTTTCTGAGGAAGCCTGGGTCCCACCCGCCTGATCAGCATCAAATGGGTCTGCATAGTCCTCCAGGATTACCAGCTGCGTTTGTGTGTGTGTGTGTGTGAGAGAGAGAGAGAGAGAGAGAGAGATTGAGAGTTAAAAACGCAGTTTATTTACCTTATGCTGTCACCACAACACTTCTCCCGCATCAAAAATAAACAAAAAAGCAAAAAAGATAAAGAAAATTACGGTAAACCCAGGTATATAATCAAAAATGAATCATTAATAACCCTTCCTGCACAGAGCATAACACTTCCCAACCCCCCATGAGTATGTTAAACTATCCAAATTATTGGTGAGCTAATAGTATTCAAATTCCACTCTTAAAAGAGCAGACATCAGCCCCTGGAATATAAACAAAGGGTCAACTGACCCAACACCTTTGATATGATTCTTCCTCCTTTTCCAAATTGAAAGCTTTGCTGTTCCCACAATCATGTTAACCAGAACATGAAGCACTTTATTCCTTGCCAAGTACCTTGAACCAGAAATAAACTTCTCAAAGGAAAAAGTCAAGCCTAATCCCTGAAACCAATTCCTAAGAAAGTTAAAAAGCCCTTCCAGTCAAGCAAATTGGATAAACAGATGTTCCAAATTCTCCCTCTGACCACAAAAAGGACAACCCTCCCCAGTGCTAGGATCAATATGCGCCAGATACCAGTTTGTAGCCACAGCCCCATGCAAGATCCTCCATTGGAGGTCACCTGTTCTTTTATCAACAAGTGCAGGTATAGGCACCGCCAGCAGCCTTACGGGGAAAAGCTTGGACCAAAAAAACCGGCCCACCTCAACTCTTTCATTGTCGCCAAAGCCCGCATGCGTGTTACCTTTGTACATGTGTAGTAGATGGCCTACTTGGGTACTGCCTGAAATGTCCCCAATACTGGAGTCTGGAAAGGCAAAAACAGACCTCTCAACTCCTCCCACTCCCCAGCGGCAGGAGAGACCATCAGTGACGGAAAACGCCATTCATGTTCTTCATGCCTTTGTTCCATAGTAGTCCTGTGGAGTACAAATGTCCTGAGATGTCCCGGCAGGGATGAGATGACTTCTGACACCACTTTCCTTAACAGCCTTGTTGAATGAAAACCTGTAACTTCTGCTAACTGGTCCGGCCCAGCTTCACACAGCCTGCCTCCCGCAGTCTGGCACACTGGCTGGCAGAGGAGAGACTTTCTGCTGTCATGAAAAAAGATCCAAACAATGGCTCCTCAAACACCCACATTCCCGCTTCTTGCTCTGGTTCCCAAAACACCCTAAAAGTTTTCCATGATACCAGGACTGAGCGATAGAAGCTTGTCAGTCCTGTGAGATCCAACATGTCTGGCTGGAGTAAGAACAGCTGCTTGTCCAATCGAAGATGACCCGCCTTCCGCAGCAGAAGTCGGGCTGTGTCCTGCCAGTTCAGGCCAGACTTATACAGCAGCCTCTGTGCTGCTTGAAGCCTAAAAGCCTTAATCCTTGAGGGAATGTCGATCAGTCCCTGCCCCCCTTCATGGATCGGCATGTAGAGCGCTCCAGCTTTGATCCAGTGCAGTCCTGACCAAAAAAAATCCACAATTGTCCTCTGTACATCCTCCATCAGCCCTGGTGGTGGAGGCAACACAGATTTTCTGAGCCATAAAGTCGGGGCAACCAGGTTATTGATAACCAAGACTCCCCCTATAGGACAGCTGAGGTAGCAACCATTTCCATTTGGATAGTCTGGCACACCCCTTCTCCTGCACACCCTCCCAATGCTGTCTCTGATACTCATCTGTACCGAAAAATACTCCCAGCACCTTCATCCCTCCTGTGCCCCACTTCAGACGCCCTGGCAGACTGGGAACTGCAGCCTCCTTCTATTGTCCCACCTGCAAGGGCCCACTATTCTCCCAGTTGACCCTGGCAGATGAAGCTCTCTCATATAATCTCAACTTCTCCTGTAGTATGTCCACATCAAGTTGGCTTTTTATGAAAACATTTACATCATCAGCATATACTGAGACTATTAATGGTGGACTTTGGGGCAGTCCTGGCAATGAGAGTCCAGTTAATGTCCCCCTAAAACAATAGAATAGAGCTGGCCAGAAATTGGACAGCCTTGCCTTATACCTTTTCCCACTGGAATAGGACAGCTTAAACCCCCACCAACCTTAACCATACAGGAAGCCCCCTTATACAATAATCCCACATATGCTAAAAATACCTCACCAAAACCAGAAGCCTTTAACGTAGAAAACAAAAACTTATGGTCCACTCGGTCAAAAGCCTTCTCTTGATCTAAAGATAAAATTCCAATATTTAAACCATAAATTTTACATAATTCCCACACATGGCTCATAGAAAAAGGTTGTCCATAATTTTTCTTTCTGGAATGCTATATGACTGGTCGTTATGAAGCAGCAACTCCAGGTAGTTTTTTAAAGTCTGTTTGCCAGCACCTTCGAAAGCAGTTTGTAGTCAGCACAAAGAAGTGCCACAGGCCTCCAGTTTATCAGGAGAGCTAGGTCCCCTTTTTTTGGCAGCAGGGAAAGGGCTGCACGGTGACATGATACTGGTAGCATTCCACTCACTAGGCACTCCAGTAATACCTCCAGTAAGTCCGCACCTAGACAAGTCCAGAAATGTTTATAAAAATTAGCTGGAAGACCATCAATCCCCGGTGCTTTGCCTGGTGCCAACTGGTTCACTGCAGTTGTAAGTTCCATGAGAGTAATTGGTGAGTCCAGTCTAACGCGCTCTGCATCACCCAGCTGTGGCAGATCCTGGAGTAACTCTGCAACACATTCAGAATCACAGTCCTCCTCCCTGTAGAGGGCAGTATAAAATTCCACAGCCTGTCTGCTCATCTCAGCTGGATCTGTGGTTATGCTACCATCAGGAAGACGAAGACAGGCCATCTCTTTCTTTTGAGAAAACGTTTTCTCCAGATTAAAGAAAAAAGCACTAGGAGCATCCATGTCCCTAATGCCAATAAATCTTGCCCTCACCATAGCACCCTTTCTCTTGTAAAATGGCGCTAAGTTCTTTCCTTTTCTCAGCCAGGCTCCTCTCCTGGTCAGGCATACTGTGATTCCCAAGATTGCTCTGGATCGTACTAATCTCCTGTTCTAATTTATGAACAGCCTCCTTCACCTTCGTTGTGAGGTATATTGAGGTATACTGTAGGCAAGAAATTCTAATGTGCATTATCCCCACCTCCCACCACTGGCTCAATGACACAAACTCAGCCTTTTTACTCTTCCATTCTGTCCAAAAGTCATTAAACTTTGCACAAAAAGCACTTTCTTGTAGCAATTTATGGTTAAAATCTGAGTCGGTCAAATGGTTCTGAAGATATGGCCAAAATGGTAATTTTCCATCATAAAGCGCCACCTGGTGGCAAAATATTGAACCATACAACTATAATGTCATCATGTGACACGTTGTGAGGTCATGACCTTGCAGTTGCACATCGTTTCATGTCAATTGGAGATATATATATCCAAAGATATAGCAAAAATGGTGAATTTTATGCGACAAAGCTCCACCTTGTGTCAAAATTTTGAACCAAACAGGTATAATGTCACGGTGGGACTTATCCTCAGGTCATGGCCTTTCATTTGCACTTGATTTGAGGTCAATTGGACAAATATTTCCAGAGATATGATAAAAACAGTGATTTTTCCAGTTTTTGGCCCGTGGTGGCCAATCTAGATATTGTAAATTGTCCAAAATCAAATAAGTTCTTCCTCTTTATGATATTTACTTATATGCAAAACTTGAAATTTCTAATTGTAATATAACGGCAGTTATCGCGTTAACATGCAAATCAGTTTTTGGCCCCTAGTGGCCAATCTAGAGATCGTAAGTTGTCAAAAATCGAATCAGTTCTCCCTCTTTATGATACTTACTTATATACAAAACTTGAAATTTGTAATTGAAATATTACTGAAGTTATCGCGTTAACACGTAGCGCGGTGGCAGCCGGACCGAAAACATAATATCCCCTGGAACGCCATTCGGCATTTGGGGATATAAATACCTTAGGGGGTCAAACAAAGGAATCCCAAGTTTCAGCTCAATGTCTCAGGTTTCGTGTGAGAGCCATTTTAAATTGGGGTGTTGCCCCCCTTTTTTGCAGTTGCAAATTACGACATTGGCTCTTGTGCATTTCTGGAAGGCTATAAAATCTTTTCTAAATAAGATGGAAAGCAGAAAATTGAGACTCTTGTTAATTTTTTTCCTGGCTTTCCACATCAAAAGTGCACTGTGATGAACCATTTGGGATCTATGAGCATTTGAAAATGGGATTTTGGCTGGACAGAAATTTTTTTCACATTTTGACGGCTCGCAGTGTGGTCAGCTTCATACCTCGACCCAAATATCAAATAAATATGTGATATGGTTTAAAAAAAATCTATAGGCAAAGCAAAATAACACATAATTGGCCTTCAATGAAAGGGTTCTGAGCCACTGAAAATGGTCTCACTGTAAATAAACGCCTGTGGCTCCCCAACATTCAGGGTGGCGGGGGGCGACGTAGATGGTTAGACAGCTTCATGAAGTTTTAGCCACTTTAAGATACACATCTTGGCCATATTTGGTAAAAATATCAATATATCAACTCAACTTTTTCACCATAAACCAGGTGTTTTCGCCAAAACAGACTCTAATGAACTTGAACTTATTGTGAACATAACGTACATATACAATATGAAAAAACCCAATTAAGAAGACACTGCATAAGTCGTGTTCCTTGATGCTTACAATACAGGGTAGAGTTTAATTTTAAGGCACTGCGGCTGTTGGTTGCACTACTGGAAACGCCATGAGCATGATTAATAGGCCTGCACCACAGCTGCACTATTACATACATCTACAGTATTATAATGCTGATGACCATAAAACAGCCCACTGTTTTAGTGTGCTCACGATGCTTATGAACAGGAATTTGCCGGATTGACAGTCCGTTTAGAAAAAAACAACTTTTTAAAAAAAATCTAGGCGGCGGTGAAAGAGTTGAGTTGAGATATTAATATTTGTACCAAATATTGCCAAGATGTGTGTCTTTAAGTGGTCAAAATTTTATTTTGCTGGGACTGTGACCATATTCAGAGGGCCATAACTTTTTCATAAAATGTTTATTTTGTGTTATATTGCTTCTGCATATAGTTTGTTACCCAAATAACATATCTCTTTGATATTTGAGTCTGGGTATAAAGCTGACCACGCAGTAAGCCATCTAAATGTGGAAAAAAAGAATTCCGTCCAGCCAAAATCCTATTTTCAAATACTCATAGATCCCAAATGGTTCATCACAGTGCAATTTTGATGCCATAATCTGAAAAAAAGGGCAAAAATGACCAAGAGTAGTAATTTTCAGGTTTCCACCTTAAAGAAAAAAATTGTACAGCCTTCCAGAAGTGCTAACGAGCCAATTTCACAATCTGCAAGTGCAAAACATGGGGCAACACCCCGATTTCAAACGGCTCTCACATGAACACTGTTCAAGATATTGAGCTGTAACCTGGGATTCCTTCGTTCGACACCCTCACGTACTTTTAGGAAAAAAATTGGCCAACTCAGAGACGGACCCCCTGGAACTTTTCTGAAAATTGGTTAATTTGGCATGGAATGACCCCACTGCAACCACACTGTTTCATTAACACAGTTTCATTAACACTGTCTAAAGCGATGATGTCAGTCACATTTCAGCAGACAAAACACAGAGACCAGTCACAAGCCAGAACGAGATGAGCGCCAGCGATAAAAAGAGCTGTCAAATACAAAGAGAAATAAGCGAGAGTTGGCAGAGAGAGACACTAAATACTGACTTTCCATTTTGTGTAATTACATGCAGTGAACATGCAGAAGAGTAATATTAGTTCACAATTACAGCAGCCCTTATATTCACAGCATCACACAGCAACAGGAAACCTTGAGGATACCTGAACCAGCAATGAATACGGTAACATACCGTCTTTGTGTGCAAAAGTGAATGTCACAAGCAGCATTTCTATGGGGAATAATTCATAACAGATATCTCTGTAATACATGACAGTCTAAAGGCAATTTTCTTATCGCCCTTGAAGCGAATGTATGAATTTATTCAGAACATCTGCACTTTACATTGACCTGCACAGATAAATAAATCAGTGGAGTTCTGAACAGGATGACAGTTGCCAGATGAATAAGTCATGCAGGCATACATGTTAAAAACTGGACTGTAATCTGCGACTCTGGTGAGTCTGTTCAGTTGATCTGTGAGGATCTGGAAAGATATGCAAATATGCTCTGAGCCTCTCAGCCTTCCTCAGCTCTGCACAGTTTACCGTACGGGCCATTTGGATTCGTGTTTCAGAACGAGCGGCGAAGCATAACCAGTGAGGCCGCGCCAGTCGATCTGCAGCAGGGCCACGGGGACGGGTGAGTTGGAGGACCGCGGATACGAGGACACTTGTTCTCCTCTCTCGAGCTGTTTAAACAGGCTGCCATCGAAGCGGATCGACCACCAGCTGGAGGCTGAGCAAACGCTGTTTTGGGGACTCGAAATGCACGAGCAACGACGGGGACAACAAGAACGTACGAGTCAGGAACAGCTTCTGCCAGTAAAGTCACTGGATTCCACTGAAGCCTGTAATTAAGAGGGAGAACATATGGGAGGGAGAGAAAGCGAGAGAAAGGGAAGGATATTTTAAAATAATGAGAGAGGAGGGACTGGAGGTGAGAGCCGCTCTCATTTAGAGTCACGTCTCCCTAAGGAAGGGCTTCTCACGATTACAGAAGAAACCGGAAAGGCCAGCATGAGTGTGTCTCGCCCTGTTCTCGTCCGTTCTCCTAACCCTGTCCCAGGCCATCTCCCCCTCTACCCCAAAAGACACCCCCTACACTCCCCACCGTGAAGGCAAGGGGGCATTTCCAACTGTCTACTGCATTGGGAGCTTCACAAACTGCCACCAAGATCCCTGACAAACTGCCAAGAGGAGGAGCTTAATAAATTTAGCCAATGAGGTATCCCCGTGAACTGGGAACAGCCAACCAATAAAAGCCGGTCAATCTCCTGGCATTCAAAGTTGGCAGCACAGTCCTAAGTCACCCACATTTAATGATGTGGGCGATGCACCTTGGTTTCACTTTTGTTGAGAAAAGCTCTGGCTCTCCTGTTCTGCTAGTAATTAGGCAGTGACTGCAGTAGACAATGGTGAAACGGCCAAAGGAAGATTCAGCAAAGGCATTTATTTTGGAAGTAAAGAGCTCATTAGTTTCATTACAAAGCATTCGGCAGGAAGGACAGGGTCACAGCTTTAAACTGTGAGCAAAGCTGGAATATCTTCCACAAAGACACAAAATACTCAACAGCCCTAATAGACAAATTAGATCGGCTTAGAAGAGCCATTTAAAAGGCGCGAGTCAAAGGCATAAAGTTTGTGCGGGCAATTTTTCCCAATTACTTTGTTTTAGCGCAGAATAATTGTCAGGTATTGCCTTTTTATTTCTTGCCTGGAATCCAGACGAATCAAGTGCTGGTTGCCCCCAACGGTCAGTCACTGATATGTCTGGCCTCAGTCGGTAGGCCATCATTTGACTTTGAAATGTTCGCACAAAATCCATGCAAGATCTGTGATTGGCTCACAGTCGCAAGGGTGCCCCACCCCTTTAGACAGACTTGAGACGGGTCCTGAATGAATTGATTGCAACGGGGAGAAGTGAAGTGAACGTGAGCACAGATTATCACCGATGATTTTAATGCTGATAAAACAAAACTAACACTCTTCTCTAGAGCAAAAACCGCAGTCAATATGTTAATATAGTGGCAAAAAATGGAGTCAAGATTGAGAGAGTGACAGAATACAAATACTTATTATATCCCCGAACGCTGAATGGCGTTCCGGGGGTATTATGTTTTTAGTCCGACCGCCGCCGCCGCCGCCGCCGCCACCGCACTACGTGTTAACACAATAACTTCAGTAATATTTCAATGAGAAATGTCAAGTTTTGCATCTAAGTAAGTATCATAAAGAGGAAGAACTGATTCAATTTTGGACAATTTGCGATTTCTAGATTGGCCACCAGGGGCCAAAAACTGAAAAAATCACTGTTTTTATCATATCTCTGGAAATATTTCTCCGATTGACCTCAAATCAAGCACAAATGAAAGGTCATGACCTGAGGATGTGTCCCACGATGACATTATACCTGTTTGGCTCAAAATTTTGACACAAGGTGGAGCTTTGTCACATAAAATTCACCATTTTTGCCATATCTTTGGAACTTTTTGTCCAATTGACATTAAACTATATGCAACTGCAAGGTCATGACCTCACAACGTGTCACATGATGACATCATACCCGTATGGATCAACATTTTGCCACCAGGTGGCGCTTTGTGATGGAAAATTACCATTACCACATAAATAATCTCATTAGTAGACTTCCACAAAAAGTTTGATTCTTTTATAGAAATAAACTAAACTTTCCCATGTTCTGTCGAAAGAGGGTTGTGGAGGCTGTTTTTATGTCAGTCATGGACTATGGTGATATAATATACAGACACGCACCCTCAACAACCCTTAAACACCTTGACTCTGTTTACCTCTGTGCTGAGATTTATCACAGGAGATCCATATGACACACATTGTATGTTATACAGTGCGGTAGGATGGTCGTCCCTTCAGGTGAGACCAGATCTTCATTGGCATCTTGCATTTACAAAGCCTTTTTAAACCAACTACCATCCTATCTTTCAGAACTTATCTCTGTATCTGTAAACCATCATTGTTCCCGCTCCTCAGACCAGGTGCTTCTGCATGTTCCACAGATCAGATCAGAACCAGGAAAGACTGCTTCTGCTCAGTCTGCTCCTGACTCCTGGAACAGGCTTCAAGAGCTGCTTAAACCTTTTGGGCAGTTCAATGAGTTCATTTTAAATCTTTTACCTAATTCATGTAACTGTTTTGCAAATGTATAAATCTTTATATGTATATTTTTGTATGTCCAGTACATTTATGTATGTATGCAAGTATATATATTTTTTTTCTTTCTTTTATTCTTGTATCCTATGCATTTTTCTGTTCTTGACTCGACATCGCTGTAAATGAGGGTTGGTCCCTCAGTGATTTCTCAGGTATAAATAAAGGTTGATGATGATGATGATGATGATGATTTTGCCCCATTGTCACAGAATTAAATACTGGACTTATTTTTCACCGGTCACATATCTTCCAAACAGTCTGGTGCTGCAATGGCATTTTAAAGCCCAACAGTTCAGGAGAAAATTAACTTTGTTCGAGACCCGTGTCTCTGTCAGCAGTGGTCACGTAACATCTGGCAATACAGCAATACAGTATGGACTGCGGTAAACTACGAATTAAACTTTCAAACTGAAATAATGCTTGTGTTAATATGTTCAGTGAAACTGTTATTGCCATCGATGTTTAATCATTTTTAAAGGGAAAAGGAATATATTTGATCGCTATGATCTTGAACTGGATGGATATCAGATATTAAACAAGCAGGGAAAAGCAGCAAAATAAGCCTTGGCCATCCATGTTAAAAATGCTGAAATGTTCTGCAGCAATAGGTTGCAATAATAGGAACAAGCCATCCATCTTCTCTTTTCTGAAGAAAGTAGACAGGCAAGGAATAAATTAGCAACTGTTGTATTACATCTCAGCTTCATAGGCTTAACCTAGCTGATTCAATCATGCCCTTCAAGCTATAGCTAATGCCAATTACAGTGAAATGCGTTAAGTAATTTAACTATTATTTAATTTAGCCTTCATTATACCGGGGAATCCCACTGAAATAAACAAAATGGCCAAACATTGTCCTTTTCAAAACCTAACAACCACTACTAGAGTAAACGCAAGCAAGACACAATGCAATTTTTAAGCTCATGTGAAATAACATTCACGAATGCCGTAGCTGGTCAGCTAACTCATATTCGTAATGCTGAGTACAGCTGTTAGTTGTGTTGTAAAATGCCTGATGTAGCAAAGTAAATCGAAATATACATGCAACATGCGTGTATATGCAACGGATGACCCGGGCCAGCATTCATTCTGCAAATGGCGCTGCGTGATTGGTGGTTCTCGCCAAAAGGTCACCCAATCAGCCAAGAGCTGAAATCATGAATATTTATATATCCAGTTCATTAGTGATGTAAGGGCTAAACGCTGGCCTGTACGACTGAGGCAAGACTATATCAGTGAGTGACCATTGGGAGCGACCAGCACTTGATATAGATGAATTGCAGGCAATTTTATTTCAAACTGAAGGGATTCAATTTTTTTTGTAAAATTTTTTTATTTTATGTACTGCATTGCATATCATTTGTAACTGGAGATTTGTTACATGCTGATTTGCAGCCTTGCTGGTCAACTATTTATTTTGTTCTTTAGCGCCCTCTGGTGGTGTGTCTGTAACACATGATCTGATGTAATATGTCTTCTTTGAAATACACTAATGCTTTCTAAAAGCTTCTGGCACCTTCCTGCCTGGAGGGGGCGGGATTTCCCAGGAATCCTGTAGATCTTTCCAGAATGTTGCTAGTCTAAATAAATACTGTGATTTTGGTCTGAGAAAAGCAGAGCAGAGCAGAGTTTTTGTTTTGGCAACAGAGTTAAGTAGTGGCATTAGAGTGTTATTAGAGGAGTGAACAGTGGATATTTTTGTAGAACTTTTTTTTCATTCAGTGAAGAATATATTTGTTTAAGTTTTCATTGCTGGTTCTCTTTGTTGTGATTTTTTTCAAGTCATAACACAGGCGAAAATCAAACGAAAAAACCTAAAATCAGATCAAATACACTATAATGGGGGGTGAAGGAGCGGATTGATTTGAATAAGGTGACAGCAGCAGGAGCGTCGTGCAGGCTGAACAGCACTCTTCGGCACTGCTGGGCCTAATCAGGCTCCCCTCACCTCAGGCCGCTTCACAGATCCATCACTTTCACTCACTGCTGAATCCACAAAAGCAGAGGTGTGACGTCCAGCAGTCAGAAAGTAAAAGTCTTGTTATGTGACTCTTCCATCTGTGTTCTCATCCAGCACATTTTTCTGATGATCTGTTCCACCTCCAGACGCAAATTTTTACATCCAGGTGATCGGAAAAAAATATCGAGCAGGAATTTGACTTTCTCAACCTGAAACTTACACCACAGCCACAGTCTCAGTGATGCAGTAAAGGAAGATTTTTGTCCTTTAAGTAAAAAAAAAAAAATCCCCCAAACTCCCCATAAAATATGACAATCTTGTGTTTGGATAATAGTTTTACATACAATAAAGGCAACAAACGTACAAATGAACTTTTATACAATTTTATATACCATTAGGTAGCATCCCAGTTACGAGCACTTGAATGTTTTGCCTCTTTCTGAACTGTGTACCTGAGTTTATGTAGGTGATTTGATAAACAAACCAACAGCAAACAGCAGCAGTATGTGTATCCCTGCTCTAAACCTGAGCTCATCACTGAACTTAGATTTTCAGCGCCACCACCTGGACTGTCGCCCACAGGTATGAGTGTGTAGGGGAATAATCTGGGATCCCTGCTATGGATCTGTCAGTTATCCAGAGTGTGTTACTGTCTCTTGGCCATTGTATTCTGGAATAAATTGCAGCCCCACAACCTCTATGTGACCCTGAAAAGGTGGATTAAATAAAGGATGGATGGATGGATCTACGAGTCTCTCTGCCCGTCACTCTTGCTGCCCCAGCCCTCCCTCCATCATGCCGGTATAAGAACATTCTCAGTTACTCAATCTGGTCGCTCAGAGTCTGAGTCTCAACATGTCTTACACCTGCCAGCCCCCAGATAACCTGAAATCATTCCAGAAAGGCACTGGGGCTGTTTAATATGCATTACGGTTCACAGCGAATGAATTCCATTTCAAAATGGGTCCAAGTTAACCTCCTGCATTAGCAGTGAAACAATAAAAATAAAACAGGCACCTGCCATTCCAGCTCTGCGTTCTGCTCTGTTAGCGAAGGCCTGATGATTAAAGATCGATTGTCTGCCAGACATCTATTACGGCAGCGTGAATCCACCTCACACACACACACTCACACACACGCACACAAACACACACGCACCTGCATAAAATCCCAGGGGAATCAATCAAAAACGCAATTAGAATTTAAAGCAGCAGACAGAGTAAAGAAAAATTAAATCCTCATTTTAATTTCATGCATTCGTCGCATTCCTCACTCCCTTCATTCCAATCCTCATATTATTAACTGATTTAATGAGGCTTTTTGAAATGTAATTTATTGAATCATTTTATTCCAAAAACCTCAGAACTCAATTCAGTTACCAGTTAGTCAGCGGCACCAGTTTTGATTCTGAAGCCTGTCGCATTCCTCACTCCCTTCATTCCAATCCTCATATTATTAACTGATTTAATGAGGCTTTTTGAAATGTAATTTATTGAATCATTTTATTCCAAAAACCTCAGAACTCAATTCAGTTACCAGTTAGTCAGCGGCACCAGTTTTGATTCCGAAGCCTGTCGCATTCCTCACTCCCTTCATTCCAATCCTCATATTATTACCTGATTTAATGAGGCTTTTTGAAATGTAATTTATTGAATCATTTTATTCCAAAAACCTCAGAACTCAATTCAGGTACCAGTTAGTCAGCGGCACCAGTTTTGATTCCGAAGCCTGTCGCATTCCTCACTCCCTTCATTCCAATCCTCATATTATTACCTGATTTAATGAGGCTTTTTGAAATGTAATTTATTGAATCATTTTATTCCAAAAACCTCAGAACTCAATTCAGTTACCAGTTAGTCAGCGGCACCAGTTTTGATTCCGAAGCCTGTCGCATTCCTCACTGCCTTCATTCCAATCCTCATATTATTACCTGATTTAATGAGGCTTTTTGAAATGTAATTTATTGAATCATTTTATTCCAAAAACCACAGAACTCAATTCAGTTACCAGTTAGTCAGCGGCACCAGTTTTGATTCCGAAGCCTGTCGCATTCCTCACTCCCTTCATTCCAATCCTCATATTATTAACTGATTTAATGAGGCTTTTTGAAATGTAATTTATTGAATCATTTTATTCCAAAAACCTCAGAACTCAATTCAGTTACCAGTTAGTCAGCGGCACCAGTTTTGATTCTGAAGCCTGTCGCATTCCTCACTCCCTTCATTCCAATCCTCATATTATTAACTGATTTAATGAGGCTTTTTGAAATGTAATTTATTGAATCATTTTATTCCAAAAACCTCAGAACTCAATTCAGTTACCAGTTAGTCAGCGGCACCAGTTTTGATTCTGAAGCCTGTCGCATTCCTCACTCCCTTCATTCCAATCCTCATATTATTAACTGATTTAATGAGGCTTTTTGAAATGTAATCTATTGAATCATTTTATTCCAAAAACCTCAGAACTCAATTCAGTTACCAGTTAGTCAGCGGCACCAGTTTTGATTCCGAAGCCTGTCGCATTCCTCACTCCCTTCATTCCAATCCTCATATTATTACCTGATTTAATGAGGCTTTTTGAAATGTAATTTATTGAATCATTTTATTCCAAAAACCTCAGAACTCAATTCAGTTACCAGTTAGTCAGCGGCACCAGTTTTGATTCTGAAGCCTGTCGCATTCCTCACTCCCTTCATTCCAATCCTCATATTATTAACTGATTTACTGAGGCTTTTTGAAACGTAACTTATTGAATCATTTTATTCCAAAAACCTCAGAACTCAATTCAGTTACCAGTTAGTCAGCGGCACCAGTTTTGATTCCGAAGCCTGTCGCATTCCTCACTCCCTTCATTCCAATCCTCATATTATTACCTGATTTAATGAGGCTTTTTGAAATGTAATTTATTGAATCATTTTATTCCAAAAACCTCAGAACTCAATTCAGTTACCAGTTAGTCAGCGGCACCAGTTTTGATTCTGAAGCCTGTCGCATTCCTCACTCCCTTCATTCCAATCCTCATATTATTAACTGATTTACTGAGGCTTTTTGAAACGTAATTTATTGAATCATTTTATTCCAAAAACCTCAGAGCTCAATTCAGTTACCAGTTAGTCAGCGGCACCAGTTTTGATTCTGAAGCCTGTCGCATTCCTCACTCCCTTCATTCCAATCCTCATATTATTAACTGATTTAATGAGGCTTTTTGAAATGTAATTTATTGAATCATTTTATTCCAAAAACCTCAGAACTCAATTCAGTTACCAGTTGTACTGTAGCATCATCGTCAGAATATTCACAACAAGCTTTGACCCCAAATGGTTAAGAGCCCAGACCCGCACCCTTCCACAGAGATAACTGCTCCTTCAATGATTAGCGGAGAGGAGACGCATTACTGGTGCAGGTCCACAAAAACGACCGGCTTCTCAGACTGCAGTACATCCTGCCTCCAGCCCATCATTAGTTTACAGTCTCCAAACTAACCTGAGAAACAAACAGCAGGCGCCACAAATAAATAAATAAACGAGTGTCCGAAGTATATGCTGAAAATACTCAGGAGACAGTCAGGGAACAGTGTGGCCAAAGGAGGAAGGGAGGAGGAGGGAAAAAGATTTTAAAAAGCTGACATCAGTGATTAATGTTTGGTGCCGCTGAGGGGTTTCAGCCCAGGATAACCTAATACCACTGCAGGCTTAGCAGCTCTATTGCATTACCCAGTTTCAAAGGGCTTTTCCTCTGTGTGGCTGCAGCTCTTGTTCTTTAATAAAAAACCCCGCCATCGGAACGAATGAAAGCTGTCTCGCAGACGGGCGTAAACAGCTGCAGCAGGTGCCAACCCGAAAATGAGTAACGGCGCTCCCGTCTCTCCAGAGCTCCGTCCATGGAGATGAAGCGCATCGGAAAGCTTTCCCCGGAAAAACGGTAGAGAAGCAAAGTATAATGGAAACAGGCGCCCAGGCTGCTCCAACCAAACTAATCCTTAACCATTAGCGCAGACCCATAGATGCCGGTGACTCAAAGATACCGTCATTGAAAGCACGTAACTGCTAATATGGAGCACAAACCACATGGATTTTCATCTTTTTTTCATTGTGGTCCTATATTATTTAGAAAAAAAAACGAATTTATTAGAAGCTAAAGAACACATCTTAACCAGGGGTGCCAATAATTATTGAGGGCGCTGTATACATGATAATTTTACATGTTTATGGAAAACTGTGATGCTCAAAACAGTCACTGTGATGCTCAAATCCTGAGTTACAAAGCCTATAACAGGTGTCGTGCACAATCGGCAAGGATGGGTTTGATGTTGCAAAGGGGTTAAAAGAGCAAAAGGCCCTCCGTTCCTCAGCAAAAAACCACCTCATCGGTGATTATTATTTAATAATGCTACACATTACATGATCTTATCACGGTACAAAAGCAAAGTCGTCACCCACCCCCTGCCCAGGGCCCTTGCAAGAAGGAGAAGTTATGAAATCTGTGAGATGCACCTTCCCTAATAAGTGTCTGGTTGTGCGCTACACAGCAGGACGCCCCCGCCAAAGCAGATTCATCAAGGCTGAACTCAAAGACCTCAGTGGAGCCGTGTCTTTAGTACAAGGACAACATCGCGGTGCGGAGTTTATATTTGTGTTATAACCTCTGTGGGGGAACAGAATGCTCTCAGTCAAGTTGATGCCAGACCAGAGTCTCCACATCTTACAGTATTACACTCAGGTGCAACAAACAGGGAATAAAATTTTTCTAAAACAAGATTTATAAGCACTCACTAGTCAGAGTGCTAATGTAACCATTCTGCAGTGAGTTACATCAGCAACCTGTTCACTAGAAAAAAGACAATCCTAAGTGCACATCACTAAAAGAAAGAATAACAGTTTGTCTTTGGGTGAATTCATCGGTTAGCTCCGCTTTTAGCCTTATTAAAGCCTGTCAAATCCAATAGTCTCAGTTATGGCTCCCCAGTAATATTGGAGCGATGGATGAGAAACAGTGAGAGAATGCAGAGCCCAGGGCACTTTGTGCCTAAAACAACTTTTACTTTAACGGCCCAGCTATCTTGTTAGGCTGTACGCTCGGGCAATTACCACGATCCACACAAGAATGTCACACATGGAAAAATCAATGCATACTTTTATTTATTTATTTATCCTGACAGACACTCATGCAAATCATTTTTTCACCCCTTTCTGAGAAGAGTGTCATCATTGCACTTACAATGCTGATAATGTTGCCTTGTTCTATTTAAAAAATACAGCAAAGAAATACAGTAAAAAGGTAAAATACATTTTCCTCTCTCTACAGCATTATTTCCTCAGGCCTGGGTGAGACAGGCTATTTCACCAGGAGGGAAGATAACATCAGAACCGCAAGCATTAGCAGCCAGTCATTTATCAGGGATAAAACTGGCTGGTGGTGAATTAGGCTCTCTGCACCAGTGCAGCACAGCATGTAAACATGAGCAAGACAAAAGATAACGATAAAGTTAAAGGAGAAATATGGAGGGTTTATCCCAACAAGAAGACAGCTGTTATGGGTGGAGAGAATTTGAGATGTTATTTCGACAGTCGTAGCTCAAGATATCTTTATGTTCTTGAAAAATGCAGCAGTGGTGATTGGAGAGGGCATCAGGAAGAGAGGATAGGAGGCAGCATCAGTAATGAAAAATGCCATGAATCAACATTGAAAGCCACCTACAGTACTTACATACAACTGTGTAAGTAACACTGCATCAACATTTGAGACATGACCACTCGGCTCTCCCCCAAGTTTAATCCAAAGCAAATCAAACTTGCCTAAACTGAAGGCCCGACATCTGCACTGGGATCTGAGCTACAAAACTCCCAGGCTTCAGATAAACACCTCCGCCAAAGGGCAGCTGGCATCACAAAAACCAGAACCAAATCTGAGGCCGTTCAGAGAAAAGGTGCGCAAGGAACATAACAGGTATCCTGTCTCTGGACCAAAGACTGAAAGCATCTCGGCTCAGAGAGTTAAAGAACATTGAACTCAGAACATTGAGCTCAGCTGGCTGGCTCTGTAGGTTGGAAGAAATTTCACTTTCTGACCCTGTTCCAAACTACCCACGAGCTGTTACTGAGAGCGAAGCGTTTCCTTAACAGATCACTATATCCTCAATATACAACAAATTAAACATTGTGAAACATGAGATTTATTTTGGGCTGATCTATCGAAGATTAGGCTTGGTAAGTGTGACCATAAGAGTATGAAGTGAGTGTCCGTATTACTGAACACACATGAACAACAGGCGGGACCATTGCCCCCAAAACGATTTTTAGATTATTCTTACTGTAAACGTGTGTGCACACGATAACCACACACAGTGGCTTCTGAGTCTTTGGGTGATCAGCAGGTACATGCATGTGTGGAGCAGAATAACGGGGGTCATTCCAGCTGGTTTCAAAGCAGGTGCCTCTAATGCTGCATCTGCAATGTCCAGCAGACAGAAAACCATCATTCCAGCTGGTTTCAAAGCAGGTGCGTCTAATGCTGTATCTGCAATGTCCAGCAGACAGAAAACCATCATGCCAGCTGGTTTCAAAGCAGGTGCCTCTAATGCTGTATCTGCAATGTCCAGCAGACAGAAAACCATCATTCCAGCTGGTTTCAAAGCAGGTGCGTCTAATGCTGTATCTGCAATGTCCAGCAGACAGAAAACCATCATTCCAGCTGGTTTCAAAGCAGGTGCCTCTAATGCTGTATCTGCAATGTCCAGCAGACAGAAAACCATCATTCCAGCTGGTTTCAAAGCAGGTGCGTCTAATGCTGTATCTGCAATGTCCAGCAGACAGAAAACCATCATTCCAGCTGGTTTCAAAGCAGGTGCGTCTAATGCTGTATCTGCAATGTCCAGCAGAGAGAAAACCATCATTCCAGCTGGTTTCAAAGCAGGTGCCTCTAATGCTGTATCTGCAATGTCCAGCAGACAGAAAACCATCATTCCAGCTGGTTTCAAAGCAGGTGCGTCTAATGCTGTATCTGCAATGTCCAGCAGACAGGAAACCATCATTCCAGCTGGTTTCAAAGCTGTATCTGCAATGTCCAGCAGACAGAAAACCATCATTCCAGCTGGTTTCAAAGCAGGTGCCTCTAATGCTGCATCTGCAATGTCCAGCAGACAGAAAACCATCATTCCAGCTGGTTTCAAAGCAGGTGCCTCTAATGCTGTATCTGCAATGTCCAGCAGACAGAAAACCATCATTCCAGCTGGTTTCAAAGCAGGTGCCTCTAATGCTGCATCTGCAATGTCCAGCAGACAGAAAACCATCATTCCAGCTGGTTTCAAAGCAGGTGCGTCTAATGCTGTATCTGCAATGTCCAGCAGACAGAAAACCATCATTCCAGCTGGTTTCAAAGCAGGTGCGTCTAATGCTGTATCTGCAATGTCCAGCAGACAGAAAACCATCATTCCAGCTGGTTTCAAAGCAGGTGCCTCTAATGCTGTATCTGCAATGTCCAGCAGACAGAAAACCATCATTCCAGCTGGTTTCAAAGCAGGTGCCTCTAATGCTGCATCTGCAATGTCCAGCAGACAGAAAACCATCATTCCAGCTGGTTTCAAAGCAGGTGCGTCTAATGCTGTATCTGCAATGTCCAGCAGACAGAAAACCATCATTCCAGCTGGTTTCAAAGCAGGTGCCTCTAATGCTGTATCTGCAATGTCCAGCAGACAGAAAACCATCATTCCAGCTGGTTTCAAAGCAGGTGCCTCTAATGCTGCATCTGCAATGTCCAGCAGACAGAAAACCATCATTCCAGCTGGTTTCAAAGCAGGTGCGTCTAATGCTGCATCTGCAATGTCCAGCAGACAGAAAACCATCATTCCAGCTGGTTTCAAAGCAGGTGCCTCTAATGCTGTATCTGCAATGTCCAGCAGACAGAAAACCATCATTCCAGCTGGTTTCAAAGCAGGTGCCTCTAATGCTGTATCTGCAATGTCCAGCAGACAGAAAACCATCATTCCAGCTGGTTTCAAAGCAGGTGCCTCTAATGCTGTATCTGCAATGTCCAGCAGACAGAAAACCATCATTCCAGCTGGTTTCAAAGCAGGTGCCTCTAATGCTGCATCTGCAATGTCCAGCAGACAGAAAACCATCATTCCAGCTGGTTTCAAAGCAGGTGCCTCTAATGCTGTATCTGCAATGTCCAGCAGACAGAAAACCATCATGCCAGCTGGTTTCAAAGCAGGTGCGTCTAATGCTGTATCTGCAATGTCCAGCAGACAGAAAACCATCATGCCAGCTGGTTTCAAAGCAGGTGTGTCTAATGCTGTATCTGCAATGTCCAGCAGACAGAAAACCATCATTCCAGCTGGTTTCAAAGCAGGTGCCTCTAATGCTGTATCTGCAATGTCCAGCAGACAGAAAACCATCATTCCAGCTGGTTTCAAAGCAGGTGCCTCTAATGCTGTATCTGCAATGTCCAGCAGACAGAAAACCATCATTCCAGCTGGTTTCAAAGCAGGTGCCTCTAATGCTGCATCTGCAATGTCCAGCAGACAGAAAACCATCATTCCAGCTGGTTTCAAAGCAGGTGCCTCTAATGCTGTATCTGCAATGTCCAGCAGACAGAAAACCATCATTCCAGCTGGTTTCAAAGCAGGTGCCTCTAATGCTGTATCTGCAATGTCCAGCAGACAGAAAACCATCATTCCAGCTGGTTTCAAAGCAGGTGCCTCTAATGCTGCATCTGCAATGTCCAGCAGACAGAAAACCATCATTCCAGCTGGTTTCAAAGCAGGTGCGTCTAATGCTGTATCTGCAATGTCCAGCAGACAGAAAACCATCATTCCAGCTGGTTTCAAAGCAGGTGCGTCTAATGCTGTATCTGCAATGTCCAGCAGACAGAAAACCATCATTCCAGCTTGTTTCAAAGCAGGTGCCTCTAATGCTGTATCTGCAATGTCCAGCAGACAGAAAACCATCATTCCAGCTGGTTTCAAAGCAGGTGCCTCTAATGCTGTATCTGCAATGTCCAGCAGACAGAAAACCATCATTCCAGCTGGTTTCAAAGCAGGGGCCTCTAATGCTGCATCTGCAATGTCCAGCAGACAGAAAACCATCATTCCAGCTGGTTTCAAAGCAGGTGCCTCTAATGCTGCATCTGCAATGTCCAGCAGACAGAAAACCATCATTCCAGCTGGTTTCAAAGCAGGTGCCTCTAATGCTGCATCTGCAATGTCCAGCAGACAGAAAACCATCATTCCAGCTGGTTTCAAAGCAGGTGCGTCTAATGCTGTATCTGCAATGTCCAGCAGAGAGAAAACCATCATTCCAGCTGGTTTCAAAGCAGGTGCGTCTAATGCTGTATCTGCAATGTCCAGCAGACAGAAAACCATCATTCCAGCTGGTTTAAAAGCAGGTGCGTCTAATGCTGTATCTGCAATGTCCAGCAGACAGAAAACCATCATTCCAGCTGGTTTCAAAGCAGGTGCGTCGAATGCTGTATCTGCAATGTCCAGCAGACAGAAAACCATCATTCCAGCTGGTTTCAAAGCAGGTGCCTCTAATGCTGTATCTGCAATGTCCAGCAGACAGAAAACCATCATTCCAGCTGGTTTCAAAGCAGGTGCCTCTAATGCTGCATCTGCAATGTCCAGCAGACAGAAAACCATCATTCCAGCTGGTTTCAAAGCAGGTGCCTCTAATGCTGCATCTGCAATGTCCAGCAGACAGAAAACCATCATTCCAGCTGGTTTCAAAGCAGGTGCGTCTAATGCTGTATCTGCAATGTCCAGCAGAGAGAAAACCATCATTCCAGCTGGTTTCAAAGCAGGTGCGTCTAATGCTGTATCTGCAATGTCCAGCAGACAGAAAACCATCATTCCAGCTGGTTTCAAAGCAGGTGCGTCTAATGCTGTATCTGCAACGTCCAGCAGACAGAAAACCATCATTCCAGCTGGTTTCAAAGCAGGTGCGTCTAATGCTGTATCTGCAATGTCCAGCAGACAGAAAACCATCATTCCAGCTGGTTTCAAAGCAGGTGCGTCTAATGCTGTATCTGCAACGTCCAGCAGACAGAAAACCATCATTCCAGCTGGTTTCAAAGCAGGTGCCTCTAATGCTGTATCTGCAATGTCCAGCAGACAGAAAACCATCATGCCAGGATGTGCGACTGCAGTAAAATCAGACCAGCATAACACAAAAATGCAGCGGATGGCAATAATGGAGGGACAGTTTCATTGAAATTCAAATTAAGTGTTACGTTCAACTGAAACCAAAACCAGACGCGACAAAACATGACACAACAAGGCAGCATGGACATGAAGAACAGTATTATTTTACCACACTACAGATAAAGAGCTTGGCCTCCACCAAGAGCAATCATCTTCAAACTATCGATGTGGAAAACGGACTGCTGTCAGGTAATCACAGACCAAAGCATAATTTATTTGCAGCTGTACCATCCTGCTTTATTTACCTCCTTTACCGTTTTCTCATCTACGGTGTACTGTGACACGTGTGAATACAGCATTGCTTAGTTATCACTGCAAACTCTCTGCGTGATGCAGTTTGGAAGTGGGCCAGATTAATAAATCATATAATATCGGATCTCCATTCAGCAGTTAAAAAAGTTTTTCTCTAAAACTGTCCCCATCAGCCGCAAGGAATCAAAATCGTCACAAAAACTAGACATTCCAGGGGTTCACAACCTCATGAGATTACAACACAAAAATACACAGTTCGGGGATAACATGAGCAAGATATTTAATTGATGAAAACTAAAATTTGTGGCCACTGTTTGCACATCAAGTGCAGTAAACTTTACTTGACCTTTGATTTACCTTTGAATTGTTTACTTGCGCCAGCAGCCATGGTAATGCAGACAAACAATCACACACACACACACACACACACACACACACACCCGCGTGTCCCACACATGCACACACACACACACACACACACACACACACACACAAGCATACAAATACGCACACACATGCACACACACACAAACATGCATAAACACATGCGCGCACACACACACGCACGCACACACCCGCGTGTCCCACACATGCACACACATACACACACACAGAGTGTGTGTGAATAATGAGTTATCAATTTCAAAGCTGCAAATCTGAAAGGAAGCTGAAAGGAAAGCAGATCTCAGTGATCACGCTTAAGCATTTCAGAAAGCACAGACAGTCTGATTAGAAAAACAAACAAAACAAAAACAGACTTCATATCTTCAAGAGGAGGCTGGATTTGGTAAAGACTGGGAACAGGGGGAGCCAATCGCAGAACTGAAGACGAGCCCCTACAGAGCATTGATAATGAGGAGGATGAGGGGATATAGAGGGAGGCTTGGAGAACCCACTGTACCTCATAATTAGCTCACTAATTATTTAACTCCCTGGAGGAGCCACGAGGGAGGAGGACCAGAGTTTAGAGTAAACCGTTAGAGTTGCCCCTATGCAGACAACAACCCAGCCCCGACTGAGACAAAACCAGAAACTTACAAACACAAAACAATCAAACAGAAGGACGTGGCCACAGCTGGTCACAGTGAGGGAATCTGGGAGTTATGAGACAATCACACAGGCTGCTGAAACAGGGCATGAGCTCATGAGGGAGATGAGTGGATTCTAACTCAATTACACTTCAGTAAGAAGAAAAGCACATTTCAGTGTCTCAGAGCAGGGTGTGTGAGGGAACCAAATGACAAACAAAAGGAAGAGTCCTGAGCCAGGACAGGACATCACTGACAGCAGCCCTAACATCCCAATATTCATATTCATCTGATGCCTCAATCCAAAGAGATTCAGCAGGGGCCAATCCCCCAGGAGTGATGTGGGGTTAAGGGCCTTGCTCAGGGGCCCAACAGCTATACTGATTCTACTGAGAGTGGGGGTTCTTTTCAGAGATCCTACAGACCACCAACCCTGCAGGGTATTTCACAGTATGTGATTAAGCTGGATAATCCATCACTACAACTCATAACAGATCTTCCTACTTCACTCCGAGCCCCCATTTCAGGAGGGCGTCATGTTTCACTCCAGCACGGTGTTCCAGTGAAATCAGTGGCCCAGCTTTGAGAAACACAGCCCTGTTCTCCTCATTACCCTGATGACAATGAGGTCCAGTATCGAACAACATCTTTACAGGACGTCCCACGTGAGCTGAGCAGAGACAGGGACAGGGACGGGGGGGTCACTTCAGTCCCACCACCAAGTGTTCGATGAGGGCTGACCTCACCATCAAAAACACAGTAACACTTTTTACATCGAGCAAAAATTATGTGAAATAAACAAACAATTAATAGCTCTTAAAATTAATCACAATATTTTTGACACTTATTTGATTACTAACAAATAAGAATAGCTTAGAATAAACTCATTAGTTATCCATTCATAAATTACACAAGTTGGATAAAACATTTCTATTCGTTTTTGTTTCATTCTTACAAAAATTGGCATTAACTAACAATCATATCAGCTCATGCCTATTCATGTGTACCATTTCGGAAAGTGCAGCCAAAAACACATCAATTAGTCACAAGAAAAGGAAAAGTCACTTCCGAAGTTCACTCTTCACAGAAAAAATAAGACAAAAAAGAAAACAAACGACTCCCAGGTTTCCTAACACCTAGTGCAGACTTGCCCACTGAAAAACTGGGATGCTGCCAGGTTTCTAAACACTTCCTGTCAGGAAAGGAGAACTTCCTTAATTCCGAACGGCCGTCTCCGCCTCTGCTTTAGAGAGAATGAAAGCAGCTGCTGGCTGTCTCTCCACCACAGGCCCGATCCCGACAGACACCGACCTGCTGTTTGAATTCACCTGAGACAACTCTATCCCCAATCAGCTGTTAGCACCAGGAGCTAATGCTAATGTTTACTGTTGCCCTTATGCGCAGCTAAGAAAGCCTCTCTGTGGCAACTCAGACTTCCTCTTCTGATGAACACATAACACAGGTAGAGTTTGCCTGTCGTATCAAAGCTTGCACTGATATTTTCATTTAACTTCTGCTTTGCACACAAGGATTAAGCAGTCTGATGTTTGTACATAGCATAAACATGGGGTAAAATAGGACTACATTATGTATGTTGTGTCAGTGACAGTCTTTCAAAATTTCCAGGCAAGTGGCTAAAAGCTCGCCTAGGAATTCAAGGCCAGCTTTTTTTGCGGCCCTCGCGGCTCGTTCCACGGCTGGGGCAACCTGAAGAATGAAAAGATTGGATGTCTTTTTGCTATGATGGGCATGTTACTCCAAGATAGATTTATCCTGAGGTTCAGGGCTCCTTATGATGCATTACAAGTTTAAACTTAGTTTACCTCTTACACAGAACATGCTGAGATTCTGAGAAGCATCCTGAGCCTATTCTCCAATATAAGCTAAACCTCTTAATGCAGCTGCATGGGCCAAATATCCTGAGTCCATCCTGATACTACAGAAACAAAGTACAAATTAACAACCAAAAAATTTACTTTTTCATCAAAACGTTTTCATCTAAAATTAAAGAAGGAATACAATGAAAACAAAATCTTCAGAATTATGAAATTCTCAATGCAATATTGAGGGCTTACCTCAATATCTGCTTAACCAGATAGAGAATCACTGAATCACTATCAGAAATGGTGGTTACTATTTAGCTACATTAACAAACCATTCACAAGGACTCCGTACTGCAACCGGACCAAATATGGAAACCAAAACAAACGTCACTGTCTAAACCCCGTCCATAGTACCCACTGACGCTTCAGCCACATAACACAACGCGTGTCCACAGCAAATGAATTTCTGGGAACGAGAATCGTTAATTCATGCACATATCTGCTGCAGTCAAGCATTCTGAAAAGCCGTGATTCACCTCCAAATGTCCCATTTTGCAAAAGTTTATTCCCTAAAAGCATTTATAGCCGCTGCGAAGGCGAAAATGAAACATTGGCGATTGGTTCAAAAAAGGTCACTCGGTACGGGTTGCCCAATCACAGAACGGGTATCTCTCGCCTTTAGTTTCCCAGTATCTACGAAGACTTGCTCCCATCTTTTCTACAAAGCAGTGTTGGCGCTACCGTTTTGTATCATACGGAATGTCTGCCAGCGGCGTGTAACAATGGAGACGGAACCAGTCTAGAGCCGTGGGTTTTATTCCACCTCAGTTTCTGAGAGGTTTGCGCTTTTTTCCCCGCCTCAGTTTCTTTTACGCGCGCTGTGGTCAACTCTGCCAAATTCTCGACTGATTTTCAAACAAATGGCTTGGTTTGTCGGGTAAACATCAGAGATGTAATTATTTAACTGCATACTTAAGAATAATTAAAACCATTGAATTCGATATAAAAAGTACAAAAGTACAAGGTTTGTAATAACCCAATCCGTTTGTAAATCCGTTAAGAATTCAGTGAGTTACGAGTATTTAAGCAAGTAAATCATCCACCTTACCTCCGACTACAGCACAGCGCACCAGAGCAGTCCCCTGTCCTAAGATGGCCGAACAGTGACGACGCTGCCGACTCTGCCTTGAGCCATCTAGTGTTTATATATATATCTATGTAAATATGTACATAGGCCTGAACTGTTTCTGCTGTTTTTATGGGGAAAGATTGAATGTTTTTAACTGTTTTTTTTTTTTTTTTTTACTGTGAAGGACACCTGCAATCGCATTGTATCTTATGTATAGTGACAATAAAGGCATCTTATCTCATATACATCCTGTACACTTATGATAAAATATACACTGCCCTCCATAATTATTGGCACCACTGGTTGAGATGTGTTTTTTAGTTTGTAATAAATTCAGTTTTTTTCTAAATAATATAGGACCACTATGAAAAAAGAGGAAAATCCAACCTTTAATTCAAGTGCAGTTACAGTATCTCACACCCTGAGTACACCCTTCACATTTTGACAATTAATCGATTATATCTTTTCAAGGGACAACGTTACAGAAATGAAGCTTGAATATATGCAAGAGTAGTCGTCGTACATTATGTGTAGCAGTGTAGATTTACTGCACTGTCCACAAAACTGAACAAAAGGTTATTGTTTCCAAAATGGGTGGCAACAAAAGTGAGTACACCACCCAATTGGTAATGGCCAACCAAGCAATGAAACGTGTCTTATTCATCATGCTCATGCTTTCATCTGTTCATCTGGGCCATATGAGGCTGTGTAACGTGTTAAAGGTTAAAATTGTGGTGCTTTGGGCGCGATGCTCTCATTCTGGTCAGTGGATGGTCAACATGGCACCTCATGGGAAAGAACTCTTTAAGGATCTGAAAAAGAGAATTGTTGCTCTCCACAAAGATGGTCTGATCTACAGGAAGATCTCTGAAACCATGAAACTGCAACAGCTAGGGGGCCAAGGTTATACACGATGGGTTCTGCTCGGAATATGCCTTATCAGGGTCGACCGAAGAGGTTGAGTCCTCGTGCTCTGCATCAGGTGCACAAGTTGACTTGAGAAAATAGACGCAGGAGTGCTGGCAGCCTTGCAAACAAGGTAGCAGCAGTGGGAGAACAGCGTGTCAGTGCTCAGACCATACGCTGGCCACTGCACCAAGTTGGTCTGCATGGCCATCAGCTTAGATGGAAGCCTCTTCTGAAGCTAGCCCACAAGAAAGCCCGAAAACAGTTTGTTGACGACAACCAGTCCAAGAACATGAACTACTAGAACCATGTTCTGTGGTCCAACGAGACCAAGATAAATGTGTTCGGCTCAGATGGTGTCCAGCATGTGTGGCAGTGTCCTGGTGAAGAGTACTAAGACAAGTGTGTACTGCCTACAGTCAAACATGGTGGTGGTAGCATCATGGTCTGTGGCTGCATGAGTGCTTCATTGATGGAATAATGGATTCCAACATGTACTGTGGCATTCTGAAGTTGGACATAATGCCCCTCCTTCGGGAACTGGGCTGCTAAACAGTTTTCCAACATGATAACGACCCAAAAAACACCTCCAAGATGACAACTGCCTTCTTGAAGAAGCTGAAAGTGAAGGTGATGGCGTGGCCAAGTATGTCTCCAGACCTGAATCCCTTTAAGCACCGGTGGGGCATCTTCAGGAGGAAGGTGGAGGAACAGCAGGTGTCCAACATCCACCAGCTCTGTGATGTTGTCATGGAGGAGGATCCCAGCGACAACCTGTGCAGCTCTGGTGAATTCCATGCCTCGGAGAATCAAGGCACTGCTGGACAACAATGGTTTTCACACTAAATATTGACACTATGGACACAATTTGTCATGTTGACGGTGAGGTGTACTCACTTTTGTTGCAACCTATTTTGGAAATGGTGACTGTTCGTTCAGTTATTTTAACAGTTAAGTAAATCTACACTACTACACATATTGTACAACTCTAGAATATATTCAGGTTTCATTTCTGTTACGTTGTCCCTTGAAAAGATATAATGTATTAATTGTCGAAATGTGAGGCGTGTACTCACTTTTGTGAGATACTGTATTCAGTGGGAAAAAAATCCCACATTAAGAAATAATTATTTTACATCAAATCATGTGTGCCACAATTATTAGCACCCCTGATGTTAATACTTTTTAAAACCCCCTTTTTGCCAGCAAAACAGCACCTAATCTTCTCCTATAATGTTTTACAAGATGGGAGAATTCAGAAAGAGGGATCTTCGACCATTCCTCTTTGCACAATCTCTCTAAATCATCCAGTGACCTGGGTCCTCTCCTCTGCACTCTCCTCTTCAGCTCAATCCTCAGGTTTTCAATGGGGTTGAGGTCTGGGGACTGAGATGGCCATGGGAGGAGCTTGATTCTGTGTCTGCTGAACCATTTCTGTGTACATTTGGCCACATGTTTCGGGTCATTATCTTACTGAAAGACCCAATGACGAACATCTTCAGCTTTCGGGCAGAGGCCACAAGATGTTGATTTAAAATGTCCTGGTATTTCAAAGCGTTCATGATGCCATGTACCCTAACGAGGTTCCCAGGGTCTCTGGAAGAGAAACAGGCCCACAGCATCACCGATCCTCCCCCATACTTCACAGTGGGCATGAGGTGCTTTTCTGCATTGTGTTCTGCCAGACCCACTTAGAGAGTTTGTTGCCAAAAAGCTCTATCTTGGTCTCATTATATCAAAGCTCACGGTCGCAGTTGAAGTCCCAGTACCGCTTAGCGAACTCCAGACATTTGCATTTATGATTGTGAAAGAGAAAAGGTTTTTTTCTGTGCATGCCTCCCAAACAGCTAATTAGTGCCTGATGGTTGTTTTGGAGACTTTGTGCGTGGTGGCAAAATAACCCTGCGTCCTCTTCCAGGCTTGTTTACCACTGTTCCAGTTGTTTTAGACTACTTAAAGGAACAGTCCACCGTACTTTCATAATGAAATATGTTTTTCTATGAAATGAGACGAGATGATACATACCTCTCCGAGCTTTGAGCGACCACCCAGTCAGCCAGACGCGCTGCCACTCCTGTTAGCATTTGTAGCTAGACTCATTGTGGTCATCGGTATTTTTCGGGGCTGTAGTTAGTTGCGACCAAAGTCTTCCACGTTTTTCCTGTTTACAAAGGTTTATATGACCAGTGACATGAGTTCGGGTTCGGGTACGCAAATCCAAACGTGGCTTTTTCTATGCTGTGGGAAGTGCGTACTATAATGACAGGTGTAGTAACACCTTCTGCGTGCTTCTTCCCAGGTATATTTCAGATATTACTGAGTTACTGAGTTGGGTACTCGTTTCTGACAAAGTGAGGAAAGTGTTTATCTCAGGTCACGAGCTCGGAACTTGGAACTGCTAGCTTTTCATTGCAGGATGAATGCTCTGACCGTTAATTAAGCAGTTCCTTTAATGAGTATGTAGTGCTGGCATGTGGGACTCTGAAGAAAAATGGAAAATATTCTCAACTTTATCTTGGAGAAAACGCAGGTTTTGTGTTTGGAGAGGTTACTGGGTTACTGGTGACCACTGATGTCCAACTGCACCTATATTAATAAACTCATGCTTATTTCAACAAGAATATCCTTAGTTCATACTGATTTTCATGTGTCAAAAGTTGATTTGTGTTCAATGTGTGATTTGACAGTGCACCAGTTTGAGGGATCTTAGAGTTTGGGGAGCCACTCAGATAGCTGTCTTATTTGACTCCAAAAGAGCAGGCAATTTAGAATTTAATGCTCAGATGAATTATATTTGTGGTCAAGGACTTTATGATCCCTGAAATGTGCAGTTTTAACCCCATTTTTTAATTCAGTATTATTTTTTACAACTTCAATAGTAGAATAGTAGAACCAGAGCTAAATATCACCAGGTGATTAAACATGTTAAACATAATGCAAATATTGTAAGAAACTGTAAAATGGCTGATTCCTCTGATAAACCTAATTTTTTGGTTGAAGTGAAGAAAGTTAAAGGTGGTGATGTTACTTCTCCTGCTTCTGTTGATGGTATGGTGGTATGGTGGTATGGTATATGGGAATGTTTTCTAATCATATCATTAATGGTGGTTCAAAATTGTTTTGCTATTTATCTTTACTCTTTGACTGTATGATCAGACATGGATGTCTACCGAAGGATTTCTTGTTATCCACTTTAGTGCCCATTCCTAAGAATAGGAGAAAATCTCTGAATTATACAGACAAGTATAGGGCCATTGCTTTGAGCAATATTTTGGGGAAAGTGCTAGATAAAATTATATTGTACAAATGTCAACGTGTTTTTGACATAACAGATTGTCCATGTGGTTTTAAACCTTTCTGCAAATATGTGCCCTTTGTTTTGAATGAAACAATTCAGTATTATATAAACAACCACAGTTATGTTTATGCTTCAAAGTTAGATGCCAGAAAGGCTTTTGATCGTGTGGAGTATGTTAAAGATCTTGGTTGAGAAGAATATTTGTCCTCTTGTTGGTAGGTTTTTACTAAATATGTATACAATCAGGTTATTAGAGTGAAATGGGGTAATACTTTGTCTGGTGGTTTTTGTTCCAACCACAATTGCAATCCCAGAATGAACAAGCTGTTAATTTTTTTTTCTTTAATTGCTTATCAGGCCAGAGAGACGTTTCACCCCCTTAAACCGCTTATATGCATTCCATGATGTCTAAAAGCTCTTCATTTCTATTGTGCTTACTTTGTGACATTCCTGGTACGAATCCTGAGCCAAGGCGGCAGTAAGTTTTAAATGATCAAAATCAAGACTGAGGTGAATCAATAAACAGCCAATTAGGCTTCTGAACACAGGTGATCTTTCCAAATGGTTTCCCTCAAACCAATCACTCAACTACGGTAATTAACTAGGCTTATGCCATCGGAGGCAACGGCTTGGAGTATATCCCCGAACGCCCCCAATCCTCCAATTCCCCAATCCTTGAATAGACTTCATTTGAACTTAATTTCAGGTCAGTTGGACAAACGGTTCTGAAGATATGGCCAAAATGGTAATTTTCCATCACAAAGCGCCACCTGGTGTCAAAATATTGAACCATACAGGTATAATGTCATCATGTGACGCATTGAGAGGTCATGACCTTGCAGTTGGAGGAGGAACACAAACATATCCAGATGTGGCTTCTGCTCTGCTTCTGCAAGGGAGTTTGTTGCTGCATCAAACCGATTATCAGAAGTGACAAAACACATATATACAGGTACTCAACATGAGCAAATTAAGACAAGTATACTCAGAAATATACAAGTTAAAACAAAAAAAAATTAAAGTTTCATCACCAAATGACTGGGAAACTAGGCTTATGCCGTTGGAGGCAACGGCTTGGGGTATATCCCCGAACGCCCCCAATCCTCGAATAGGCCTTGTATAGCAATATATAGCCCCTCAGGTCATGACCTTTCATTTGAAGTTAATTTCAGATCAGTTGGACAAATGGTTCTGAAGATATGGCCAAAATGGTAATTTTCCATCACAAAGCGCCACTTGGTGTCAAAATATTGAACCATACAGGTATGATGTCATCATGTGACACGTTGAGAGATCATGACCTTGCAGTTGCACATAGTTTCATGTCAATTGGACAAATGGTTCCAAAGATATGGCAAAAATGGTGAATTTTATGTGACAAAGCTCCATCTTGTGTCAAAATTTTGAACCAAACAGGTATAATGTCATTGTGGGACACATTCTAAGGTCATGACCTTTCATTTGCACTTGATTTGAGGTCAATCGGTCAAACATTTCCAGAGATATGATAAAAACAGTGATTTTTCAGTTTTTGGCCCCTGGTGGCCAATTTAGAAAGTGTAAATTCTCCAAAATCGGATCTGTTCTTCCTCTTTATGATACTTACTTATATGCAAAACATGAAATTTCTAATTGAAATATTACTGAAGTTATTGCGTTAACACGTAGGGCGGCGGCGCCCAAAAACATAATATCCCCGAAATGCCATTCAGCGTTCGGGGATATAATTACCTAATAAATGGTTAGTTTTAGTGACTGCATGTCTGCAGTTTCAACACTTAAAAGTCAATTGATTCTAAAGTTTTAAGAGTCACAATTTTACTCTCTATTTATGCAGTACAGTAATTTGTTATATAGTTGAAACTTTTAATGCAGCTCTTCAGAAACAGTGCAAACAATCATTTCTGATCCTGTGGCAAAACGGGGTAAACAGTCCGTATGAGTATGGGTAGTGTAGTTAAGACAAATTAGCAACTCAAAGATATGGGATTGCAATTCTGGCTGGAACAAAACCCTGCAGACACAGTGGGTCCCCAGGTCCAAGCTTTGGAACCCCTGATTTAAGCCATTCTCTCCCTCTCTGGGAACCTCAAATCTTGAATTTTAAACAGAGGCTAAGATTAGTAAGAGGCTAGAAGCCACCAGAATACATCATAGAGCTTACAAGTTTCAAAATTCTCTGGGGGGAATGCCCTCTACAGGGCTTTGCGCCCTCAACGCTAAGATTCTCGGCACCTCCCCTACCAGCCACAGCCGCCAACTCTATTCTGCCAGTCACCTACTCTAAAAACTTTTGAAAGCCCTGTGATTGATAGGGCTCCTCTGAAATTATTACAAAAGAGCAGTTCCTGGAGAGGTGAAGCCCACTGTGAAACACATTCATGGGGCCAAAAATCCCCTGATGTCTCCCCTGCTCCTGCTGTAGCCCAAAGTGTCCCGATCTGACGCGACTCAGGATACAAGTTCATCCAGGTCAGGGCAATAAAATACTGGCACGGCTTACATTCTCTGCTGTCATTCGCCACCGTAAACTCGTATTACAAATCAGAACATCCTGTTTGGGAGGGGAGAGGAGGGACACAGGAATTGAGTATCTGGTTCGCCACATCGGCGGCAGCACCAGCGGTGGGGCCGCAGACTTCTGGCCCATTACAGTTGGACGTGTGGGACAAAGTACTGACTCCTCTGCTTTGTGTCTGCTGTGGAAAAAGGCCCTTCCTGGATGTTAAAACACTGACGAGAGGGGAAAAAAAGCATTGCACAAAAATTGGGAATCCAGGATTAGTCTTGGATAAGTAGGACCATCAATTATGGGTGTAAAATAGTGTTTTGTGAACTCAAAGCAAGAATCGTTGCTTTTTTTTACTGTCGAATTGGTCATAGGTTTTTTTTTTAAACTCCTTTGCTGCAAATACCTACTTTCCCTGGGTGGTGCAAAACCTCAGGGCTCAATTAGTGTCCCTCTGATCAGCCCATGATGCACTGGTTTCCCAGCAGGCCTTTTATTTGGGCACCACTTGACTCAAATGAGTTGGTCGTGTTGTGCGTCTATGCCTTCCCCAAACTCAGTTATCAATAGCATTTATATCGTAAAACCCGACTAAGTTTAGCATGATAAAAGAATAAACTGAGTTAACACACAGTGGAGAGATTTTTTTTATTTGGATGTGATCCCTGGGCAAAAAGTGGGAAATTACTCTGGCAAACAGCAATTTGTTGCTCTGAATTACTAAAACGAATCCACTTTTACACGCACTTCCTTAGAACATGACTCACTCAGTATTGCTGCGTAAATTTCTCATTCTTGGTCGTGTGAGCAAAAGTGAGCCACACTTCCTGGCGAAATTCCTTCCTCCCAGCCCGCGGCCAGATGACATCACTCCTGAGGCTGGATGTAAACAGCAGGGCCACATTCGGCTCGGATCTGAGCGGAGGGCCAAATTCCTTCCTCCTGTGAGGAGGCCAAGAGTTTCCTGGATTTAAAACCGATTTAGACGCATCGCCCACAAGCTGAATTCAACATCAGCAGAGTGGGGGCTCCTCCTGATCTGACATTAATGTAACAACCACTATAATCTCAAAGAAAAACACCTGATTTGAGTTATTTCTGAACTCTGACACCCACTCATCCTCTAAAAAAAAATGTATGAAAAGACTAAGTTTCACAGGGCAAAGCATCCCCAAATTATCTCTGCACAGGACACTCTCCTGCTTAGTTGAGTTGGTTCAGCTTTACTCAGACCAAACATTTACTGGCTTTACCGTTTTACTCAGAATAATAAAAAATTGAAAACGAAAGAAAAAACTTGACTGAAGCGATCAAACACTGATTTTCTCACTGACTCTTCAGCCTTGTAAAGTGAATACCGGACATACCAGAAATTCTTGACATTCCTCAGTACAAAGACTATAATCTGATAGTATGTTTTACACAAAATACCTGACGGGCTACATCAAGTATTCCAACCACATGCCTAAGACACCGATAGCAAGCGGTCAGGAATGTAATATAAGGCATTCTACACCATCCTAACGGCAGCTCCGCACCATTTTTACAAAGACCATTACACAATAATTGTTCATATGACGTTTGCTAAAGAGTTAAAATTACTTAAATGAAATATTCCATATTCCAAATACTATCAGAGGAATTAGGTGAAGGATTCTTGCGGATTTTTTTTTGTATGTATGTAGCCAAAGTTGTGTTTGGAGTTGGCGTTAACATTTCTGTACAGTGCTGCATTCCAGTGCGGTCGCTGTTTAAGAGAGTGTACCCCTCATTGCCTTAGCTAACCTCTCTTTCCTAGTTGGCTCTGAGCCCCGAATCATCCTCGGGTAAATTGCACAGCACAGGCTGAATTTTTGGAAGGAAATAAAACTCGGTGAACCATATAAACCCTTGTTTTCTCGGCATCTTTCTTCCCTGCCACTACAAAAAGCCTGGGAACCGAAGGAGAGTTCACTGCATTCTCCTGCTTACGTAAACGTGCTCTCCTGAAGCACAGCACTGCTTGTCTGAATACATTGTTGAGCGCAGCGTTGACAGGTCGGGGGAGAGGAGAGCCGAGCCTGTTCCTTGTGTTGTTCCAACGCTGCCCATGTTGTCTACTGAGCAGCACTGTATTACATTTCAAGTGGCTTAAACTCAGAACAAAAGTTCAACAGCTGCCTTAAAAATGTAAGTTAACGCAACAAAATGTGAGTTAACTCAACTTGGAGATAAGCTTTGCCTCTACTCACAATTATAAAGACAATGGAAAACTTGAATTTTTTGAAAAGTTAGAAAATGTTGAACTTGTATTCAATAAATAAAACCTGTGGCGACAAGTGTAATGAAAGAGAAGAGATAAGTTCACAAAACATAAGTTATCATATTTAACAATGAGGTTATTAATTCTGAGAGGATACAGACAGAGTCATCGAACAAAACTGAAATACGTTTGCTGTATGTTTCGTGGAGAGCAGCACAAAACATATGGGAAGGAATTAATGAGCAGCAGTTGACCTGATAAACCTTATTCTGCAGCAGAATCACATATTCACAGAGATTAACAGGGCCTTAACAAATCAGTTTCAAAGAAGAAAATAATGAAAGAATATGCACACTGTTAAGATACAGTCGTTGAAATCGTGAAATGCGGAGCGCAGTTACACACCGCAAAGCCCATTTCAAAACATGCTCTCACCTTTAAGTGAACAGCAGAAAGGAATACTCAATATTTCTCTGTGATTCCAACTATAAATGTCTTGCTATACACTCTCAGACATAGGGGTACAGCAGGAGTCCATCTGCGTTCCCCAAGGTATTATGTACCCTTTAGGGCTAATTATAGGACCTCAAGGTACCTGTGTGAACCTTTTTAGGGTCTAAAAGGTACTTTTATGTTCCAAAACAAATAAAAACCCACCTCTAAGGTACTGCCCCAGTGACAACCAAGTCTTGTCACTGGGGCAGTGCCCTCGAAGGTTCTGCTGTTGTACCTTAGAAGTGGGTTTTTATCTGTTTTGGAACATAAAAGTACCTTTTAGACCCTAACAGGGTTCATCCAGGTACCTTAAGGTCCTATAATTAGCCCTAAAGGGGACATAATACCTTGGGGAACAGAGGGGGACTCCTGCTGTACCCCTATTTCTGAGAGTGTAGCAAGAAAATGAATAAGACAAACATCATTACAATGCTGGAGAAGTAAAAATGTAATAGAATAGAATGAAATATAACAAAAGACAATGGAAACCACCATGAGTCCCACAATGTGAATTTCATGAAAAATAAACCAGATCAAAGCCAGCTGTGATATTAAATTGCTTTGGTAAGGAAATTATAGGAAGTGACTTCAAGGACCGCAGACCAACCCTGATCGGGGGTCTCCATCCACTTCGATCCTATAATCTCAGAATCGCTCCCCACAGTGAAGATGTAGCAGCTGTTGCTGGCTCTCTTCACACGCATCCTGGGGACACATGAGGGGGGCCAAACTGTCTGTCATGAATATATAACCTAATTCTACACTCCCCAGTAAGCCAGGACACACAGCACTGCAGGAGAAATTGAATTTTAGCAGAACAAACAGGAAACAAAATGAAATAGTATTATGCCAGATAACAGGTGCAGTTTTTCTTTACTTTGTCTTGAAAATGAAATGAAAAGGCCTTTTTAGGGCTGTTGTCCCTCCCAGAGACTTGTTACTGAATGAGTTTCAGGGGAAATTTGTTTTTTCGATTTGTTTCAAATTCAATAATTCAGAAAGGAGAACATCAGGGGAGGACAGTGTTCCCCCAACAGCAGAGTCATCTCAGATAATTAACCACAACTGCACACCAAGCAGTAAAACATTTCGGCCAGGAACTATTTGAAAAACGATAGCAGGAGAAAAACAGAATAAAGTACATAGGCTCCATGAGAGAGAGATCTGTCTCACAAGCAAATCAGGGGCCACAGAGTAATGATGCAGGAGAGACTATGTCACATGACATAACAATCACTCAGCACACGCTCTTATGCAGGCAGACATACAGTACTGTGGAACACAGATGCAGCACCTAGAGACACAGAAACACTGACAACATCTGCCTGTCCTGAATCCACCGGGGCGATTGGCTAAATGTGTTTCTTTTACAAAACCCAGTCAGGAAATACCTCGGTATCAGACTGTGCTGGTAACGCTCTGTCAACCAAGGGCTCAAAACCCTCTTCCTGGAGACCTACTGTCCTGTAGGTTAGTGTAAAGACACTGATTTTGCGCACCTCATTCTACTAATTTATACAACAAGATGTAGGGAGAGGTGTGTTTGTTTGTGCTGGAGTGAAATCCCACAGGATGGTAGATCTCCAGGAACAGGGCTGGGCTGCTGAATGAGGCTCGCATTGTCAGAGCTGAGTGGAAAGCCAAAGAACAGTAGCTGTGCAAGAAAAGAGCTGAGAAACACTGCTGTAAGAACGTCAGGAGCAGCAGGATTAGAGAGCCCAGCTATTATCACCAAACTCTCCCCCACCACATCCTGTCTGCTCTCCTGCTCCCTGTTATTATCACCAAACTCTCTCCCACCACATCCTCTCTGCTCTCCTGCTCCCTGTTATTATCACCAAACTCTCTCCCACCACATCCTCTCTGCTCTCCTGCTCTCTGTTATTATCACCAAACTCTCTCCCACCACATCCTCTCTGCTCTCCTGCTCCCTGTTATTATCACCAAACTCTCCCCCACCACATCCTGTCTGCTCTCCTGCTCCCTGTTATTATCACCAAACTCTCCCCCACCACATCCTCTCTGCTCTCCTGCTCCCTGTTATTATCACCAAACTCTCTCCCACCACATCCTCTCTGCTCTCCTGCTCCCTGTTATTGTCACCAAACTCTCCCCCACCACATCCTCTCTGCTCTCCTGCTCCCTGTTATTATCACCAAACTCTCTCCCACCACATCCTGTCTGCTCTCCTGCTCCCTGTTATTATCACCAAACTCTCCCCCAGCACATGCTCTCTGCTCTCCTGCTCCCTGTTATTATCACCAAACTCTCCCCCACCACATCCTGTCTGCTCTCCTGCTTCCTGTTATTATCACCAAACTCTCTCCCACCACATCCTCTCTGCTCTCCTGCTCCCTGTTATTATCACCAAACTCTCCCCGACCATATCCTCTCTGCTCTCCTGCTCCCTGTTATTGTCACCAAACTCTCTCCCACCACATCCTCTCTGCTCTCCTGCTCTCTGTTATTATCACCAAACTCTCCCCCACCACATCCTGTCTGCTCTCCTGCTCTCTGTTATTATCACCAAACTCTCCCCCACCACATCCTGTCTGCTCTCCTGCTCCCTGTTATTATCACCAAACTCTCCGCCACTACATCCTCTATGCTCTCCTGCTCCCTGTTATTGTCACCAAACTCCCTCCCACCAAATCCTCTCTGCTCTCCTGCTCCCTGATATTATCACCAAACTCCCTCCCACCACATCCTCTCTGCTCTCCTGCTCCCTGTTATTATCACCAAACTCTCCCCCACCACATCCTCTCTGCTCTGTTATTATCACCAAACTCTCTCCCACCACATCCTCTCTGCTCTCCTGCTCTCTGTTATTATTACCAAATTCTCTCCCACCACATCTTCTCTGCTCTCCTGCTCCCTGTTATTATCACCAAACTCTCCCCCACCACATCCTCTCTGCTCTCCTGCTCCCTGTCATTATCACCAAACTCTCTCCCACCACATCCTCTCTGCTCTCCTGCTCCCTGTTATTATCACCAAACTCTCTCTCACCACATCCTCTCTGCTCTCCTGCTCCCTGTCATTATCACCAAACTCTCCCCCACCACATCCTCTCTGCTCTCCTGCTCCCTGTTATTATCACCAAACTCTCTTCCACCACATCCTCTCTGCTCTCATGCTCCCTGTTATTATCACCACACTCTCCCCCACCACATCCTCTCTGCTCTCCTGCTCCCTGTTATTATCACCAAACTCTCTCCCACCACATCCTCTCTGCTCTCCTGCTCCCTGTTATTATCACAAAACTCTCCCCACCACATCCTCTCTGCTCTCCTGCTCCCCGTTATTATCACCAAACTCTCTCCCACCACATCCTCTCTACTCCCCTGCTCTCTGTTATTATCACCAAACTCTCTCCCACCACATCCTCTCTGCTCTCCTGCTCTCTGTAATTATCACCAAACTCTCCCCCACCACATCCTCTCTGCTCGCCTGCTCCCCGTTATTATCACCAAACTCTCCCCCACCACATCCTGTCTGCTCTCCTGCTCCCTGTTATTATCACCAAACTCTCTCCCACCACATCCTCTCTGCTCTCCTGCTCCCTGTTATTACCACCAAACTCTCCCCCACCACATCCTCTCTGCTCTCCTGCTCCCTGTTATGATCACCCAACTCTCCCCCACCACATCCTCTCTGCTCTCCTGCTCCCTGTTATTATCACCAAACTCTCTCCCACCACATCCTCTCTGCTCTCCTGCTCCCTGTTATTATCACCAAACTCTCCCCCACCACATCCTCTCTGCTCTCCTGCTTCCTGTTATTATCACCAAACTCTCTCCCACCCCGTCCTCTCTGCTCTCCTGCTCCCTGTTATTATCACCAAACTCTCCCCCTCCACATCCTCTCTGCTCTCCTGCTCCCTGTTATTCTCACCAAACTCTCTCCCACGCCGTCCTCTCTGCTCTCCTGCTCCCTGTTATTATCACCAAACTCTCTCCCACCACATCCTCTCTGCTCTCCTGCTCCCTGTTATTATCACCAAACTCTCTCCCACCACATCCTCTCTGCTCTCCTGCTCCCTGTTATTATCACCAAACTCTCCCCCATATCCTCTCTGCTCTCCTGCTCCCTCTTATTATCACCAAACTCCCTCCCACCACATCCTCTCTGCTCTCCTGCTCCCTGTTATTATCACCAAACTCTCTCCCACCACATCCTCTCTGCTCTCCTGCTCCCTGTTATTATCACCAAACTCTCTCCCACCACATCCTCTCTGCTCTCCTGCTCCCTGTTATTATCACCAAATTCTCCCCCACCACATCCTCTCTGCTCTCCTGCTTCTTCACCTTACACTCTTACATTCTCAAACGGCACTGCAATAAAATGTTTGTCCACTTAATTCTGACTCAGATAAAAGCATTGATCTGGGCAGGACCTGGTACATACTGACTTGTCGCCACTTTTTGAGTTTGTCACATCCTCAGGCTTTGGTTTGCTTTTTCCTCTCATTTATTTTAATAAATAAATAAATATTAGCTTGTTTAAATATGCCATTTGCTTGACATTGTTGGGGAAAAATTAGGACTCTCTAACAGAGCATGAAAACATTATGGATATCTTTTAAGACTTTATTATATCCCCGAAATACGAGTTCCGGAGATATCATCGTTTCGTCCCATCCGCCGCCGCGTCCGCACATTTCAGCCTTTAGCACGATAACTCACAAAATACTTTACATTGGCTTCTCATTTTAAGCATATGGGTACATATGCTGGAGAGGATGAACTGATTAGATTTTGGGCAAGTATGCCCTCCTATGTTTGCCACTATGGAGGACAATTTGTGCCATATTAATAAATAAATCTTTCAATAAATCAATAAATATATATTTCAATATATCGTTCATTAAATAAAAAAATAAATACATCCATAAATAAAAACATAAATGAATGCATAAATAAAAGAATAAATATATCCATAAATAAATATTTTAATTTATACATAAAGAGATGCATCAAGAAATGAATTCATAAATACATCAATAAATGTTTTTATTTATTTATTGCTGGATATATTTCACATTTTATTTCAAGATTTACTTAAGGATATATTTATTGATTTGTTGAAGGATATATTGACGCTTTTATTTATTGATGATCTGTTAATGCAAATGAGGGGTAGGTTTCAGTTGGTCTAGCTGTTCTGATGGGTCGGAAGTTGCGTGTGTGTGTGTGTGTGTGTGTGTGTGTGTGTGTGTGTATTATATATGTAAGGGATAATGAACGAGAAGGTGTGCATTCCACGGTTTTAATGCACGACGCGGAGGCAAGCGGAGGGTGGTCGCCTCCGCGAAGTGCATTAAAACCGTGGAATGCTCACCTTCGAGTTGATTATCCCGCTTAAACCATGGTCATTTACCAGCGATATCAAATCGCAGCATTAATCTGAAACGGATATTATGCATAACCCAACATTATGCTCGATCATGCAGACTGTAGCTAACTTGCTACCCACAATTACAATGAACTTATGACGGTTTCGGTAGTCAGCGAGCTGAAATCAGTCTGCTGGCATAGCACGTATACCGAACTGTCAGCAGTCGCTGATACAGGAAGTGGACACGTTAGCTTCATTTTTAACCGCACTCAAAAACAATCTTTTCATGAATAAAGGCTGATTATTTCGCTGCTACAATATTTACCGTCATTATCGCTTGAGTACCTATAGTTAACCGCCCCGCAGGACGCAACTTACATGACGCTGCTAAATTTACTGTAGATAAATGAGCAGCTCGGTTTCTGTTGTACCCAGTCAAATATCAGCTCTAGCATTGCTATGGTTATAAATTGGCTAGTGGATGAATTTCGAACGGTGAAACGACCGTAGCCGAACTACCTGTGCGGTTCCACGGTTTTAATGCATACCTGCCAGCCAATCAGAAAAAAGTATTCACCCGGACCATGGTATAAAGCTCAGTGACGAAGGCGATAGCTTATCCCAGTTTAAAAAATATCGCAATTCGAAATGGAGTTCAAGAGCGGAAATGTTGACTCTTGCGAATGACAGTCACTGCGTTTACATCCGCATCATATTCCGAATAAAGTCCATATTTGGGTTAAGGTAATATTCAGATTAAGATGTTTACATGCGCTGAGCGGTGGGTATATTCCGTTCACATGTTAAGTAACATATCCACCACTCAGGTCCGATCTCAACACCGGGTTTTCGGCAAAGAGCATAACGCTGGAAAGTAATCGTCATGGCTTTGGTTGCCTTCAGTTAGAGCTTCAAAGCCGACATCAACTCCACTCTCTTGGCCATTGCCATCGCCAGCGGTCTCTAAGAATTTCATCCATGAACGCGAAAAAAAAAATAAAAGTGGCTAAATAAGGGCCGCTGGTATTGTTTTGTTTTTGTTAGTGACTATTTTTACGCCAGTCGTGATCTTACTGTAATTTGTTATTCTCGTGTTGTTCCGTACCCGCCTTCCCAATAGGAAATCCAGCCTCGGAAATAAATGCTTCTCAGCTGGGTTGAAGACATCCCGCCTTCGCTGCATGTCATATGGTCCTCATTACTAGACGGCTAGCCGGCTTACTTACTTTAAGTGACACTCAGGATGTCCTCTACTCAAGTTCGTCAGGGTTATTTATTAGCCAGCTTGCCATCTAACTCCGACTTGTACGCTAGAATTTCTTGCGAGGACAAACTTTGTGCAGCTATCAGCTCTTCCACACAACACTACTCACCACTGACCACTGATTGTGGAGAGTGACGACCTGACAGTTCCCTAAATATTAGGGTGTAAACGTTGAACCTAAAATTAAACTCTTAGCTATTACAACCTAACCCGTTAGCTAGGTTAGTCATTAGCTAGAAAACATAAGTAATGTTACTGCCGTCCCGCTGGCTAACGTCAGCTGACACATTATAGTTAATGCCGTGGTGTAAGCATAGACTGTATAAATGAGTCTATGGGTCCAAGTCCAGACTTCCTTCATTGTGAAGGAACATACGGAAGCTCGTAAGAATAGCAAATTGGAGTAAGATTACGACTGGCGTAAAAATAGCCACTGCCGGTATTTTTTTCGCTTTGGAATATGCCGCCTTCAGAGTTTTCCTGCGAAGCATAACTTAGTTGGCATTTTAAACAAAACCAGCCTCTGTCCACTTTTCGCACATCTTAAAGATAGCCCACCGTTGTTACGGTGCTTTCGCCCATCGGTATATTCCAATATACAAAACCCATAACCAGTGAAGTTGGCACGTTGTGTAAATCGTAAATAAAAACAGAATACAATGATTTGCAAATCCTTTTCAACCTATATCCAATTGAATACACTGCAAAGACAAGTTACTTCATGTTCCAACAAGTAAACTTGCAAATATTAGCTCATTTGGAATTTGATGCCTGCAACATGTTTCAAAAAAGCTGGCAAAGTGGCAAAAAAGGACTGAGAGAGTTGAGGAATGCTCATCAAACACTTACTTGGAACATCCCACAGGTGAACGGGCTAACTGGGAACAGGTGGGTGCCATGATTGGGTATGAAAGCAGCTCCCCTGAAATGCTCAGTCATTCACAAACAAGGATGGGGCGAGGGTCACCACTTAGTGAACAAATGCGTGAGCTGATTGTCGAACAGTTAAAAAACAACATTCCTCAACTACCTATTGCAAGAAATTTAGGGATTTAATCATCTACGGTCCGTAATATCGTCAAAAGGTTCAGAGAATCTGGAGAAATCACTGCACGTAAGCGACAAGGCTGAAAACCAACATTGAATGCCCGTGACCTTCGATCCCTCATTGCGGTACTGCATCAAAAACCGACATCAGTGCATAAAGGACATCACCACATGGGCTCAGGAACACTTCAGAAAACCACTGTCAGTAACTACAGTTCGTCGCTACATCTGCAAGTGCAAGTTAAAACTCTACAATGCAAAGCGAAAGCCATTTATCAACAGCACCCAGAAATGCCGCCGGCTTCGCTGGGCCCTAGCCCATCTAAGATGGACTGATGCTGACTGATGAAGTCAAAAAGTGTTCTGTGGTCTGACGAGTCCACATTTCAAATGGTTTTTGGAAACTGTGGACGTCGTGTCCTCTGGACCAAAGAGGAAAAGAACCATCCAGACTGTTACAGGCGCAAAGTTCAAAAGCCAGCATCTGTGATGGTATGGGGGTGTATTAGTGCCCAAGGCATGGGCAACTTACACATATGTGAAGGCACCATTAATGCTGAAAGGTACATACAGGTTTTGGAGCAACATATGTTGCCATCCAAGCAACGTATTTTTCATGGACGCCCATGTTTATTTCAGCAAGACAATGCCAAGCCACATTCAGCACGTGTTACAACAGCATGGCTCCGTAGTAAAAGAGTGCGGATACTAGACTGGCCTGCCTGTAGTCCAGACCTGTCTCCCATTGAAAATATCCTTAAATAAATCTTGAAATAAAATGTAAAATATATCCATCAATAAATAAATCAATAAAAACATTTATTGATGCATTTATTTATATATATATTAAAATATTTATTTATGGATTTATTCATTTATGAATTAATTTATGTTTTTATTTATGGATAGATTTATTTATTTATTTAATGAATGATATATTCAAGGATATATTTATTGATTTATTGAAAGATTTATTTATTAATATGTTACAAATCGTCCTCCATATGCCACTAGGTGGCGCTATATATTTAAAAAATCAGTTGTTTAATCATATCTCAATTACAACAATTACTTACACAGACCTCAGATTCGCCTCATATTGTAGGTCTAGTAAAGGGGAATCTAATAAAGTGGGCTTCGAGGATTAGGGAATTTCGGGGATATACCCCTTGCTGTCGGCCACCCACAGTGTAGGCCTAGTTAAATATTGCAGCAATATAATAAAGAATGGAGAAATCAGAAAGACTCCCTCCCTGAAGCACTTTCCCAGTTTGCTTAAATACCCTGGGGGAGCATGTTGTTTGTTCCATACTCATTGTCCAGTTCCTCATTATCTGTCTAACTGCTGATGTTCGGTCTCTTTATTTTTGCCACAGTATGCTCTGCGCCTTCATTCTGCAGTGTGTGTCCCAGATGTTTACTTTCACTCTTTGTAAACAAGCACCTCATACACACGCGCTCATACCTCAGTGTGACACTTAATCTCTACCTCTCAGTATCTCCCACTGACAAGCAGACACAGTCTGTTCCCTAAAGCTTCTACGTTGAACTGAATACACTGTCTCCAGCACCACACAAAACCACCCACTGAGATCTTGGACAGTTCACAAAGAAAACAAATGAGCAATAATAATTTTCCACCACAACGTAAAATTAGTAAAAACTAAAAAAGAAAAAGAAATAAGATGTTTGTTCAAAACAAGACTAAACTCCTTTTTAAATAAAATTTTAGTTTTTGAAATGTGTGGCACTCCTGAAGCTTTGTGAGATTTGATTGAGAGCTCATCTTCTGCACATCACTTAGAAAAGTCTTTGAAACCTTTTGTTCCCGGCAGGGCAAGTAACAAGAGGATTTAATTCGCTTCATAACTGTGGCAAAATACTTGATCATTTTCTCCATCCACTGTACCATGAAGGGCTCGTTATTATAAGCAAACTAGAAATGAAAAGGGAAAACAAAAACAATCAAAGCTAATAAAGGCATTATTCTCTCCCGCAACACGCTTTTAGTTTTACAGCTCTATCATTCAAATTGATAAATACTGCTGCCTCCAGGAGATGGGTGGACTTTCTTTCACTTCTTTATTTATGTATTTATTTATCTATTTTTAACCAGGCTCACCATATCGTGACTCATTTGTAAGGACAGCCACAAGACCACTTCTCCGCTGCAGCCCTTATAAAAGCTAAGAACTCCCAATAACTAATGAACTTCTGAAGATCACTCGAAATCCTGCACATACTCATTGCCAGTGAGGGCATTAGTTGAGCGCCAACAAAATTAGCATCCACTACAGAAGAAATTAAAACATGGTATACATGGTGCCAAACAAGATGTGGTTAGCTTTTTGTCTCAAAAATCATGACTGAAATTGCAAATATAAGAGATATTTTCAGCCCTTTCTAAGCAAGTTGCGCAGTGATGGAATTTGCTACCAGATGGAGCGACCTGATAATGCAAAAATATTATCCGCTCTGGCTTAAATGGTAGCTCGAAAGAAAACTATTTTCTGTGCAAATATGAAAGACTGATTAAGACGTGTTTGGAAGAAGAAAATATGTTTAAAATGAATCAGATTTTCTCATTGAGTTCTCGAAAGATTTCACGCAAGTAGCATCTGATCGGAAAGTGATCCATGATTCCTTAAGATACTGTATCGTGCCGGATATCTAATGATGAAATGCAGTTCGGTGAAAGATTGATTGAACTCTCATCTGTAAGTCAAACATTCTGCTTTATATCTGAAGATATCCTATAACCCTACTACTCATGATGTTAAAATTCTGACTTTTCAATGACAATAAAACAACAAACAATCAAATGTGCTCACCTGCTGTTCAAAAAGGAGCTGCTATTCGTGGTCTAAAATATGAATAGATTTCAAAGCTTCTGTGCTTTGTGTATGCGCCTGAACATACTTAACATTGTTTTATCACCTAGATATTTCATAAGCATTCCAGAGGTATCAAGAGCTACTTATAAACATGATATTAAACCTTATCATATGCTTAAGTAGTAGGCTACTGTAAAAAAAAAGAAAACCTGTGTTTGTTTGGGCAGGAATGTGTTAAATAAAATAGCCAAATTTATTCCATTGTATTTTAACCCACAATTACTAAGTTAGCTGGGTAACAGCACTGAGTAAAATCTGGAATCCAACCAAATCTGGAACACAGAATAAAGTAAATGACGATGTTCTGCACAACCAGCAAACTAGATAATACAGCTTTGTTAAATACACCCTAAAATAAAGCTAGGCCTATGCTCTCGGTGGCCGACAGCAAGGGGTATATGCCCTAAATTCCCCAATCCTCAAAGCCCACTTTATTAGATTCCCCTTTACTAGACCTAGATTATGAGGCAAATTTGAGATCTGTGTAAGTATTGTTCCAGAGATATGGTTAAAAAACTGATTTTTTTCCCAATATATAGCCCCACCAGGTGGCAAACCTAGGAGCGCATACTTGCCCAAAATCTAATCAGTTCATCCTCTCTACCTTATCTACCCATATGCTAAAATGAGAAGCCAATGTAAAGTATTTTGTGAGTTATCGCACTAATGGCTAAAATCTGCGGACGCAGCGGCAACAGCGGGTGGGGCGAAACCATGATATCCCCAAAACTCGTATTTCGGGGATATAATAATAAAGTAAAATAAGCGGCATCATCCGCATCCTTTAAAAATTAACTGAAGTGTAGGACCATATTCAAGCATATTCAAATGACCATTCTTATAATGGCGGTCACGATAGAGGGCAGCTATTTAAAATTCCATCTCCTGATTGCAATCAGAGGTCTGAGTTTCTCAGTAACAGAGAGGTATCACACTCAAGGTCCGAATAATACCCTCACCTCCCCTCTTTCTCTCTGAAATGGGCCCTTGGGAAAATCACCAATCCCACAGTATTAACATTAACGGAAAACAGCATTTGGCAAACTAAAATGGCAAAAAAAGGTTCTAAGAATCGAATTTTTGTCCTGCTGCCCCATGTGACTGACCCCTCGTGTACAGATGTTTGTCATGGCAACCACCAGGCCAGAGCCAGTCACTCAGTCTCTTAAGTCAAACTCCCTGCAAATCAAGTAATTGGTGATTATGCCCAAATTTTATTAGAAACAGTCCCAGGTGTGTCTAAAATTTGATTAATTTTTGACCCACTGAAAATGTAATTAAAGGAAGCTTTTATAAGCTGAATATGAAAACCTGGAAACTTTTTCCAAAGTTTAGCTGTAATTGCAAAGCAAAGCAGGAGTGAGACATTGAAAGAAATGATCTTGCAATGTTGTGTTGATATGATAAATGCAGCAGAACTGGATCAATTACAGTGGGATCCTGTAGATGAGGTTTCTCTGTTTGTGTGATTGTGATCACACTTACTCTCCAAAGTAATCGATAGTAAAAAAAAAAAAACAACAACAGTACTGCCCAATATTTTTCAGTAAATGTTGACAAACTTAGCTGCCTTAAGATTTGCTGTTAAATTTGACTGCAGTTTTGTTATATTTGAAGCGCAGTTGTGAAAGTATTACAGGGTTCTGTCACACTTTCAGCAGTGGGTCAAGCAAAGATTTATTAGAAAATGAAGCATGCCTTTTTTACTCTGTTCTTCAGGCTCAGTTGCTGCATCAATGGGAGAATATAGCATTTGCTTAAAATGGGCATCATTATTATAATTATCATTATTGTTATTATTATTATTATTATTATTATTATTGTTGTTATTATTATTATTATGTATTGACAGTAACTTGGTGCTCCAGTGTGAGTGATTCCCACAGCTGAGGACTCGTCCATCAATCCTGTGCTGAATCATTAAAAATGAGAGGAGGATGCAGAGATTATGTTATGGCTAATTGACTTCTGAGACTGAAACAATCCCTAATTAACCACAGGAAGCCGTAATGCTTTTAATTAAAGGAGCAGTTGGTTCATTCGTTCTGGAAAAACACTTTGGTGTTCAATTTCCCATTTTCTTTATCTAGTAGAGTGTCTCAGACCCCTTTTATTACACAAATGCAAATGTTGCTCAGTCATCAGCATCAACAAGGGAAGATAAACAGAAGATAACAGCAGCTGTTCACTTAGAGGACACGGCAACTAACAGCGCATTGGAGTGGCGCCTCGTCTTATGTTTACACATTAAAAGATAACAAGGTATTCGGAGTATTGAACCTGTATGTGTAAGAAACTATGAAAACCAAAATACTTCTGAAAATAAATTGTTCAAAAATGTCCTGCATTTTTACAAATCAACTCTACTTAGCAAAACAAATGTGCTCCTGGCTTTATATCTCAAACAAGGGGGACATCATAAAAAATGTTATTGACTTGTTGGAATTAGTATTATACTCGTATCAGTGTTAAAAATAAAATTAGGAAAATAAAAAATGAAAATGTTAAGCCAGCTGTTCTTGGTTTTATTTACTGAACTTAGTGAGCTTGCCCACTGCTCTGAGACACACCCACTACCCCCTTTCAGACAGATTTTAGCACCTTACTTGCCCTTCCCCTAAGACAGCAGGGGCCGGACACTAACTCATTCCCTACGGCAAGCCGCTGCCAACAGCGAGGCGAATTCTACCATTTCCTACGGAAAGTCGGCGCCAGCGGCGTGGATGACCATCCGCAGTCCGATGAAAACACGAAATGAGTTGACGATCGCGGTCATGGCCGCCTGTCCTTCAATACTTTTTTGTGTAATTTTCGGTGGAAGTATTCCGTACAGACGCGACAATGTCACATAAAAGTATTCCGTCGGGAATGAGTTAAGCACCACAGAATGATGTCATTGGTGGAGGTGCTGACATGTACAGCAAACAGCCAATCACGCCACGCATGCCCAGTGGCCCTCAGACAACATTCCGCGCTCGTGCTCCTTCACCAGCTCCGGTGAACTCACACGCGCAAAGTCAAACACACAAAAAAACTGCAGTGGAGACACTCATGTCAGCGACTGTGGAGAGCAGCGCAGACTGGGTGTCGGCAGTGTTGGGCAACACCTCCGCACTCCGTGTTGCATACATGGGTACAGCAAGCATGTCCTGTTTTTCCAAATGAGCACGACAGAAAAAACCTTCCACACACAGTGATTCTGATATCAGTGAAATAGAAACTCCATATCTATCCCTTTGCAGATACACATTCAAAATAAGAGAAGATCATTTGAAGAATAATTCAAACAACTATGCGTTTAAAATGCTTTAAGCACTGGTTATGTTTAAGCTTGGCCCAAATTCTCTTTCAAAATGAAAATGTGCCCTATAATGCTGCCATTTTCTCCATATGGGAAAGCGTCATGCACTGCTCCACAGCTAACTGAACGGAGTTGGGTGAAAGGTTAAGTGCACAAATATGTGTACAGCTTTAGCACCACTGAACACAGACGATGTATTCGTCAGGTCCATTAGATTAATGAAATAGAGAAGCAGAAGCCGTCGTTTTACATACAATATTCCAAAGCCTCAAACTTACCGCACACCCAAGACGGCAAAGCCTACCATAAATAATTTGAAAATAAAATCAAGCAACAAAAAGTCATTTTTCTAATTCCCCAACTTAGAGGGCTTGTTTTCACACAGCAACGAAACAAATTAAATAATTCAAAAGCCACAGAGAAAACGGCCAAATGTGTTTCCACAAAATACACAGGCGCAAAGTCCGAACTGCCAAAGGGACCTCAGCGTCACAGACACGAATAAATGACCAAGGCTTGGAGGGTCGGCCTGCAGGTGACCATCGGCACGGACACCAGAATACTGTTGTGATGAAAAGAGAGGAGCTGATGGTGGACCACAAGCATGCACCAAATTTAAAGCGTAGCCAACCACATACCTGTCTATAAGTGTATGTGTATACCTGAGGCTGAATTTTCTGAAGTATTATCATGACCCACAGCCCAGCCACTGATCTGTCATATCAACAGCAGTCATTTTAAAGAGTATGAAGCATAGCCTTCGTGGAACATAAAGATTGAACTTTATCATCAGCTTAACATCTTTATTATTATTATTATTATTATTATTATTATTATCATGCAGCATAAACGCGCTGAAATCTTGTTTGTCTGAATGAAAACTTCCTTCAGAGAAAAATTGCTACGCAAGGACATGACACATGGGTCGCGAATCTCCCGACTATCCATAATTATGTAATGGCTTATATGATTCATCAAGTGTTTATAGACGAATGGCGCAGAAATAAAATAGTGTAACGTTACGGTAAAGAATTTCAGTGCGCGGTGTTATCGTGTGGGGAACATGAATTCTGTATTTCTGGTGTCAGAGCGGAGTGTCGCTCACTACGGGACAGAAGTGTGCGCTGTCTGGGCAGGATCTGCGTCAACTTCTGAAGGTGCAGTTAAATAACTCGTTCTGCCGGTTATCTGTGCGGCAAACTAACACGAACAGCGTGGATACAAACGGCTTTTGTTCGAGGATTATAAAGTGCGTTGATCCCATTCACAAATTACAGGAGGCAACGACACGTATTAATATCAACTGTTGCGGCTCGAAAGGGTTCATTCTTGGCTGCTGTATAAAACTAAGTTCAGAAAAAATCTGAATTTCGGCGCTTTTTTCATTGTTTTTTTTTTCATAGTCTCATGAAAATAAAGGGTTATTTACCTTTTCCTGCTTACTGTCCTGCTCGACGGGAGGTGATGCGGGAGATTTCGCGTTTCCAGCAGAAACAGCTGGCGCTGATATCGCATTCGTGCCGGCGCCCGGGTTCCCCTTCTCGTTCGTGTCCACCTTGATGAGCCGGTGTTTCGGGGACACGTATTTCATGTCGGGGGACCCCACAGAACTCACGTCTGTTGAGAATGAAATGTTTCCGCCGGTGGCGTAGGGGTCCTCGAAGTCCAATTCCTTCTGCAGTTTGTAGGCAGCCAAAATATCCGGTTGAGCTGGGCTTGGGTAGAGTGAAGTTGCCCCAGAGCTTTGCTGATGGTAACCTGGCGGTCCGGACACAGCGGGGTGACAGTGTCTGTAGTCCGGTTTTGGGGGAGCCGGAGGCGGCGCCTTGGTCGTTTTGAATCCCAGGTGTTCCTTGAACCATTTGGCCATGCTGCCAGTGCATTGCTCACAGGTCACTTTTAGTATTTTGTTCCACTTTTTATGGCCGATGCTCTCTCTCCGCGCGGCTGCGAGTCCTCGGCTCTCCCCGACTCGCTGCCGCTGGTTTCTCCAGCTCAGATCAGTGTTCTCCGCGCTGGCGGAGAGCGCAGAGCCCAAGACCCTCGGTGTTGTCCTACCTCTGCCCCTACCTCACTGACAGGGAGACAGCTCAGTGCTGCAACTCCACTGAACAATACGGGAGAGCACGCATCTACTGTGGGATAGGAAAGGCGAAAGCAACAAGCACTAGAGGCACATTCACTGCCACCTACAGGACAGATACGCTAAATGAACAGCTGTGACTCTTCACAGCAGCTCCAGCTGTTGTCCCAACGCTAAGCTTGGCTATCACAAATAACGATGACGTCGGTGACTCCGGCGCTAATGGCGATATTTTATAGCAAACTGGTAAGCCGTGTGTTATGCTGTTTTAACATCACTTTGCATTGCATTTGGAGGAAATTGTGCACCCAGGTTTTGTAAAAGCTTTAAGTCGCAACTGAAACTGCAACGGAATCGCAGAAATTTTCATTAATACAACACGGATATCCCAATACAACACGGATATCCCGTAAAGCCCGACGCGTAATTTGGTGAGAATTAGAAATACTAAATAAAAAATTTAAAAAAAGGGGGGGGGGGGGTGCTTCATCCAAACAGGAGGGATTCTTCAGTTATGAAGATTATCAAATGCATTATTATTATTATTATTGTTGTTGTTGTTATTAGTAGTAGTAGTAGTAGTAAGAGTAAAATAGCAACAACAAATACAATGACATTATTATTATTATTATCCCCCCGGAATATAATGCGGGGGGATATAGCGATCAGTGTGTCTGTCCGTCCGTCCGTCTATAATAAAATCGTTTCTGGGCCAGAACTCAAAAACTATACCACTTACAAACACCAAATTTTGTATGGAGCTTCTCCTTATGATCTAGTTGTGCCTTTTGGGGGTTTCGGTCCGTCTATCTGTCCACACAACCTGTAGGTTACACAACCTACAGCCGGGGGGATCCGCCATTGCCAGATGGCTCTTTTTATTATTAGTTATAGTAGTTTAAACGCAACAACAATTATTACAATCACGTTATTTTTATTTATTTATTTATTTATTATTAACTGGAACATTAATCCAGTGGAACTCGCCTGTTCTATAAACGCTGGCCATGCTGCAAATAATTACATTTAACCACCTGCGACAGAGCTTGCAAGCATGTTGCATTACAAATAGTTCAGCTGCAGCAATGACAATGTATGTAGAAATTCAAGGTTGTTGCCCATTGACCTTTATGAGTCAACATTACCTCGAAATAATTACACATCTGCAGTGAAGGAAAACTAGCAAAGTTGGAAGTTAAATTAAAACTGACTCAGAGTTCTATAGTGAGGTGAAAGAAACAGCGCCAACACTTTTCAAGGAAGTTGCAGATTTCACTATGAATATTTTCTTTATTGCACACAGCGTACAAACACACATAATGTCTACAGCTGACAGAAAAAAAATAATTTCAAAGAACAGAAAACCCGCACACTGACCCACATGTGATCATCTTCTGCCCTTGTACAGGACTTGTCAAATCCACAGAGAGACGCTACAATTTTAGATTTTAAAGAAACAGTGTGTAGCAGCCCTCGATAATTTTCAGAATAAGCAAACTGGGAGTTTTTCCAGACGGGCGGTTTTATTGCTTGTTGAACACAATTGTTGTAGTACAACATAGCGTGTGCATCATGCACCACATTCCGTAGCACCGTGAAAACTCGCTCCGCTTATCAAGGGTGCAAAGAAAAGAATAATTCATCGAAGGGGCTACTGCCGCGATCTCAAGACAGCTAGCAATTTGCTGGTCCACTGTACAACATTAAATTATCCACCATGATTCACTTCCAAAAAGTTAAAACAAAAACTTAGGTGCTCCAGAAATATCATTAATCATTACAAAACCGAAATATTCTGGACTTCATTGCTTTCTACAACTTACAAAAAACTAGACCTTTGATGCGATTTCCATATACAAATGGTCCATCTTGTCACCACATTGTCAGTCTGTCTCTCTGTGTACGTGAACATACGTGAACGCATGCATGCGTAATGAGACTGTTATCAAGTAATTGTGACAAAATAAAAGTCAGGTAATTCTTAATAAAAGGTAAGTAAGTGTTATGATTCTGCCTTGTTCTGTTCATGTTTTGCCACGTCTTGATTCATGCCATGTTTTGTTCCTGTTTATTCCTGCATATTCTCCCATAGTCCATTCCCTCAGTTATGTTCCAGTCCATGTTTTGTGTCTTACCATGCATTGCACTTTGTCTCCCCGTCTGGTCTTTTGTCATGTGATCGCTCACTGCCCCAGTATTGTGTGCCACACTTTCGGGTGATTTTATGGTTTCTGGGATTTCAACCATTCCTTCCAATCTCGTTTACTCCCATCACCTTGCTTTTATATTTTAAAAACAATACTAACAGTTTGTTGTTTTAGTTAAACTTACTCACCAAGACTAACATTGTTTATAGTACTAACTTACTAACATGCACTAGGGACAGTATAGCTGCACATTACTAATTGACTAACGAGCTCTCAGTACTTCCTCTCCTCTAGTCTCCGCCCCTTGCCTTCACTCAATTTACTTCGCTGCGCTTCAGCAGATTTTCTGCACCTGGCTAATCACTGTTCTGCCTCTCACTCTGTGCACGGTCGAACTCCCTAACCGGAGCCGTATGTTTGTCAGTAGGCTGTCTCTGTGATCCCTGTCTGCGTTTTGGCTTTTGCCAATTTCTCGTAATCAGAAACTTCCTCATGTTCATTCCTTTGTAATTAGACTGATCCAATTCACCTGCTTCCCCTTTGTAGCATGTGACTTCCCCTATGTGTATTTAAGCAGTATTCACTCTCAGATCTTGTCAGAACGTTGATCAATATTTCATTGTGCAGAGCGCCTTGTAGGCCATTGAGTGTTTTTTTGCTTGTACTGGATTGTCCAACTTCGATTCTTGCCTTGCCCTTTTTGTTCTGTTTTGTCTTTTTGGATTTCGACCCTTTTTGTATGACTACGATTTCTGTGTTTGGATGCCCTGTGTATGACCCTTGGATTTGTTCATCGACTACGACTTTTTGCCTTTCGCTTTTGTACCACTGCTCATCTGTCTTACTGGTTCTGACCCCTGCCTGTCTAGTCAACGCTGTTTTTGGATTTTGTATTGTGGCTTTTTGGCTTTGACTCGGACTCCATTAAAGGCATACGTTTTTTGGATTACTGTCTCTCCCGTGTGGTTCCTGAACTGTACCTCGCAGTAAGTAAGTATAGAAACATTGTTTGGTCACTTACAGTGTGTGTGTTCACTCACAGGCCCAGGCACTTGGCTGTACTCAGTCATTTTACAGTAAGTGGCTTCCAAACCCAGAGGTAAACTCTACAACAGCAGCCATCACCGGTTAGCTAACCTCAGGAGGGGAACCAACTTTTTTCTCAGAAAGAAGAGCCGCTCTGAGATGAGTCCTTCCCAGAGGAGGTTACCAAGGCTGAATATCATCAATCTTGTTCTCAGCACCAGGTGAAGCTTTATGGACTTGTGTCATTACAGCTTTACATTACAGATAACAAACAATTTTAGAGAACTCTGGCAAGATCAAAGGCAGCCAACCCTTCCTACAGACAGAACTGAATGTGCACTCACAGACCATAATAACCTCATCTCACTGATTCTGTTCTCTTACATCTGAGGTCAAAAGTTCAGGAGACACTTCCATTAATACCAGCTTTTAGAAGCTCAGACATTCTGTTTTTGTTGAGAATGGCTCAAATTTCGATGTGGCAATTTTTAGAGCTGCTGTGCTGTGGTTAAGAGAAACTGGCCTCCTGAGTATTTGTGTAACCTGTTGGAGAGCTTTGGGTTCTGCCCTCAGTTCTTTTGTGCAGGTGCTGTTCAGTAGTGTTTGACATGGATGGTTATCTTGCAAAGTGCTACAGGTTAGATCTCTTTTCAGCAGGCAAATACCACAAAATCACATTCAGATTAATTAGAATAAAATGATATGATACTATTGTAATTGTGGTCAAGAAACGTCAAAGTTCATGCCATTTTTCGTCGGTCCTTCCTAAATTTTTTTCCACCTTCAAATGAGAAAAGAGCCGAACTTTCTTCAGCAGGTGTTGCATATACATCCCCAATTCTGAAGTAGTTGGGACGAACTGTAAATTGTGAATAAAATCAAAATGCAATGACTTTCAGATCACATGAGCCAATATGTTATTTACAATAGAACATAGATAACATTTCAGTTATTGAAACTGAGACATTTTACGTTTTTATCCACAAAATGAGCTTATTTCAAATTTTTTGGCTGCAGCAGGTCTCAAAAAAGTTGAGACACAGGCAAAAAAGGGCTGAAAAAGCAATTGATGTATGAAAGAATCAGCTGAAAGAACATTTAGCAAGTAATTAAGTCAACTAGCATCAGGTGTGTAACATGATTGGCAATAAAGGGATGGCTTAGAGAGGCTGGGTCTCTCAGAAGTAACAATGGCCAGAGGCTCTCCAACCTGTGAAGGCTTGCGTAAAAAAATTGTGAAAT